>CM042386.1:150000-195000 GCA_023634145.1 Thymallus thymallus | reverse complement strand
TAAATAGTTCTAACAGCTCAGAGTCCCAGCCCACTGTCTTCCAACCCCCAGCCCTGCTCAGCCCACTGCTGAACCCCACTGAGACAGCCTGATACTGGGGATAACAGCTCAGAGTCCCAGCCCACTGATGAACCCCACTGAGACAGCCTGATACTGGGGATAACAGCTCAGAGTCCCAGCTCACTGATGAACCCCACTGAGACAGCCTGATACTGGGGATAACAGCTCAGAGTCCCAGCCCACTGATGAACCCCACTGAGACAGCCTGATACTGGGGATAACTGTGGTGGTGTTAGTCATGATGCAATGACTGTGGTGGTGTTAGTCATGATGCAATGACTGTGGTGGTGTTAGTCATGATGCAATGACTGTGGTGGTGTTAGTCATGATGCAATGACTGTGGTGGTGTTAATCATGATGCAATGACTGTGGTGGTGATAGTAGTCATGTAATGGCTGTGGTGATAGTAGTCATGTAATGGCTGTGGTGATAGTAGTCATGTAATGGCTGTGGTGATAGTAGTCATGTAATGGCTGTGGTGATAGTAGTCATGTAATGGCTGTGGTGGTGATAGTAGTCATGTAATGGCTGTGGTGGTGATAGTAGTCATGTAATGGCTGTGGTGGTGATAGTAGTCATGTAATGGCTGTGGTGGTGATAGTAGTCATGTAATGGCTGTGGTGGTGATAGTAGTCATGTAATGGCTGTGGTGGTGATAGTAGTCATGTAATGGCTGTGGTGGTGATAGTAGTCATGTAATGGCTGTGGTGGTGATAGTAGTCATGTAATGGCTGTGGTGGTGATAGTAGTCATGTAATGGCTGTGGTGGTGATAGTAGTCATGTAATGGCTGTGGTGGTGATAGTAGTCATGTAATGGCTGTGGTGGTGATAGTAGTCATGTAATGGCTGTGGTGGTGATAGTAGTCATGTAATGGCTGTGGTGGTGATAGTAGTCATGTAATGGCTGTGGTGGTGATAGTAGTCATGTAATGGCTGTGGTGGTGATAGTAGTCATGTAATGGCTGTGGTGGTGATAGTAGTCATGTAATGGCTGTGGTGGTGATAGTAGTCATGTAATGGCTGTGGTGGTGTTAGTCATGCAGTGACTGGTGGTGGTGTTAGTCATGCAGTGACTGGTGGTGGTGTTAGTCATGTAATGGCTGTGGTGGTGTTAGTCATGCAGTGACTGGTGGTGGTGTTAGTCATGTAATAACTGGTGGTGGTGTTAGTCATGCAGTGACTGGTGGTGGTGTTAGTCATGTAATAACTGGTGGTGGTGTTAGTCATGCAGTGACTGGTGGTGGTGTTAGTCATGCAGTGACTGGTGGTGGTGTTAGTCATGTAATGACTGGTGGTGGTGTTAGTCATGTAATGGCTGTGGTGGTGTTAGTCATGTAATGGCTGTGGTGGTGTTAGTCATGCAGTGACTGGTGGTGGTGTTAGTCATGTAATGGCTGTGGTGGTGTTAGTCATGCAGTGACTGGTGGTGGTGTTAGTCATGCAGTGACTGGTGGTGGTGTTAGTCATGTAATGGCTGTGGTGGTGTTAGTCATGCAGTGACTGGTGGTGGTGTTAGTCATGTAATGGCTGTGGTGGTGTTAGTCATGCAGTGACTGGTGGTGGTGTTAGTCATGCAGTGACTGGTGGTGGTGTTAGTCATGTAATAACTGGTGGTGGTGTTAGTCATGTAATAACTGGTGGTGGTGTTAGTCATGCATTGACTGGTGGTGGTGTTAGTCATGCAGTGACTGGTGGTGGTGTTAGTCATGTAATAACTGGTGGTGGTGTTAGTCATGCATTGACTGGTGGTGGTGTTAGTCATGCATTGACTGGTGGTGGTGTTAGTCATGCAGTGACTGGTGGTGGTGTTAGTCATGCAGTGACTGGTGGTGGTGTTAGTCATGCAGTGACTGGTGGTGGTGTTAGTCATGTAATAACTGGTGGTGGTGTTAGTCATGTAATAACTGGTGGTGGTGTTAGTCATGCAGTGATTGCTTTCTGTTGGACTTCCCCTGGGATTTGACCAGGAGGATAGTCTTACAGGAGTCATGATTTCCTGTCTGCAGGCAGCAGATTGGGAGGGGCTCAGGGTTGGGGTTAGATAGTCTGTTTGACCAGGGGAGGACATTCAACACCTCTCATCTCAGATACACAGACAGACAGACAGACAGACAGACAGACAGACAGACAGACAAGTATGCAGATGGACGGTCAGGTATGCGGGCGGACGGACAGGTATGCGGGCGGACGGACAGGTATGCGGGCGGACGGACAGGTATGCGGGCGGACGGACAGATATGCGGGCGGACGGACAGATATGCGGGCGGACGGACAGATATGCGGGCGGACGGACAGATATGCGGGCGGACATGCGGGCGGACCGGCAGGTATGCGGATGGACGGATGGGTGGACGGGTATGTCTGAGAATGGTAGATGGGTAGGGTGATGATCTGGCCCTGTGGCAGGATCCATATATCTACATGTCTACAGTTATCTACATTATATCTGAGCCTGCAGTTGAATGCACACAGACCTACACTACCCAATTTACAATTACACTATTACAACTTTCAGGACTAAGTTGAAAGCCGGACTGAGTTCCTAAAAAAACCTCAGTCTCCAAACCCATCGTTTGGAACCACTGCACTAAGACACTTAAGACCCACACACACACTGAGGACCAAGTCAAAACAGCAGTATATTTACTTACCTTGTCTTATATTTAAACAGTGGAGAGTGAAAGTATGGCCCCCTGGTTCATCTCTGTTGTAACACCTTACCTGCTTAGATTGTTTATAGACATACAGAATGCTATCTTATTCTTTGAGATGTATTACATGTTGATAATTTAGCAGACTCTTATCCAGGGAGACTAAGACAATCACATATCCCAGTCATTACCAGTAAAGCAGATATCAGAGCTAAAGGTGTTAGTGCAAGGGTATTCCTAGTCAGTTAAACAACTGAATGCATTCAAGCCCAAATGTATCTTCCACATTTTTTGCAGAACAGCAGATTTTTCCAACTTGCCAGCTCAGGGATTTGATCCAGCGACCTTTGGGTTACTGGGCCAACGCTCTTAACCGCTAGGCTGCCTGCCTGTATGTCTGTGGACCGTCCATAAGCTGAGCTCTCTGTGTTGGTGTGTTTCTTTTCCTGAGTCATTAGGCAGCTATTAACCCTCACTTTAACCCTAGCTTTAACCAGCTAAATTAAATAGACAAACGCCTGCTCGGCCCATCATGAATTACCCAGCAGACACCTTGCTTGTGTTCTTTATAACACTTCCGTATCCTAGGAAGCGTGGCAAGGAAACACTGTGTGAATTTATGATGGCTCTTCTATAACACTGTTGTTTGTCTTTCAGTCTGAGCCAGACCAGAACACTGGATGATATTTATTTAAAACATTCTCTTGTATTTATTCACTCTTTATGATATTTACTTTACCTGCAGGAATTTGTTGGCCATTAATTTATTGTTTTAGTGAAGCCACAATAAAAAGATTAAGTTGTGAGCCCACTGTGTTCTCACTGTGTTCAAAGGGTCAGCTGTAGGACTGGACTAGGAGGTGTCTGTCTGGGAAACTCACCCCAACTAACCCTATTACAACCCTATGTGCTAATTATTACAGCAATATAGACTGTGGGAAACTGGGTATATTACACTATGTCCTTGTTCACTAGGAGGTGCTGTATATTACACTGTGTCCTTGTTCACTAGGAGGTGCTGTATATTACACTGTGTCCTTGTTCACTAGGAGGTGCTGTATATTACACTGTGTCCTTGTTCACTAGGAGGTGCTGTATATTACACTGTGTCCTTGTTCACTAGGAGGTGCTGTATATTACACTGTGTCCTTGTTCACTAGGAGGTGCTGTATATTACACTGTGTCCTTGTTCACTAGGAGGTGCTGTATATTACACTGTGTCCTTGTTCACTAGGAGGTGCTGTATATTACACTGTGTCCTTGTTCACTAGGAGGTGCTGTATATTACACTGTGTCCTTGTTCACTAGGAGGTGCTGTATATTACACTGTGTCCTTGTTCACTAGGAGGTGCTGTATATTACACTGTGTCCTTGTTCACTAGGAGGTGCTGTATATTACACTGTGTCCTTGTTCACTAGGAGGTGCTGTATATTACACTGTGTCCTTGTTCACTAGGAGGTGCTGTATATTACACTGTGTCCTTGTTCACTAGGAGGTGCTGTATATTACACTGTGTCCTTGTTCACTAGGAGGTGCTGTATATTACACTGTGTCCTTGTTCACTAGGAGGTGCTGTATATGTCCTTATTTTCATTATTGACTGTTGTTTTAACATGTGCTTTAGAACAACAGAATTAGTTCCCATTATAAAGTGATTTAGTGCAGCAGTTTATCCAGGGTGTGTATGACACACACACACACACACACACACAGACACACACACACACACACACACACACACACACACACACCCCTCACCTCCACTTACTCCAGAGTAAACAGCCTGCTGATTTATGAGCTCAGGGAGCCTCCCCTCTGTGTCACACAGCGACACCCGAACCCTAACCTCTGTTACCCCTCACTGGTCCTCTGGGGCTCTGGTCAACTCATCTACTCAAACAGGCAGCATGCATGAGTGACTCCACCTGCACGGACTTTCACCTAGCAACACTAGCTCTATAGTCACTCTCTGTTACTTTATAATACTAACTCTATAGTGACTCAGGGCGGCAGACAGCCTAGCATTGGGCCAGTAACCGAAAGGTCGCTGGTTTGAATACCCGAGCCGACAAGGTGAAAAACCTGTCTGTGTCCTTGAGCAAGGCACTTAACATACATTTTCTCCAGGGGCGCCTAACTACTACTTCTAATACTAGCTCTATAGTCACTCTGTCTGTTACACTTTCTAATACTAGCTCTATAGTCACTCTGTCTAATGTAACACTTTCTAATACTAGCTCTATAGTCACTCTGTCTAATGTTACACTTTCTAATACTAGCTCTATAGTCACTCTGTTACACTTTCTAATACTAGCTCTATAGTCACTCTCTGTCTAATGTTACACTTTCTAATACTAGCTCTATAGTCACTCTGTCTGTTACACTTTCTAATACTAGCTCTATAGTCACTCTGTCTGTAACACTTTCTAATACTAGCTCTATAGTCACTCTGTCTGTTACACTTTCTAATACTAGCTCTATAGTCACTCTGTCTGTAACACTTTCTAATACTAGCTCTATAGTCACTCTGTCTGTTACACTTTCTAATACTAGCTCTATAGTCACTCTGTCTGTTACACTTTCTAATACTAGCTCTATAGTCACTCTGTCTGTTACACTTTCTAATACTAGCTCTATAGTCACTCTGTCTGTTACACTTTCTAATACTAGCTCTATAGTCACTCTGTCTAATGTTACACTTTCTAATACTAGCTCTATAGTCACTCTGTCTAATGTTACACTTTCTAATACTAGCTCTATAGTCACTCTCTGTCTAATGTTACACTTTCTAATACTAGCTCTATAGTCACTCTGTTACACTTTCTAATACTAGCTCTATAGTCACTCTGTCTAATGTTACACTTTCTAATACTAGCTCTATAGTCACTCTGTCTGTTACACTTTCTAATACTAGCTCTATAGTCACTCTGTTACACTTTCTAATACTAGCTCTATAGTCACTCTGTCTAATGTTACACTTTCTAATACTAGCTCTATAGTCACTCTGTCTGTTACACTTTCTAATACTAGCTCTATAGTCACTCTGTTACACTTTCTAATACTAGCTCTATAGTCACTCTGTCTGTTACACTTTCTAATACTAGCTCTATAGTCACTCTGTCTAATGTTACACTTTCTAATACTAGCTCTATAGTCACTCTGTCTGTTACACTTTCTAATACTAGCTCTATAGTCACTCTCTGTCTAATGTTACACTTTCTAATACTAGCTCTATAGTCACTCTGTCTAATGTTACACTTTCTAATACTAGCTCTATAGTCACTCTGTTACACTTTCTAATACTAGCTCTATAGTCACTCTGTCTGTTACACTTTCTAATACTAGCTCTATAGTCACTCTGTCTAATGTTACACTTTCTAATACTAGCTCTATAGTCACTCTGTTACACTTTCTAATACTAGCTCTATAGTCACTCTGTCTAATGTTACACTTTCTAGTACTAGCTCTATAGTCACTCTGTCTAATGTTACACTTTCTAGTACTAGCTCTATAGTCACTCTGTCTAATGTTACACTTTCTAGTACTAGCTCTATAGTCACTCTGTCTAATGTTACACTTTCTAATACTAGCTCTATAGTCACTCTGTCTGTTACACTTTCTAATACTAGCTCTATAGTCACTCTGTCTAATGTTACTTTCTAATACTAGCTCTATAGTCACTCTGTTACACTTTCTAATACTAGCTCTATAGTCACTCTGTTACACTTTCTAATACTAGCTCTATAGTCACTCTGTCTAATGTTACACTTTCTAATACTAGCTCTATAGTCACTCTGTTACACTTTCTAATACTAGCTCTATAGTCACTCTGTCTAATGTTACACTTTCTAGTACTAGCTCTATAGTCACTCTGTCTAATGTTACACTTTCTAGTACTAGCTCTATAGTCACTCTGTCTAATGTTACACTTTCTAATACTAGCTCTATAGTCACTCTGTCTGTTACACTTTCTAATACTAGCTCTATAGTCACTCTGTCTAATGTTACACTTTCTAATACTAGCTCTATAGTCACTCTGTCTAATGTTACACTTTCTAATACTAGCTCTATAGTCACTCTGTCTGTTACACTTTCTAATACTAGCTCTATAGTCACTCTGTCTGTTACACTTTCTAATACTAGCTCTATAGTCACTCTCTGTCTAATGTTACACTTTCTAATACTAGCTCTATAGTCACTCTGTTACACTTTCTAATACTAGCTCTATAGTCACTCTGTCTGTTACACTTTCTAATACTAGCTCTATAGTCACTCTGTTACACTTTCTAATACTAGCTCTATAGTCACTCTGTCTAATGTTACACTTTCTAATACTATCCCTATAGTCACTCTGTCTGTTACACTTTCTAATACAAGCTCTATAGTCACTCTGTTACACTTTCTAATACTAGCTCTATAGTCACTCTGTCTGTTACACTTTCTAATACTAGCTCTATAGTCACTCTGTCTAATGTTACACTTTCTAATACTAGCTCTATAGTCACTCTGTCTGTTACACTTTCTAATACTAGCTCTATAGTCACTCTGTCTGTTACACTTTCTAATACTAGCTCTATAGTCACTCTCTGTCTAATGTTACACTTTCTAATACTAGCTCTATAGTCACTCTGTCTAATGTTATACTAGCTCTATAGTCACTCTGTCTAATGTTACACTTTCTAGTACTAGCTCTATAGTCACTCTGTCTAATGTTACACTTTCTAGTACTAGCTCTATAGTCACTCTGTCTAATGTTACACTTTCTAATACTAGCTCTATAGTCACTCTGTTACACTTTCTAATACTAGCTCTATAGTCACTCTGTCTAATGTTACACTTTCTAGTACTAGCTCTATAGTCACTCTGTCTAATGTTACACTTTCTAGTACTAGCTCTATAGTCACTCTGTCTAATGTTACACTTTCTAATACTAGCTCTATAGTCACTCTGTCTAATGTTACACTTTCTAATACTATCCCTATAGTCACTCTGTCTGTTACACTTTCTAATACAAGCTCTATAGTCACTCTGTTACACTTTCTAATACAAGCTCTATAGTCACTCTGTTACACTTTCTAATACTAGCTCTATAGTCACTCTGTCTGTTACACTTTCTAATACTAGCTCTATAGTCACTCTGTCTAATGTTACACTTTCTAATACTAGCTCTATAGTCACTCTGTCTGTTACACTTTCTAATACTAGCTCTATAGTCACTCTGTCTGTTACACTTTCTAATACTAGCTCTATAGTCACTCTCTGTCTAATGTTACACTTTCTAATACTAGCTCTATAGTCACTCTGTCTGTTACACTTTCTAATACTAGCTCTATAGTCACTTTGTTACACTTTCTAATACTAGCTCTATAGTCACTCTGTCTGTTACACTTTCTAATACTAGCTCTATAGTCACTCTGTCTAATGTTACACTTTCTAATACTAGCTCTATAGTCACTCTGTTACACTTTCTAATACTAGCTCTATAGTCACTCTGTCTAATGTTACACTTTCTAGTACTAGCTCTATAGTCACTCTGTCTAATGTTACACTTTCTAGTACTAGCTCTATAGTCACTCTGTCTAATGTTACACTTTCTAATACTAGCTCTATAGTCACTATGTCTAATGTTACACTTTCTAATACTAGCTCTATAGTCACTCTGTCTGTTACACTTTCTAATACTAGCTCTATAGTCACTCTGTCTGTTACACTTTCTAATACTAGCTCTATAGTCACTCTGTCTAATGTTACACTTTCTAATACTAGCTCTATAGTCACTCTGTCTGTTACACTTTCTAATACTAGCTCTATAGTCACTCTGTCTAATGTTACACTTTCTAGTACTAGCTCTATAGTCACTCTGTCTAATGTTACACTTTCTAGTACTAGCTCTATAGTCACTCTGTCTAATGTTACACTTTCTAGTACTAGCTCTATAGTCACTCTGTCTAATGTTACACTTTCTAATACTAGCTCTATAGTCACTCTGTCTAATGTTACACTTTCTAATACTAGCTCTATAGTCACTCTGTCTAATGTTACACTTTCTAATACTAGCTCTATAGTCACTCTGTCTAATGTTACACTTTCTAATACTAGCTCTATAGTCACTCTGTCTAATGTTACACTTTCTAATACTAGCTCTATAGTCACTCTGTCTTAACTCCAGTCTGGTCTGGATGATTCACTGGTGCAGGCAGCACCTGTTTGTCCCATGTAGTGTCAGTACACTGTGGCTCTTACCCGTGTCTCTCTGTCTGTGTGGATGTCCGAAGCAGGGAAGGTTGGGACAGGGCATCCTCTGATGGACAAGGTGTAAACCGATACGTGACAGCTTGGCATGCTGGGAGCTGGTCCTGGCCCTGGCCCAGTCAGACGCCACTTGTTTGTTGTGTATACGTTAGGGATGTTTCTGCTGACTGACTGGCACTCATTAACCTGGATCAAACAGAAATTACTCTGCATGCATACAATGAACATATGAATATATACTGTATCGTCATTGTAAGGAACAGGCTTGGTATTGTTGCATATCATCTTAGTCAAAAGGCTAAAGCCTATTATTAGACATTTAACCCCTTTAATGAAGTAGCTAATAAAACCTTCTAAACAGTACAACTAACGCTAGTGTTCCATATCTGACAGACTTAGAACGACTGGGAACCTAAGAGCAACAGGTAGAATGGGTTGCCAATATGACTAGGATTGGACCTTTGGCTTCTGGTCAATGAAAGAACGTTGCTTCCACGTTTCTATGGTTGGATTTTGGCAAGGCTACGTTGAAGCAAGGTAAGGCATGCTTCAGCTAATCAGTAGTGAAGTCAAACTTTCAGGTTTCAAACAATGATACTGCCTCAAGCTCCCATTATGTTACACTGTATCAAGCTCCCATTATGTTACACTGTATCAAGCTCCCATTACATTACACTGTATCAAGCTCCCATTATGTTATACTGTATCAAGCTCCCATTACATTATACTGTATCAAGCTCCCATTACATTATACTGTATCAAGCTCCCATTACATTATACTGTATCAAGCTCCCATTACATTATACTGTATCAAGCTCCCATTACATTATACTGTATCAAGCTCCCATTACATTACACTGTATCAAGCTCCCATTACATTATACTGTATCAAGCTCCCATTACATTATACTGTATCAAGCTCCCATTATGTTACACTGTATCAAGCTCCCATTACATTATACTGTATCAAGCTCCCATTATGTTACACTGTATCAAGCTCCCATTATGTTATACTGTATCAAGCTCACATTACATTATACTGTATCAAGCTCCCATTACATTATACTGTATCAAGCTCCCATTACGTTACACTGTATCAAGCTCCCATTATGTTATACTGTATCAAGCTCCCATTACATTATACTGTATCAAGCTCCCATTACATTATACTGTATCAAGCTCCCATTACATTACACTGCCTCAAGCTCCCATTATGTTACACTGTATCAAGCTCCCATTACATTATACTGTATCAAGCTCCCATTATGTTATACTGTATCAAGCTCCCATTACATTACACTGTATCAAGCTCCCATTACATTACACTGCCTCAAGCTCCCATTATGTTACACTGTATCAAGCTCCCATTACATTATACTGTATCAAGCTCCCATTATGTTATACTGTATCAAGCTCCCATTACATTACACTGTATCAAGCTCCCATTACATTATACTGTATCAAGCTCCCATTATGTTACACTGTATCAAGCTCCCATTACATTACACTGTATCAAGCTCCCATTATGTTATACTGTATCAAGCTCCCATTATGTTATACTGTATCAAGCTCCCATTATGTTATACTGTATCAAGCTCCCATTATGTTACACTGTATCAAGCTCCCATTATGTTATACTGTATCAAGCTCCCATTACATTATACTGTATCAAGCTCCCATTATGTTACACTGTATCAAGCTCCCATTACATTACACTGTATCAAGCTCCCATTACATTACACTGTATCAAGCTCCCATTACATTATACTGTATCAAGCTCCCATTACATTATACTGTATCAAGCTCCCATTACATTACACTGTATCAAGCTCCCATTACATTACACTGTATCAAGCTCCCATTACATTATACTGTATCAAGCTCCCATTACATTACACTGTATCAAGCTCCCATTACATTACACTGTATCAAGCTCCCATTACATTATACTGTATCAAGCTCCCATTACATTATACTGTATCAAGCTCCCATTACATTACACTGTATCAAGCTCCCATTATGTTATACTGTATCAAGCTCCCATTATGTTACACTGTATCAAGCTCCCATTACATTATACTGTATCAAGCTCCCATTATGTTATACTGCCTCAAGCTCCCATTACATTACACTGTATCAAGCTCCCATTACATTATACTGTATCAAGCTCCCATTATGTTATACTGTATCAAGCTCCCATTACATTACACTGTATCAAGCTCCCATTACATTATACTGTATCAAGCTCCCATTATGTTACACTGTATCAAGCTCCCATTACATTACACTGTATCAAGCTCCCATTACATTATACTGTATCAAGCTCCCATTATGTTACACTGTATCAAGCTCCCATTACATTATACTGTATCAAGCTCCCATTATGTTATACTGTATCAAGCTCCCATTACATTACACTGTATCAAGCTCCCATTATGTTATACTGTATCAAGCTCCCATTATGTTATACTGTATCAAGCTCCCATTATGTTACACTGTATCAAGCTCCCATTACATTATACTGTATCAAGCTCCCATTATGTTACACTGTATCAAGCTCCCATTATGTTACACTGTATCAAGCTCCCATTATGTTATACTGTATCAAGCTCCCATTATGTTATACTGTATCAAGCTCCCATTATGTTACACTGTATCAAGCTCCCATTATGTTATACTGTATCAAGCTCCCATTATGTTACACTGTATCAAGCTCCCATTATGTTACACTGTATCAAGCTCCCATTATGTTACACTGTATCAAGCTCCCATTATGTTATACTGTATCAAGCTCCCATTATGTTACACTGTATCAAGCTCCCATTACATTATACTGTATCAAGCTCCCATTACATTATACTGTATCAAGCTCCCATTACATTACACTGTATCAAGCTCCCATTACATTATACTGTATCAAGCTCCCATTACGTTACACTGTATCAAGCTCCCATTATGTTATACTGTATCAAGCTCCCATTACATTATACTGTATCAAGCTCCCATTACATTATACTGTATCAAGCTCCCATTACGTTACACTGTATCAAGCTCCCATTATGTTATACTGTATCAAGCTCCCATTACATTACACTGTATCAAGCTCCCATTATGTTACACTGTATCAAGCTCCCATTATGTTATACTGTATCAAGCTCCCATTACATTACACTGTATCAAGCTCCCATTACATTATACTGTATCAAGCTCCCATTATGTTACACTGTATCAAGCTCCCATTATGTTACACTGTATCAAGCTCCCATTATGTTATACTGTATCAAGCTCCCATTACATTACACTGTATCAAGCTCCCATTATGTTATACTGTATCAAGCTCCCATTATGTTACACTGTATCAAGCTCCCATTATGTTACACTGTATCAAGCTCCCATTATGTTACACTGTATCAAGCTCCCATTATGTTACACTGTATCAAGCTCCCATTACATTATACTGTATCAAGCTCCCATTACATTATACTGTATCAAGCTCCCATTACATTACACTGTATCAAGCTCCCATTACATTACACTGTATCAAGCTCCCATTATGTTACACTGTATCAAGCTCCCATTACATTATACTGTATCAAGCTCCCATTACATTACACTGTATCAAGCTCCCATTACATTATACTGTATCAAGCTCCCATTATGTTACACTGTATCAAGCTCCCATTATGTTACACTGTATCAAGCTCCCATTACGTTACACTGTATCAAGCTCCCATTACATTATACTGTATCAAGCTCCCATTATGTTATACTGTATCAAGCTCCCATTACGTTACACTGTATCAAGCTCCCATTACGTTACACTGTATCAAGCTCCCATTATGTTATACTGTATCAAGCTCCCATTACATTACACTGTATCAAGCTCCCATTATGTTACACTGTATCAAGCTCCCATTATGTTACACTGTATCAAGCTCCCATTATGTTACACTGTATCAAGCTCACATTACATTATACTGCCATTTTTGCACATTTATTGAAAATGCATAAATACTGTATTTAATTTAAATAAGTATTCAATATGTTACAATCCTCTTTGGCAGCAATTACAGCTGTGAGTCTTTAGTCTTTCTGGATGAATCTATAAGAGCTTTGCACATCTGGATTGTACAATATTTGCACATTCTTAAAAAAAAAATATTCAAGCTCTGTTAAGTTGGTGGTTGTTCATTCCTAGACAGACATTGGATGGATTTGGAGCCAATGCGCATGACCTCTGTCCCATTACAATTTAGTTTTAACAAGTTTGTGTTCATCCAGTTGTGAATGTCTTGGAGGCAGTTGGTGAGGCAGGTAGGAGTATGGGCAGCTGCAGGTTTGGTGGAGAAGTAGAGCTGGGTGTCATCAGTTGTGATGTGATGTGAGATGGTATCAAAAGCTGCGCTCAGTATGATGAAGATGATAAGAGACCTGTGTCAGCGGCACAGAGCAGGTCATTGATGATTTTGACCAATGCTGTTTGTGGCATGTTTCTGAGGTGTAGAGGGTGAACAGCAAGGGGGACAGGACCGTTCCCTGGGGAGCCCCTGTGTTGCTAAATGCTCGTTCTGACACACAGCTCTGTAGTCGCACAAATTGTGGCCTACCGGTCAGGTAGTCCGTGACCCAGGAGACTAAGGGTGCTTCCACTTTCATCCTCTTCATCTTCTCACCCAGTAGCAGGGGCTGAATGGTATTGAAGGCACTGGAGAAGTCAAAAAACATAACCCTCACAGTGCAACCTGCGTTGTCCAGGTGAGAGTAGGTCCTCTGCAGAAGGTAGATGATTGCATCATCCACCCTGATGTTGCGCTGGTATGCAAACTGCAGAGGGTCCAGTGATGTACACACCAGGGGTCTGAGGTGAGCAAGGACTAACCTTTCCAGGGTCTTCATGATGTGGGATGTTAGCGCTACAGGTCTGAAGTCATTCAGGACAGTGGGGTGTGCCTTCTTGGGCACTGGGACGAGGCAGGATGTTTTCCACAGCACAGGGACCCTTTCTAGGCTCAGGCTAAGGTTGAAGCGACGCTGGAGTATTCCACACAGTTGGTCAGCACAGACCCTCAGCACCCTTGGGCTGATGCCATCAGGGCCCGCCGCTTTCCACTGGTGTAGTCTCTCCAGCTCTCTCTTCACTTGGTTGGTGGTGAAAGCCAGCCCAGGTAGGGAGGTGGGGGGAAGGGGGGTGTTGAGGATCAGTCCAGAGGGAGCAGGGGTGGAGGTGGGGTCACTGATTGTCTCAGCAGAGGTGTTGTGAGCAAAGTGGGGGTGGGACAGCCGTGAGGGTGTGTGGTCTGGGGAGCTGGAGGAGAGGTGGACAGGGCCAGTATCAAACCTGTTAAAAAATTGGTTCAGCTCATTGGCTCTGTCCTGGGTCCCCTCCGTCTGCCCACTGTTTGACTTTTTGAAGCCAGTGATATTTCTCATACCCTTCCACACCTCTCTCACCTGGCTCTGCCTCAGCTTGTCCTCCATCTTCTCCTTATACACTCTCTTCCCCTCAGCAATCCACAACTTCAGCTCCCTCTGGACGCATTTCAATTTGTCCTTGTCCTTGTCCCTCTCCTTGAAGGCCCTCTTCTTCTCATTCAGCAGGGCCTTCAGGTCGCTGGTGACCCAGGGTTTATTATTTGGAAAACAGCGTACCTTCCTGGTGGGTACAGTGTTGTCTACACAAAAATTAATATAGTCTGTTATGCAGTCAGTGAGTCCATCGATGTCCTCCCCATGAGCCTCACAGAGCACATCCCAGTCTGTTGTTTCAAAGCAGTCCTGTAGGGCCTAATTCGCCTCCGGGGACCATCTCCTAATGGTCCTGGTGGTCGCTGGCTGCTGTTGGACCAAAGGCCTGTAGAGTGGGGTGAGGTGGACAAGGTTGTGATCCGATCTACCGAGGGGAGGGAGTGCAGTGGAGTTGTATTCATCCTTCACATTAGCATATAACAAGTCCAGAGTTTTATTATTCCTGGTTGGGCACTTCACGAACTGTTTGAACGTGGGCAGCGTTGAAGAGAGAGATGCATAGTTAAAATCCCCAGAAATGGCAAAGAAAGCACTGGGATGTGCTGTCTGTAACCTCGCGCTAACAGAGTGGATGACGTCACACGCTGTGTTTGCGTCAGCGGAGGGCGGGATGTAAACAATAACAGCAATGGCCGCCGTGAATTCCCTCGGCAAATAGTAGGGTCTCAGGCTAACGGCTAGCAGTTCAATGTCCGGGCTACAAAACTGTTCCTTAAGAGTAATATGGTTCAGATGACACCATCTGTTGTTAACTAATAAAGCCAGCCCACCACCCTTGCTCTTACCGGAAGAGACAGAGTGGACAGGAGGCTAACATGCTGAACACAGTGGACATGAGGCTAACTTGCTGAACACAGTGGACAGGAGGCTAACATGCTGAACACAGTGGACAGGAGGCTAACATGCTGAACACAGTGGACATGAGGCTAACTTGCTGAACACAGTGGACAGGAGGCTAACATGCTGAACACAGTGGACAGGAGGCTAACATGCTGAACACAGTGGACATGAGGCTAACTTGCTGAACACAGTGGACAGGAGGCTAACTTGCTGAACACAGTGGACAGGCTAACTTGCTGAACACAGTGGACAGGAGGCTAACATGCTGAACACAGTGGACAGGAGGCTAACATGCTGAACACAGTGGACAGGAGGCTACCATGCTGAACACAATGGACAGGAGGCTAAAATGCTGAACACAGTGGACAGGAGGCTAACATGCTGAACACAGTGGACAGGAGGCTAACATGCTGAACACAGTGGACAGGAGGCTAACATGCTGAACACAGTGGACAGGAGGCTAACATGCTGAACACAGTGGACAGGAGGCTAACATGCTGAACACAGTGGACAGGAGGCTAACATGCTGAACATAGTGGACAGGAGGCTAACATGCTGAACACAGTGGACAGGAGGCTAACATGCTGAACACAGTGGACAGGAGGCTAACATGCTGAACACAGTGGACAGGAAGCTAACATGCTGTTCAAACAGTTGGCTAGACTTGACATATAAAGATTAGCCCGCCTCTCGCTAGCACGTGGGTAAGACTTGACATATAAAGATTAGCCCGCCTCTCACTAGCACGTGGGTTAGAGATTGTTATATGAGACCCGTGTTCATTTTCTGCTACAAGAAGTTAGTCATTATTAGGGAATGTGCATGTGGTTCTGGTTACATTTGTAACAAAAAGGGCTTTTTCATAGATTTAAGCCAGATCAGTCTGCTAAATGACTTACATGTATCACGTACCGTGTATCTGTCTTTTGTGTACTTTCGTTGTGGCATTTTGCACCTGCCCTGTGTTTTGTTGTAGCTGCTTGACAATGAAATTTCCCCCCCGGGGGATCAATAAAGTATCTATCTATCTAAATCATTAGATTATTGTTGACTGTTTGAAATGCAGTATATTTTACATTTACTGTAAGGGTTTATAGTTGTAGTGGTGAGGAGGGATTAGGGAACTGTAAGGGTTTAGAGTTGTAGTGGTGGGGAGGGATTAGGGAACTATAAGGGTTTATAGTTGTAGTGGTGGGGAGGAGGGATTAGGGAACTGTAAGGGTTTAGAGTTGTAGTGGTGGGGAGGAGGGATTAGGGAACTGTAAGGGTTTATAGTTGTAGTGGTGGGGAGGAGGGATTAGGGAACTGTAAGGGTTTATAGTTGTAGTGGTGGGGAGGAGGGATTAGGGAACTGTAAGGGTTTAGAGTTGTAGTGGTGGGGAGGGATTAGGGAACTATAAGGGTTTATAGTTGTAGTGGTGGGGAGGAGGGATTAGGGAACTGTAAGGGTTTATAGTTGTAGTGGTGGGGAGGAGGGATTAGGGAACTGTAAGGGTTTAGAGTTGTAGTGGTGGGGAGGAGGGATTAGGGAACTGTAAGGGTTTAGAGTTGTAGTGGTGGGGAGGAGGGATTAGGGAACTGTAAGGGTTTAGAGTTGTAGTGGTGGGGAGGAGGGATTAGGGAACTATAAGGGTTTAGAGTTGTAGTGGTGGGGAGGAGGGATTAGGGAACTGTAAGGGTTTAGAGTTGTAGTGGTGGGGAGGAGGGATTAGGGAACTGTAAGGGTTTAGAGTTGTAGTGGTGAGGAGGAGGGATTAGGGAACTGTAAGGGTTTAGAAGACCACAGAGGGAGTAATCCCCTACATAGCCAAAACATCCCAGTCCCTAGCCTATTCCTGTACCTATGGTTTAATCCCCATTACCAAACATTAACCTCACCCTTAATCCACGGCATGTAATCTGTACAGAACCTCCCAGTTTGCAGAAGAGTGTTAGAACAGGGTGTTGGGTTGAGCTGCATGTACCAGAGCTGTTTAGGGTCCGTAGATCAGTGAGGTCAGAATGTGTCGCTGCCACCATATCACCATGCAGCTTTACTGGCTGGTAGAGCTGCTAGTCCAGCTGCATGTAACACAGTCTATTATCTCTGTTCTACATCAGGGTTCATATGGCAGACTAAACACACAGCTGTGGCTGAGATGGGCCAGAGAAGAGGAATAGCTACCTCATGCCAAGGCATTGTGTCAGGTACACAATCTGTTTTTTTCACAGATGAGACCTGAAAGCTTAATTTACCTGTCAACACTCATATTGTCTGTACTCCTGAAGGTCAGAGTTAGGCCCTGAGATGCAGCTTGTCAAATGAAAGAGATGAGCCAGCAGGATATGGGTCGGTCAGCACATGGATGTTCAGGTCCTCTGGTCACTGTGGTCAGCTCAGAGCAGTGTCTGGCTCGTGGCTGAGAGACTGTAATTCACTCTTCAAATGTTCAACATGTCCGTACCCACCCTGTCTGTAAACTCTTAACCCACTACCTGGTTGTATACAGACAGAGCAGTGTCCAGCCCTGATAAGGTGTCCTGGTCTGTATCTGAAAGAGTGTTACACATCAACACACTTGATATGTGTAGTCTTGTCTCTCTTTCTGTCACAACAAATAAAGCACAGATTAAAGTAAAGTCAGTAGAGATTTGATGTTAGACTGAAGAACAATAGTCTAGCATTTTCCCAGTTGAGCTGTTTGGATGAACACCATATCTCCCAGATAACTGTTTCTCACCTCCAGAGTAGTGGAGTAGAGCAGGACTGAAGTCTGTCTCACCTCCAGAGTAGTGGAGTAGAGCAGGACTGAAGTCTGTCTCACCTCCAGAGTAGTGGAGTAGAGCAGGACTGAAGTCTGTCTCACCTCCAGAGTAGTGGAGTAGAGCAGGACTGAAGTCTGTCTCACCTCCAGAGTAGTGGAGTAGAGCAGGACTGAAGTCTGTCTCACCTCCAGAGTAGTGGAGTAGAGCAGGACTGAAGTCTGTCTCACCTCCAGAGTAGTGGAGTAGAGCAGGACTGAAGTCTGTCTCACCTCCAGAGTAGTGGAGTAGAGCAGGTAGGGTAGATTCTAGACTGGTTAGATCCTGTCTGTTCCTCCTGACAGTGTTGTGGTGCCAGGTAGGGTAGATTCTAGACTGGTTAGGTCCTGTCTGTTCCTCCTGACAGTGTTGTGGTGCCAGGTAGGGTAGATTCTAGACTGGTTAGATCCTGTCTGTTCCTCCTGACAGTGTTGTGGTGCCAGGTAGGGTAGATTCTAGACTGGTTAGATCCTGTCTGTTCCTCCTGACAGTGTTGTGGTGCCAGGTAGGGTAGATTCTAGACTGGTTAGATCCTGTCTGTTCCTCCTGACAGTGTTGTGGTGCCAGGTAGGGTAGATTCTAGACTGGTTAGATCCTGTCTGTTCCTCCTGACAGTGTTGTGGTGCCAGGTAGGGTAGATTCTAGACTGGTTAGGTCCTGTCTGTTCCTCCTGACAGTGTTGTGGTGCCAGGTAGGGTAGATTCTAGACTGGTTAGGTCCTGTCTGTTCCTCCTGACAGTGTTGTGGTGCCAGGTAGGGTAGATTCTAGACTGGTTAGATCCTGTCTGTTCCTCCTGACAGTGTTGTGGTGCCAGGTAGGGTAGATTCTAGACTGGTTAGATCCTGTCTGTTCCTCCTGACAGTGTTGTGGTGCCAGGTAGGGTAGATTCTAGACTGGTTAGGTCCTGTCTGTTCCTCCTGACAGTGTTGTGGTGCCAGGTAGGGTAGATTCTAGACTGGTTAGGTCCTGTCTGTTCCTCCTGACAGTGTTGTGGTGCCAGGTAGGGTAGATTCTAGACTGGTTAGGTCCTGTCTGTTCCTCCTGACAGTGTTGTGGTGCCAGGTAGGGTAGATTCTAGACTGGTTAGGTCCTGTCTGTTCCTCCTGACAGTGTTGTGGTGCCAGGTAGGGTAGATTCTAGACTGGTTAAATCCTGTCTGTTCCTCCTGACAGTGTTGTGGTGCCAGGTAGGGTAGATTCTAGACTGGTTAGATCCTGTCTGTTCCTCCTGACAGTGTTGTGGTGCCAGGTAGGGTAGATTCTAGACTGGTTAGGTCCTGTCTGTTCCTCCTGACAGTGTTGTGGTGCCAGGTAGGGTAGATTCTAGACTGGTTAGATCCTGTCTGTTCCTCCTGACAGTGTTGTGGTGCCAGGTAGGGTAGATTCTAGACTGGTTAGGTCCTGTCTGTTCCTCCTGACAGTGTTGTGGTGCCAGGTAGGGTAGATTCTAGACTGGTTAGATCCTGTCTGTTCCTCCTGACAGTGTTGTGGTGCCAGGTAGGGTAGATTCTAGACTGGTTAGGTCCTGTCTGTTCCTCCTGACAGTGTTGTGGTGCCAGGTAGGGTAGATTCTAGAATGGTTAACTAAACCAGAGGAAGCCTTAAACAGCTTGAGAAAACACAATGTTGTCTATATTGTTTGTGATTCCAACAACAACTTTAACGTGTCCAACGACTATGCTACTCTTTAGCAGATAAGGAAATGCCATCACACCTTCATGTGCTATTCCTTTACGAAGACAAGCACTGGTTATGATCTCTCCCTGGCCTGAACAAGCACTGGGAGTCTGTTATCGGCTGTATCCTCAGTCTTGGAGGGATTTGATGTGAAACCGCTTCCTGCTTCATCCTCTGTCCACTTCCTGTTAAGCTGTGGCCCTTCAGAATCAGAACACTACTTCCTGTTGGTCCTTCAGAACCTTCTGGTCAGAGGAACTCATCATGCTACAATATGACTTCCTGTCAGACGCTTATCAGGAGGAACAGATACAGGCCCTAATGCTAACATAGTCTCTCTCTCTCTGGTGATCAGCCTAGCGTAACCCTAGGAACTAACGTTCTGCCTAGTTTCCCATCTGTGTCGTTATGATCAGAGCTCCATTGGAGAACTACATGCCCTGCTGGATAACTAAGGAGAGGCCTCTGTTGCTTATCAGCTCTCCTTCACACATAAGTCAGCCTACCAACCTGCTCTCTGCATGGCAACATCAGCTACTGATTGGCTGGTACTAATGAGAGCCTGGAGCTACTGCAGAGTACTCTAACTGAAATGTTGTTGGCTCAGAGTCAAACCCAGCAGCCTACCTGGATACAGTAGAGGGTCCTCCTGACTACCCTGTATGGTTCTATCACAGTCCTCCTGACTACCCTGTATGGTTCTATCACAGTCCTCCTGACTACCCTGTATGGTTCTATCACAGTCCTCCTGACTACCCTGTATGGTTCTATCACAGTCCTCCTGACTACCCTGTATGGTTCTATCACAGTCCTCCTGACTACCCTGTATGGTTCTATCACAGTCCTCCTGACTACCCTGTATGGTTCTATCACAGTCCTCCTGACTACCCTGTATGGTTCTATCACAGTCCTCCTGACTACCCTGTATGGTTCTATCACAGTCCTCCTGACTACCCTGTATGGTTCTATCACAGTCCTCCTGACTACCCTGTATGGGAGAGAGGGGCAAGACTTTTTAATCTCTTATTCATGTCTCCAGGACCATATGTGAAAATGTGTTTGTATGTTCTGTGTTTATAGAGATGTGAAGAAAGGTCTTAACATGCTTTTTCTCTGTGACATCACATGGTACGATTAAAAGTTCTAAAACTTGATTTTCCAAACCTGTAACAACTTTCTAGCCTGAGAGTGGGTCTTGTCTTGCTCCTCACGTCACCTCGAATCTCATTGTGTTTGAAAATCGCTGTAAGCCGCTGGGGGATGTTGGTGGGGTGGTCAGGGTCGGGGTTAGGGACCTACCGAGGAGGAGTAGGAGGAGGGGGTGGGGGTAGTAGAGTACCTGGGGGGAGGTTAGGGAGGGTAGAGGGGTGCGTAATGAGTTCCCCAGCTGGCCCCCTGGGACCTGTGGGCTCGTGCTCCGTTCCTCTGCTGGTCACTTTAAATCCACTAGCTGTTTATTTAGTCAAGATTAGGAACGTAAAACCTTACAACATCCTGGGAACGCGGAGAGAGATGGACAATGATGGAGTAAGTCATGAAAATGGATGGAGAGAGAAAAGGAGGAGATGGGAAGCAGAAAGAAGAGGGAATAGTGAAATTCACATTCTACAGGATGTCATTCAACAGATGGATGTTATTGTAATTAAGTGATATAAATGTTTCCTTCTTGTTCAAGTAATATTGGCTTTCTTATCCACACACCACACTAGACTGTATGGCTCAGCTATTCCCTTGCTATACCTGCCACAGAAAACTACTGTATACCTGATTCAACTATAACTACAGACAATTATACCTGATTCAACTATAACTACAGACAATTATACCTGATTCAATTATACCTGATTCAACTATAGTTAGACAATTATACCTGATTCAACTATACCTGATTCAACTATAGCTAAAGACAATTATACCTGATTCAATTATACCTGATTCAACTATAGCTACAGACAATTATACATGATTCAACTATAGCTACAGACAATTATACCTGATTCAACTATAGCTACAGACAATTATACCTGATTCAACTATAGCTACAGACAACTATACCTGATTCAACTATAGCTACAGACAACTATACCTGATTCAACTATACCTGATTCAACTATAGCTACAGACAATTATACCTGATTCAACTATACCCGAGTCAACTATAGCTACAGACAATTATACCTGATTCAACTATACCTGATTCAACTATAGCTACAGACAATTATACCGGATTCAACTATACATGATTCAACTATAGCTACAGACAATTATACCAGATTCAACTATAGCTACAGACAATTATACCTGATTCAACTATACCTTATTCAACTATAGCTACAGACAACTATACCTGATTCAACTATAGTTAGACAATTATACCTGATTCAACTATAGCTACAGACAATTATACCTGATTCAACTATAGCTACAGACAATTATACCTGATTCAACTATAGCTACAGACAATTATACCTGATTCAACTATAGCTACAGACAACTATACCTGATTCAACTATACCTGATTCAACTATAGCTACAGACAATTATACCTGATTCAACTATACCCGAGTCAACTATAGCTACAGACAATTATACCTGATTCAACTATACCTGATTCAACTATAGCTACATACAATTATACCTGATTCAACTATACATGATTCAACTATAGCTACAGACAATTATACCTGATTCAACTATAGCTACAGACAATTATACCTGATTCAACTATACCTTATTCAACTATAGCTACAGACAACTATACCTGATTCAACTATAGCTACAGACAACTATACCTGATTCAACTATACCTGATTCAATTATAGCTACAGACAATTATACCTGATTCAACTATAGCTACAGACTACTATACCTGATTCAACTATAGCTACAGACAACTATACCTGATTCAACTATACCTGATTCAATTATAGCTACAGACAATTATACCTGATTCAACTATAGCTACAGACTACTATACCTGATTCAACTATAGCTACAGACACCTATACCTGATTCAACTATACCTGATTCAACTATAGCTACAGACAACTATACCTGATTCAACTATACCTGATTCAACTATAGCTACAGACAACTATACCTGATTCAACTATAGCTACAGACAATTATACCTGATTCAACTATAGCTACAGACAGCTATACCTGATTCAACTATAGCTACAGACAATTATACCTGATTCAACTATAGCTGATTCAACTATACCTGATTCAACCGATACCTGATTCAACCATACCTTATACAACCGATACCTGATTCAACCATACCTTATACAACTATACCTTATACAACTATACCTGAATCAACTATAGCTACAGACAACTATACCTGATTCAACTATAACTACAGACAATTATACCTGATTCAATTATACCTGATTCAAATATAGCTACAGACAACTATACCTGAATCAACTATACATGATTCAACTATACCTGAATCAACTATAGCTACAGACAACTATACCTGAATCAACTATACCTGATTCAACTATACATGATTCAACTATACCTGATTCAACTATAGCTACAGACAATTATACCTGATTAAACTATACCTGATTCAACTATAGCTACAGACAATTATACCTGATTCAATTATACCTGATTCAACTATAGCTACAGACAATTATACCTGATTCAACTATAGCTACAGACAATTATACCTGATTCAACTATAGCTACAGACAACTATACCTGATTCAACTATAGCTACAGACAACTATACCTGATTCAACTATAGCTACAGACAATTATACCTGATTCAACTATACATGATTCAACTATAGCTACAGACAATTATACCAGATTCAACTATAGCTACAGACAATTATACCTGATTCAACTATACCTTATTCAACTATAGCTACAGACAACTATATTTGATTCAACTATAGCTACAGACAGCTTTACCTGATTCAACTATACCTGATTCAACTATAGCTACAGACAATTATACCTGATTCAACTATAGCTACAGACAATTATACCTGATTCAACTATAGTTAGACAATTATACCTGATTCAACTATAGCTACAGACAATTATACCTGATTCAACTATACATGATTCAACTATAGCTACAGACAATTATACCAGATTCAACTATAGCTACAGACAATTATACCTGATTCAACTATACCTTATTCAACTATAGCTACAGACAACTATACCTGATTCAACTATAGCTACAGACAGCTTTACCTGATTCAACTATACCTGATTCAACTATAGCTACAGACAATTATACCTGATTCAACTATAGCTACAGACAATTATACCTGATTCAACTATAGTTAGACAATTATACCTGATTCAACTATAGCTACAGACAATTATACCTGATTCAACTATAGTTAGACAATTATACCTGATTCAACTATAGCTACAGACACCTATACCTGATTCAACTATACCTGATTCAACTATAGCTACAGACAATTATACCTGATTCAACTATAGCTACAGACTACTATACCTGATTCAACTATACCTGATTCAACAATAGCTACAGACAACTATACCTGATTCAACTATACCGGATTCAACTATACCTGATTCAACTATAGCTACAGACAACTATACCTGATTCAACTATACCTGATTCAACTATAGCTACAGACAACTATACCTGATTCAACTATACATGATTCAACTATAGCTACAGACAATTATACCTGATTCAACTATAGCTACAGACAATTATACCTGATTCAACTATAGCTACAGACAACTATACCTGAATCAACTATAGCTACAGACAACTATACCTGATTCAACTATAACTACAGACAATTATACCTGATTCAATTATACCTGATTCACCTATAGCTACAGACAATTATACCTGATTCAACTATAGCTACAGACAACTATACCTGAATCAACTATACATGATTCAACTATACCTGATTCAACTATAGCTACAGACAATTATACCTGATTCAACTATAGCTACAGACAGCTATACCTGATTCAACTATAGCTGATTCAACTATACCTGATTCAACCGATACCTGATTCAACCATACCTTATACAACCGATACCTGATTCAACCATACCTTATACAACTATACCTTATACAACTATACCTGATTCAACTATAGCTACAGACAACTATACCTGAATCAACTATAGCTACAGACAACTATACCTGATTCAACTATAACTACAGACAATTATACCTGATTCAATTATACCTGATTCACCTATAGCTACAGACAATTATACCTGAATCAACTATACATGATTCAACTATACCTGAATCAACTATAGCTACAGACAACTATACCTGAATCAACTATACCTCATTCAACTATACATGATTCAACTATACCTGATTCAACTATAGTTACAGACAACTATACCTGAATCAGCTATACCTGATTCAACTATACCTGAGTCAACTATAGCTACAGACAATTATACATGATTCATCTATAGCTACAGACAATTATACCTGATTCAACTATAGCTTCAGACAATTATACCTGAATCAACTATAGCTACAGACAACTATACCTGATTCAACTATACATGATTCAACTATAGCTACATGCAACTATTTCCTGATTCATCTATAGCTACAGACAATTATACCTGATTCAACTATAGCTACAGACAATTATACCTGATTCAACTATACCTGAATCAACTATAGCTACAGACAACTATACCTGATTCAACTATACATGATTCAACTATAGCTACGTGCAACTATTTCCTGATTCATCTATAGCTACAGACAATTATACCTGATTCAACTATATATGATTCAACTATAGCTACAGACAACTATACCTGATTCAACTATACCTGATTCAACTATACCTGATTCAACTATACCTGAGTCAGCTATACCTGAATCAACTATACCTGAGTCAACTATAGCTACAGACAATTATACCTGATTCAACTATAGCTACAGACAGTTATACCTGATTTAACTATACCTGATTCAACTATAGCTACAGACAACTATACCTGATTCAACTATAGCTACAGACAACTATACCTGATTCAACTATACATGATTCAACTATAGCTACAGACAACTATACCTGATTCAACTATACCTGATTCAACTATACCTGAGTCAACTATAGCTACAGACAATTACACCTGATTCAACTATAGCTACAGACAACTATACCTGATTCAACTATACATGATTAGACTGTCGCTGATTCGACGACAGCTAATTCGACGACAGCTGATTCAAGTGATGGCGGCAGTGTTGGTGGTTTGAGAGAGGCTACTGGATGTGGTAGGTGGTGTGGTGTGTTGTGTAGGTCTTGGGTGGTGAACCAGTCTGCCCCAGCAGACAGCAGGACATGACAGGTGTGTCTAGTAGTAGTCCTGAGGCTGACTCCCTAAGGCAGGGCAGGAAACAGATGTTGTGAGTCTGGGGCCTGGAGGCTAGATGCTGCAGAGCGCTTTAAGAAGGGGGTGCTACTATCAGTACCATCGTCTGACCTCCTCTCTCTCCTTCCTGTGGGCCTAATAAGAGCTGCTCTCATCTTCTGATAACATCCCTGAAACACAGGATGCAGGTCCTTCTGATCAGCATGTAGACTAGGTCTATGTGTGACCGGTTGGCTCCCTGTCTGGGCCTTTTTCTTGAAATCTTGAATTTGTACCTGGGTGATAAAAGCCTACTGGGTTTACTACCGGGTCTGGGGCTGACAGGGCTCTGGCCACACCTGGGTGATAAAACTGTTAAAACATCAAGACCGGAGGAGGAGGCCAAATGTCCCAGTCCCAATCACAGCAGGGCTCAGTCATAGTACCAGATATGGATTGAGATTAAGATGCTAGGTAGAGGTTTTGGTTTGAGAAAGAACACTATCTCCAGTGAGACCTGTCAATCACTGACTGTCATGAGACCAAGGAGAGAGACAGGAAGTGAGGGGTTAATGTTGACTTCCTGTATGTGTCAGAAGCCTTGAACAGTCTACTTCCTCTTCCTGCTAACGCTGTGTCATGACACCTCTATGGCCCTGTACGGTGTGATGTCATGAGCTCTCAGATGTGTCTAAAACAGCAGTATAACTAACATGTTGTCTCCTCTCTACAGAACAGCAGTATAACTAACATGTTGTCTCCTCTCTACAGAACAGCAGTATAACTAACATGTTGTCTCCTCTCTACAGAACAGCAGTATAACTAACATGTTGTCTCCTCTCTACAGAACAGCAGTATAACTAACATGTTGTCTCCTCTCTACAGAACAGCAGTATAACTAACATGTTGTCTCCTCTCTACAGAACAGCAGTATAACTAACATGTTGTCTCCTCTCTACAGAACAGCAGTATAACTAACATGTTGTCTCCTCTCTACAGAACAGCAGTATAACTAACATGTTGTCTCCTCTCTACAGAACAGCAGTATAACTAACATGTTGTCTCCTCTCTACAGAACAGCAGTATAACTAACATGTTGTCTCCTCTCTACAGAACAGCAGTATAACTAACATGTTGTCTCCTCTCTACAGAACAGCAGTATAACTAACATGTTGTCTCCTCTCTACAGAACAGCAGTATAACTAACATGTTGTCTCCTCTCTACAGAACAGCAGTATAACTAACATGTTGTCTCCTCTCTACAGAACAGCAGTATAACTAACATGTTGTCTCCTCTCTACAGAACAGCAGTATAACTAACATGTTGTCTCCTCTCTACAGAACAGCAGTATAACTAACATGTTGTCTCCTCTCTACAGAACAGCAGTATAACTAACATGTTGTCTCCTCTCTACAGAACAGCAGTATAACTAACATGTTGTCTCCTCTCTACAGAACAGCAGTATAACTAACATGTTGTCTCCTCTCTACAGAACAGCAGTATAACTAACATGTTGTCTCCTCTCTACAGAACAGCAGTATAACTAACATGTTGTCTCCTCTCTACAGAACAGCAGTATAACTAACATGTTGTCTCCTCTCTACAGAACAGCAGTATAACTAACATGTTGTCTCCTCTCTACAGAACAGCAGTATAACTAACATGTTGTCTCCTCTCTACAGAACAGCAGTATAACTAACATGTTGTCTCCTCTCTACAGAACAGCAGTATAACTAACATGTTGTCTCCTCTCTACAGAACAGCAGTATAACTAACATGTTGTCTCCTCTCTACAGAACAGCAGTATAACTAACATGTTGTCTCCTCTCTACAGAACAGCAGTATAACTAACATGTTGTCTCCTCTCTACAGAACAGCAGTATAACTAACATGTTGTCTCCTCTCTACAGAACAGCAGTATAACTAACATGTTGTCTCCTCTCTACAGAACAGCAGTATAACTAACATGTTGTCTCCTCTCTACAGAACAGCAGTATAACTAACATGTTGTCTCCTCTCTACAGAACAGCAGTATAACTAACATGTTGTCTCCTCTCTACAGAACAGCAGTATAACTAACATGTTGTCTCCTCTCTACAGCCCATGTCCAGAACAGGGGATGGGAGATGAGTTTAACCTCATGGATCATTCAGACCTCTACACACTAGACTTCAGTAAGTGGCTTTTTTATACACACACACACACACACACACACACACACACACATTCAGACTTGGGTTGCATATTTTGGGGAATATTCAGAGGTGGAAACTTTCCGTGGGAATTAACAGGAATATATGAGAATTAACGGAAATATATGCAAATTAATATTAATACCATTTAAATGTAAAGTTTTTTGCATTGGATATATTTACCATATCATATGGAGACAGAAACATAAACCTTTTACCTTATCATAAGTTGACATAATTGCAAATGAATCCTTCCAATAGAAATTAAAAAACCATTTAGTTATGATTTGAACTTTAATTAAATGAGTTGACTCTTCACATGGGATGATTTCACTGAACAACAAAAGAAAGGGAATATTGAATGATCCCCAATGATCCATCACATCTCCCAAAAACGTTTCAACATACATCTGTAAAATGATAGTCTAGAAACTAAAGCTTTGGTTGTCTTCCTCTCAGGCTTCCATGTCTTCTCCCTGGACCTCCTCAATGTCCACCTCTTGAACATCAGACTCTGAGGCCTCATCTTCACTGTGACTTTCCAACCTTGTTGAGGATGGCTCGTTGTCAGGCTCAAAAAGCCTCAAATTTGCCCGGATGGCCATACATTTTTCAACCCTTGTATTGGTCAGCCTGTTGAGTGCTTTGGTGTGTGTGTTCCCAAACAAGGACCAGTTGCGCT
Organism: Thymallus thymallus; assembly: GCA_023634145.1. Taxonomy (NCBI): domain Eukaryota; kingdom Metazoa; phylum Chordata; class Actinopteri; order Salmoniformes; family Salmonidae; genus Thymallus; species Thymallus thymallus. The sequence continues at coordinate 165,975 of CM042386.1, read as the reverse complement.
CAGAGGCGGCTGATGTTGGTGGGATTTGGAGGATGATGGAGGCAACAGGGGAAAGAGCCTCAGATCCACAAAGTCCCTTCCACCAGGTGGCTGATGAGATATGTTGGCACAACTGCCATATTGCATCTCCATCCCAAAGCTCTTGCTTGGAAGTGTACTTCGCCAGACTGTCAAGAACCTTACCCTCATCCAGGCCAAGGTGGCGAGACACGGTAGTGATGACACCATAGGCCTTGTTGATCTCTGCACCAGACAGGATGCTCTTGCCAGCATACTTGGGGTCCAACATGTACGCTGCAGTGTGTATGGAGCGTCAGGCAGAAGTCTTCACGCTTTGTGATGTATTTCAGAACTGCAGTTTCCTCTGCTTGGAGCAACAGTGAAGTCTGCAGGACAGTACGGATTTCTTCTCTTACATCTGCAAGCAGAGTCTGAACATCAGACAGGATGGCATTGTCTCCTTCAATCAGTGCAATGGCTACTGCTAAAGGTTTCAGGAGTTTCAGGCTGCTTACCACTCTCTCCCAAAATACATCATCCAGGAGGATCCTCTTGATTGGGCTGTCCATATCGGCAGACTGTGATATGGCCATTTCTTGGAGAGATTCCTTCCCCTCCAGGAGACTGTCAAACATGATGATAACACCACCCCAACGGGTGTTGCTGGACAGCTTCAATGTGTTGCTCTTATTCTTCTCACTTTGCTTGGTGAGGTAGATTGCTGCTATAACTTGATGACCCTTCACATACCTAACCATTTCCTTGACTCTCTTGTAGAGTGTATCCATTGTTTTCAGTGCCATGATGTCCTTGAGGAGCAGATTCAATGCATGAGCAGCACAGCCAATGGGTGTGATGTGAGGGTAAGACTCCTCCACTTTAGACCAAGCAGCCTTCATGTTCACAGCATTGTCTGTCACCAGTGCAAATACCTTCTGTGGTCCAAGGTCATTGATGACTGCCTTCAGCTCATCTGAAATGTAGAGACCGGTGTGTCTGTTGTCCCTTGTGTCTGTGCTCTTGTAGAATACTGGTTGAGGGGTGGAGATGATGTAGTTAATTATTCCTTTCCCACGAACATTCGACCCCCCATCTGAGAAGATTGCAATACAGTCTGCTTTCTCTATGATTTGCTTGACCTTCACTTGAACTCTGTTGAACTCTGCATCCAGCATATGAGCAGATAAAGCATGTCTGGTTGGAGGGGTGTATGCTGGGTAAATAATATTCAGAAATCTCTTCCAATACACATTGCCTGTGAGTATCAGAGGTGAACCAGTTGCATACACAGCTCGAGCAAGACATTCATCAGCATTTCTCTGACTACGTTCCTCCATTGAGTCAAAAAAACTTCAAATTCCAGGAGGACCATGAGCTGTTGCTATCGATAAGGTGTCTGATTCATCATTTTCACCTCCAATAGAAGCAGATGGACTTTTGTCAGAGGTTGCTTGTTGTGAGCGCTGAGGGAACTTTATGCACTTGACCAGATGATTCTGCATCTTTGTTACATTCTTCACATATGATTTGTCACAGTATTTACAAATGTACACAGCTTTTCCTTCTACATGAGCTGCAGTGAAATGTCTCCAAACATCAGATAGTGACCGTGGCATTTTCCTGTAAAGATTAGAAAAAAATGAGTAAAGAAAAAACAAATACAATTCCATGTACAGATAAATAGTTAAGCAGTTAAACAACTCCTTTGTAAGATAAATGTTTTAAAATGAAACATGCAAGGAAACAGGTGAATTAACACTCCTCAGTTAGCAGGCTCAAGCAAGCTAAAACCCACATGGTAGCAAAAACTAACTAGCAGAAATTGTTAACAAGTTAGAAATGATTTTAACACACTTTACTGTAGGCTACTATTTACTAGTTAACAAAACATTATGTATGTCATATAAAATATATTCACCCACCCAGTATTGTAATCAAAACTTACCAGAAAGTATGTAGTCGTTGGCTCAGACAGTGTAGTAGTCTGGGCTCAATAGCATCTCATTAGTGTGAAAGATCTTGAGAATCAGCTGTACATGTGATGGAAGGGTTGCAATTCCATTGAATTGGGGATAGTTTAACCAAAATATGCCACAAGACCTAAAATTGCCTTGTGTATCCCACAAAAAAGGTTCACTGTTAATATGCAAACTTTTTTGATGAATTTAAGCAAAATTCCCCAAATTCCAGGGTTTAACTTCCCCTGGAAAAATTCTGGAAATTTACCGGAAATGTTCCATCCCTTTGCAACCCTAATTCAGACCTCTACGTTCTACAGTAAGTAGCTTTGTACATGCACACCCTGCTCCTCCCACAGCCCCTACAAAGCCATGTCCGCTTGGCAGAGGGTTAGTATCATTGTCACAGGGAGGGTCCGTGTTGGTGGGATGTAAATAAACCTGGGGACAGTGTGGACTGGCAGTGCCTGTTATCTATACCCGCCACGCAGCAGCCTTCTGGGCACACGTGAGCAATCCTGTCCCTGTCTCTGTGCCAATTGCATGGCAACCCCTGAGCTTGCCCTCTCTGTCTGTCGTTATTGCAGCAGCATGATACCAGCGGTGTCACAACCCTTTTAAGGGCACAAGCTGAACGGGAGTGGGGAGGTGGGTTATGGGGGACTTTATTAGAGTGAATAAGCCTGGTTATAGTAAACACACTGGATCATTCAGACCTCTACTGGTTATAATAAACACACTGGATCATTCAGACCTCTACTGGTTATAATAAACACACTGGATCATTCAGACCTCTTACTGGTTATAGTAAACACACTGGATCATTCAGACCTCTAATGGTTATAATAAACACACTGGATCATTCTGACCTCTACTGGTTATAATAAACACACTGGATCATTCAGACCTCTACTGGTTATAATAAACACACTGGATCATTCAGACCTCTACTGGTTATAATAAACACACTGGATCATTCAGACCTCTACTGGTTATAATAAACACACTGGATCATTCAGACCTCTACTGGTTATAATAAACACACTGGATCATTCAGACCACAGTGTGATGTGGCATATCTCTACCTCTACCCTCTCTCTGACTCTGACTCTCTCTGTAATCTGAGAGAAATATGTGTCTCTAATATGGTCATACATTTGGCAGGAGGTTAGGAAGTGCAGCTCAGTTTCCACCTCATTTTGTGGGCAGTGTCCACATAGCCTGTCTTCTCTTGAGAGCCAGGTCTGCCTACAGTGGCCTTTCTCAATAGCAAAGCTATGTTCACTGAGTCTGTACATAGTCAAAGATGTCCTTCAGTTTGGGTCAGTCCCAGTGGTCAGGTATTCTGCCACTGTGTTCTCTCTGTTTAGGGACAAATAGCATTCTAGTTTGTAAATGTTTTCCAATGTGTCAAGTAATTCTCTTTTAGTTTACTCATGATGTGGTTGGGTATAATTGTGTTGTTGTCCTGGGGCTCTTTGGGGTCTCTTTGTGTGAACAGAGCCCCAGGACCAGCTTGCTTAGGGGACTCTTCTCCAGATTCATCTCTCTGTAGGTGAGGGCTTTGTGGTGGAAGGTTTGGGAATCGCTTCCTTTTAGGTTGTTGTAGAATTTAAAGGCTCTTTTCTGGATTTTGATAATTGGCGTGTAACGGCCTAATTCTGCTCTGCATGCATTATTTGGTGTTTGTCCCATTTTGTGACAAACACCAAATCTCTCTGTTGCTCTCTCTCTCTCTCTCTCTCTCTCTCTGTCTCTGTCTCTGTCTCTCTCTGTCTCTCTCTCTGTGTGATTAGCTCTTCGTCCTGACAGGATGTTAAGGGTGTTTATATCCTCTCCTCTCTCAGGTCCTAATCTGAAGACGTTATGCAAGCTAGCTGTTATTAACTACAGTCTGGACCAGCAAGGACTACCACACGACATCAGGTAACACCTACCCCTAACCCCTGACCCAAGCTAGCTGGTATTAACTAGTCTGGACCAGGGTGGTCTACCACACGACATCAGGTAACACCACACATCTACCCCTGACCCTTAACCCCTGACCCAAGCTAGCTGGTATTAACTAGTCTGGACCAGGGTGGTCTACCACACGACATCAGGTAACACCACACATCTACCCCTGACCCTTAACCCCTGACCCAAGCTAGCTAGTTTTAACTAGTCTGGACCAGGGTGGTCTACCACACAACATCAGGTAACACCTACCCATAACCCCTGACCCAAGCTAGCTGGTATTAACTAGTCTGGACCAGGGTGGTCTACCACACGACATCAGGTAACACCACACATCTACCCCTGACCCAAGCTAGCTGGTATTAACTAGTCTGGACCAGGGTGGTCTACCACACGACATCAGGTAACACCACACATCTACCCCTGACCCAAGCTAGCTGGTATTAACTAGTCTGGACCAGGTAATTCCTCCTATCCTCTCTTCTCTCCTCTTCTTCCTCTCTCCTCTTCTTCCTCTCTCCTCTTTCTCTCATCTTCTCTTCTCTCATCTTCTCTTCTCTCCTCCTCTCTTCTCTCCTCCTCTTCCTCTCTCCTCTTCCTCACTCCTCTTCCTCTCTCCTCTTCTTCCTCTCTCCTCTTCTTCCTCCTACTGGTTTGTATGCTTGACAGCGTCGTCAGTGTCTCGTCCAGTAATGGGTTTTATTTCCCATGTTAATGTACTGCTTGTCAACACCTTTATCTTCTACCATTTATCTACTGATGTTAGCCTGATAATTAATACACACACACACACACACACACACACCACTCTGGTGTTGTCAGTTGTGTTCTTAACCCTAAGAGGCTTTTAGGTGGGGTCAGGAGGGCCCCAGTTACTCCCCTCGTCTCGACGAGGACTAGTGTTGATCTTCAACCCCCATGCCAATCACCCCCCGTCCCCCAACACACTGCGAGGGAGTCATCCCTCTCCTCACACACTCTTCCAGCAAGTCAGAAAGGGAGTGAGGGAGGATGAAAGGTGATCCAGTGATGATAACCAGTGACCTGTCATCAGGCCAGCTCTCATCTTACCCCCTCTAGTCTCCATCAGTCTCCCTCCGTAACCCTCAGTCTCCCTCCCTAGCCCTCAGTCTCCATCAGTCTCCCTCCCTAACCCTCTAGTCTCCATCAGTCTCCCTCCCTAGCCCTCAGTCTCCATCAGTCTCCCTCCCTAACCCTCAGTCTCCATCAGTCTCCCTCCCTAGCCCTCACCCCTCCAGTCTCCATCAGTCTCCCTCCCTAGCCCTCAGCCTCCATCAGTCTCCCTCCCTAGCCCTCAGTCTCCATCAGTCTCCCTCCCTAGCCCTCAGCCTCCATCAGTCTCCCTCCCTAACCCTCAGCCCCATCAGAGGATGTTGATTTAGTCTCTGTCTCTCTGTGTCTCCTGTCCTGGTCTCTGGGTCTCCTGTCCTGGTCTCTGTGTCTCCTGTCCTGGTCTCTGTGTCTCCTGTCCTGGTCTCTGGGTCTCCTGTCTCTCTCTGTGTCTCCTGTCCTGGTCTCTGTCTCCTGTGTCTCCTGTCCTGGTCTCTGTGTCTCCTGTCTCTCTCTGTGTCTCCTGTCCTGGTCTCTGGGTCTCTTGTCCTGGTCTCGGGGTCTCCTGTCCTGGTCTCGGGGTCTCCTGTCCTGGTCTCTGGGTCTCCTGTCCTGGTCTATGGGTCTCTCTCTGTGTCTCTTGTCCTGGTCTCTGGGTCTCCTGTACTGGTCTCTGTGTCTCCTGTCCTGGTCTCTGGGTCTCCTGTCCTGGTCTCTGTGTCTCCTGTCCTGGTCTCTGTGTCTCCTGTCCTGGTCTCTGGGTCTCCTGTCTCTCTCTGTGTCTCTTGTCCTGGTCTCTGGGTCTCTTGTCCTGGTCTCGGGGTCTCCTGTCCTGGTCTCTGTGTCTCCTGTCTCTCCCTGGGTCTCCTGTCTCTCTCTGGGTCTCCTGTCCTGGTCTCTGTGTCTCCTGTCTCTCCCTGGGTCTCCTGTCTCTCTCTGGGTCTCCTGTCCTGGTCTCTGGGTCTCCTGTCCTGGTGTCTGGGTCTCCTGTCCTGGTCTCTGGGTCTCTTGTCCTGGTCTCTGGGTCTCTTGTCCTGGTCTCTGGGTCTTCTGTCCTGGTCTCTGGGTCTCCTGTCTCTCTCTGGGTCTCCTGTCCTGGTCTCTGGGTCTCTTGTCCTGGTCTCTGGGTCTCTTGTCCTGGTCTCTGTGTCTCCTGTCTCTCTCTGGGTCTCCTGTCCTGGTCTCTGGGTCTCTTGTCCTGGTCTCTGGGTCTCTTGTCCTGGTCTCTGTGTCTCCTGTCTCTCTCTGGGTCTCCTGTCTCTCTCTGTGTCTCCTGTCCTGGTCTCTGGGTCTCCTGCCCTGGTCTCTGGTCTCCTGTCTCTCTCTGTGTCTCCTGTCCTGGTCTCTCTCTGGGTCTCCTGTCCTGGTCTCTGGGTCTCTCTCTGTGTCCTGTCCTGGACTGGACTCTGTTTCTTGTACGTGGGAGCTGAACGCCATGACCACCAACAGTAACATCAGATATAACAACTCTAAAGTTAATAGTTCTTGTCTATGTGCCTTACTGTCTCTGTTTCTTGTAGGTGGGAGCTGAACGCCATGACCACCAACAGTAACATTAGTAGACCCATCTTCTCCTCTCACGGCTAATCTGGACTGGTACCCTCCACAGTACCAGAACACCATGGCTGAACTGACCCAGAGCTACCACAGTACCAGAACATCAGGGCTGAACTGACCCAAAGCTACCACAGTACCAGGACACCAGGGCTGAACTGACCCAGAGCTACCACAGTACCAGAACACCAGGGCTGAACTGACCCAGAGCTACCACAGTACCAGAACACCAGGGCTGAACTGACCCAGAGCTACCACAGTACCAGAACACCAGGGATGAACTGACCCAGAGCTACCACAGTACCAGGACACCAGGGCTGAACTGACCCATAGCTACCACAGTACCAGAACACCAGGGCTGAACTGACCCATAGCTACCACAGTACCAGAACACCAGGGCTGAACTGACCCAGAGCTATTGGGCTGACTCTACCAGAACCTTACTGTCTGGACTGACTCCACCAGAAGCCTACTGTCTAGGCCTACTCCACCAGAACCTTACTGTCTAGGCTGACTCCACCAGAACCCTACTGTCTGGACTCACTCCACCAGAACCCTATTGTCTGGGCAGACTCCACCAGAACCTTATTGTCTGGGCTGACTGAAATCCTGGCATTAACAACCTGGCTCTCTTAGTTCTGGATCTGGACATGCCTGGTTCTTCTTGTTCTGGTTTTGGAGAACTACCAGGATTATTTGACTGTACTGGACCTAGAGGCCCTCCGTCTGTCTGTCTCTGTTTTACCAGTATTATGATGAGCAGAACATACAGTTGAAGTCGGAAGTTTACATACACCTTAGCCAAATACATTTAAACTCTGTTTTTCACAATTCCTGACATTTAATCCTAGTAAAAATTCCCTGTCTTAGATCAGTTAGGATCAACACTTTATTTTAAGAATGTGAAATGTCAGAATAATAGTAGAGAGAATGATTTATTTCAGCTTTTATTTCTTTCATCACATTCCCAGTGGGTCAGAAGTTTACATACACTCAATTAGTATTTGGTAGCATTGCCTTTAAATTGTTTAACTTGGGTCAAACGTTTCGGGTAGCCTTCCACAAGCTTCCCACAATAAGTTGGGTGAATTCTGGCCCATTCCTCCTGACAGAACTGGTGTAACTGAGTCAGGTTTGTAGGCGTCCTTGCTCGCAGACGCTTTTTCAGTTCTGCCCACAAATGTTCTATAGGATTGAGGTCAGGGCTTTGTGATGGCCACTCCAATACCTTGACTTTGTTGTCCTTAAGCCGTTTTGCCACAACTTTGGAAGTCGATATAGGACTCGTTTTACTGTGGATATAGATACTTTTGTACCTGTTTCCTCCAGCATCTTCACAAGGTCCTTTGCTGTTGTTCTGGGACTGATTTGCACTTTTCGTACCAAAGTACGTTCATCTCTAGGAGACAGAACGCGTCTCCTTCCTGAGCGGTATGACGGCTGCGTGGTCCCATGGTGTTTATACTTGCGTACTATTGTTTGTACAGATGAATGTGGTACCTTCGGGTTTTTGGAAATTGCTCCCAAGGATGAACCAGACTTGTGGAGGTCTACAATTCTTTTTCTGAGGTCTTGGATGATTTATTTTGATTTTCCCATGATGTCGAGCAAAGAGGCACTGAGTTTGAAGGTAGGCCTTGAAATACATCCACAGGTACACCTCCAATTGACTCAAATGATGTCAGTTAGCCTATCAGAAGCTTCTAAAGCCATGACATCATTTTCTGGAATTTTCCAAGCTGTTTAAAGGCACAGTCAACTTAGTGTATGTAAACTTCTGACCCACTGGAATTGTGATATAGTGAATTATAAGTTAAATAATCTGTCTGTAATCAATTGTTGGAAGAATTACTTGTGTCATGCACAAAGTAGATGTCCTAACCGACTTGCCAAAACTATAGTTTGTTAACATGAAATCTGTGGAGTGGTTGAAAAATTAGTTTTAATGACTTCAACCTAAGTGTATGTACTGAACTTCTGACTTCCACTGTATGTATCAATATTACACTAATTGGGACACTAATTTTCATTGCAGATAACATCAAACAAAAAGTACTATGATGAGCTGATCATATTCTCCCTGAATGTTTACTAGTACAGCAAAGTGTACAGCTTACTTATACTAGCACAGCCACTCCCATAACCTAGCCAACCGTTAGCATGTGATGCCTGCCCCTCCCATAACCTGAGCCAAAAGTTAGCAGGTGATGCCAGCCAACTCCCATAACCTAGCCAACCGTTAGCATGTGATGCCAGCCACTCCCATAACCTAGCCAACCGTTAGCATGTGATGCCAGCCACTCCCATAACCTGAGCCAACCGTTAGCATGTGATGCCAGCCAACTCCCATAACCTAGCCAACCGTTAGCATGTGATGCCAGCCACTCCCATAACCTAGCCAACCGTTAGCATGTGATGCCAGCCACTCCCATAACCTGAGCCAACCGTTAGCATGTGATGCCAGTCACTCCCATAACCTGAGCCAAAAGTTAGCAGGTGATGCCAACCACTCCCATATCCTTAGCCAAAGGTTAGGTGATGCCAGCCACTCCCATAACCTGAGCCAAAAGTTAGTAGGTGATGCCAGCCACTCCCATAACCTGAACCAAAAGTTAGCAGGTGATGCCAACCACTCCCAAAACCTGAGCCAAAAGTAGCAGGTAATGCCAGCCACTCCCATAACCTGGGCCAAAAGTTAGCAGGTGATGCCAACCACTCCCAAAACCTGAGCCAAAAGTAGCAGGTAATGCCAGCAACTCCCAAAAGTAGCAGGTGATGCCAGCCACTCCCATAACCTGAGCCAAAAGTTAGCAGGTGATGCCAGCCACTCCCATAACCTGAGCCAAAAGTTAGCAGGTGATGCCAGCCACTCCCATAACCTGAGCCAAAAGTTAGCAGGTGATGCCAGCCAGAATGGCTGTGTCCTGTCTGCTCTACAGTCTACCTGTTCAGAAGCCTGCCAGTACAGTGCATTGGGAAAGTATTCAGACCCCTTGACTTTATCCAACGTTACAGCCTTATTCTAATTTATTTTTTAATGATGTCCATCAATCTACACACAATACCCCATAATGACACAATACCCCATAATGACACAATACCCCATAATGACACAATACCCCATAATGACACAATACCCCATAATGATACAATACCCCATAATGACACAATACCCCATAATGACTCAATACCCCATAATGACACAATACCCCATAATGACACAATACCCCATAATGACTCAATACCCCATAATGACACAATACCCCATAATGACACAATACCCCATAATGACACAATACCCCATAATGACACAATACCCCATAATGATACAATACCCCATAATGACTCAATACCCCATAATGACTCAATACCCCATAATGACTCAATACCCCATAATGACACAATACCCCATAATGACACAATACCCCATAATGACACAATGCCCCATAATGACACAATGCCCCATAATGACACAATACCCCATAATGACTCAATACCCCATAATGACACAATACCCCATAATGACACAATACCCCATAATGACAAAGCATTAAGTATTCAGACCCTTTACTCAGTACTTTAATAAGTATTCAGACCCTTTACTCAGTACTTTGTTGAAGCACCTTTGGTAGCGATTACAGCCTTGAGTCTTCTTGGGTTTGACGCTACAAGCTTGACACACCTGTATTTGGGGGAGTTTCTCCCATTCTTCTCTGCAGATCCTCTCAAGCTCTCTCAGGTTGGATGGGGAGCATCGCTGCACAGCTATTTTCAGGTCTCTCCAGAGATGTTCGATCTGGTATAAGTCTGGGCTCTGGCTGGGCCACTCAAGGACATTCAGAGACTTGTCCTGAAGCCACTCCTGCGTTGTCTTGGCTGTGTGCTTAGGATAGTTGTCCTGTTGGAAGGTGAACCTTCGCCCCAGTCTGAGGTCCTGAGCGCTCTGGAGCAGGTTTTCATCAAGGATCTCTCTGTACTTTGCGGCGTTCATCTTTCCCTCGATCCTGACTAGTATCCCAGTCCCTGACCCTGAAAAACATCCCCACAGCATGATGCTGCCACCACCATGTTTCACCGTAGGGATGGTGCCAGGTTTCCTCCAGACGTGATGCTTGGCATTCAGTCCAAAGAGTTCAGTCTTGGTTTCATCAGACCAGAGAATCTTGTTTCTCATGATCTGAGAGTCTTTAGGTGCCTTTTGGCAAACTCCAAACGGGCTGTCATGTGCCTTTAACTGAGGAGTGTCTTCAGTCTGGCCACTCTACCATAAAGGCCTGACTGGTGGAGTGCTGCAGAGATGGTTGTCCTTCTGGAAGGTTCTCCCATCTCCACAGAGGAACTCTAGAGCTCTGTGACCATTGCGTTCTTGGTCACCTCCCTGACCAAGGCCCTTCTCCCCCGATTGCTCAGTTTGGCCGGGCGTCCAGCTCTAGGAAGAGTCTTGGTGGTTCCAAACATCTTCCATTTAAGAATGATGGAGGCCACTGTGTTCTTGGGGACCTTCAATGCTGCATAATTTTGTTGGTACCCTTCCCCAGATCTGTGCCTCGACACAATCCTGTCTCAGAGCTCTACAGACAATTCCTTCGACCTCATGGCTTGGTTTTTGATCTGACATGCACTGTCAACTGTGGGACCTTGTATAGACAGGTGTGTTCCTTTCCAAATCATGTCCAATCAATTGAATTTACCACAGGTGGACTCCAATCAAGTTGTAGAAACATCTGAAGGATGATCAATGGAAACGGGAAGCACCTGAGCTCAATTTAGTCTCATATCAAACGGTCTGAATACTTTTATAAATAAGGTATTTATTCTTATTTTTAATACATTTGCAAAAAATGGCTAAAAGCCTATTTTTGCTTTGTCATTATAGGATATTGTGTGTAGATTGATGAGGATTTTTATTTAATCAATTTTAGAATAAGGCAGTAACATAACAAAATATGGAAAACATCAAGGAGTCTGAATACTTTCCAAAGGCACTGTATGTTCATATGACTGTTTTCAGCCCTTTCCTGGGCAGCTTGGCAGAAATACACATAATATGGAAAAGAGCAAACAAAGCAAGAGGAAAAAATATACATTCAGCAGTCCATTAACCAGTTGGTGTGTGTGTGTGTGTGTGTGTGTGTGTGTGTGTGTGTGTGTGTGTGTGTGTGTGTGTGTGTGTGTGTGTGTGTGTGTGTGTGTGTGTGTGTGTGTGTGTGTGTGTGTGTGTGTGTGTGTGCGTGCGTGTGTGTGCGCGCGCGCGCTGGGGGGTTGAAGCTATGAACCCATAGACTCTCATCCCTTCCAGGCTTCTGGGATGGAGGGTGGACAATGAGCCTGTCATAGCAGATGTAAGCAATGTCCCCACACGCTCTGGATAAGTTCTTTATTCTTCTGGCGCACAGCTTCAGTATAGTCTTCGTTGAGGAAGATATACGTTCCTCTCAAGTTCTTGACTCTTTCCAGAACAGCTACCTTGTCTTTGAACCTCAGGAACTTAACCACTATCGGCCTGGGTCTGTCACCTGGGCAGGTGGTGGGTTTTCCAGTCCTGTGTGTGCACTCCACCTCAATCTTCCTGTGGTCAATCTTCAATTTCTCAGAGATCATTTCCCTCACTTTGTCCTCAGACTCCGTCCAGGTCTCATGTGGAGATTCTTCAATTCCGTCCACAATCATGTTGTTCCACCTTGATTGTCCCTCCAGTCTGATTTCTCCGTCATTGTCACCATGGATTCACACACAGAACTGATGTCCTCTCTATAACTTACAGGTTGCTGTTGTCTTTTTTAAACTCATCGCGCTGACCCTGGGAGAACTGCCAACCTCTCTGGTCAGGTCATCCATTCTTTTGTTAGTTGACTCCACCAGTATTTGGATAAAACTCTTGAAGCTGTGTCATTGTGTTGTGACACAACTGCACATTTTAGTGGCCTTTTATTGTCCCCAACACAAGGTGCACCTGTGTAATGATCATGCTGTTTAATCAGCTTCTTGATATAACACACCTGTCAGGTGGATGGATTATCTTAGAAAAAGAGAAATGCTCATTAACAGGGATGGAAACACATTTGAGATAAATAATATTTTTGTGCGTATGGAACATTTCTGGGATGGTTTATTGCCTCTCATGAGACCAACGCTTTACATGTTGTGTTAATATTTTTGTTCAGTGTATGTTTGCATATAATGACAATAAATTATAAAAAACTGTTGGTTTTCTTTTGTTGATTTATTTAAGCTCAAAATGTGATTATTAAATAGTTGTAGCCATGATTCCTAAATGTCTGCATGCAGAGTTCTGTATAGAACCATTCTGGTTCAGTGAAGAAGAACCTCTAGGGTTCTGATCAAAGGACCCTATAAAAAGGTAATATGACACAAGCGATAGAACCCTTTTTGGTTCTATAAGGAACCTTTTTTCCTAAGAGTATAGAAACTGCTTCGCATGGTCTAATCTTAGCGGTAGGATAAGTACATTCTCACGTCAAGTTCTGTTTTTATAAATGGCGCCTGCATGTTTTGGGTCATATTGTTTGCATACACAAGGTTTATAAATGGGGCCCCTTTTCTCTGGGCAGCCGAACAGTAGGTCTATGCTACAGCAGAGACTGTGCCTAAAGTAGAGAATCCCGCACACGTGCAGAAGCTTCTAAATGTTTGGCTATCGGGAATTCGGAACCGCAGTATTGCAGAGTTCCTGCACCTAAATGAGTACTGCCACCCACCGACCCGCACACCGACCTACCGGCCCACCGGCCCACCGACCCACCGGCCCACCGACCCACCGGCCCACCGACCCACCGGCCCACCGACCCACCGGCCCACCGGCCCACCGGCCCACCGACCCACCGGCCCACCGACCCACCGGCCCACCGACCCACCGACCCACCGGCCCACCGACCCACCGACCCACCGACCCACCGACCCACCGACCCACCGGCCCACCGACCCACCGGCCCACCGGCCCACCGGCCCACCGACCCACCGGCCCACCGACCCACCGGCCCACCGACCCACCGGCCCACCGGCACCCATTTCTATCCAAGTCAAGTATATATTTAAACTAAATGGCTGGTTTAATTCTGATATACATTTTCTTTAATTGGTATTTTGACCAAAAATATTTGCTCTGAAAAAGATCTGATGTCAAAAGATCTGATGCAATTGTTCAAAAGACCAATTAGTGGGGGAAAAAATCAGAATTGGGCTTCCTGGGTAAACACAGCATTTTACATTTTCCTGTACCTCTAAAGAAAGGGTCCTACCAATGTTTCATGTACCTCTAAAGAAAGGGTCCTACCAATGTTTCATGTACCTCTAAAGAAAGGGTCCTACCAATGTTTCATGTACCTCTAAAGAAAGGGTCCTACCAATGTTTCATGTACCTCTAAAGAAAGGGTCCTAGGAATGTTTCATGTACCTCTAAAGAAAGGGTCCTACCAATGTTTCATGTACCTCTAAAGAAAGGGTCCTACCAATGTTTCATGTACCTCTAAAGAAAGGGTCCTACCAATGTTTCATGTACCTCTAAAGAAAGGGTCCTACCAATGTTTCCTGTACCTCTAAAGAAAGGGTCCTACCAATGTTTCATGTACCTCTAAAGAAAGGGTCCTACCAATGTTTCATGTACCTCTAAAGAAAGGGTCCTACCAATGTTTCATGTACCTCTAAAGAAAGGGTCCTACCAATGTTTCCTGTACCTCTAAAGAAAGGGTCCTACCAATGTTTCATGTACCTCTAAAGAAAGGGTCCTACCAATGTTTCATGTTGGTGAAGTTTAGTGACAGTGTTGACTTCTGGGGTTTTTTTCTGGGGTTTTAATTATACATATATATATATATATAGGTGTAACATTTAACAAAAAAAATATATAACTTGAACTATAAGGCCATTTTCCAGTATTCCTGGGTCATCTAGAAAATGTTACACCTTTACTCACTATATAACTTGTTATTGGTTCTGTTGTGGTCAAGTTTACTAACCATATTAACCACTGTTGTTAATCTCCGAGCTGCAGCTTGTGGTCAAGTTTACTAACCATATTAACCACTGTTGTTAATCTCCGAGCTGCAGCTTGTGGTCAAGGTTGTCAGGGTCAGAGGTTAAGTATCAGAGTTGGTCAGTCCTGATGGACCCTTTCTCTTGAGTGTCTGGTTTCCCTGTGTGTGGCTCCTAATGGCCTGGGTGATGACGTGTGTGTGTGACCGTCCTCAGGGAGAGCTACTTAAGGCAGACCCTGGATCTAAAGGAGCTTTGTGTGAATGAGGCTAAGGGTTGTTGTGACTTGGTATTCCCATGGCGCTCTGCCACAAGTCACAACCATTCTAGACAAATCCTAGATTAGTTCAACGTTGTGATTGATTATCATCTGTCAATCATCTGAGATATTTCAACAATATATCAATCACAAGTCAACTTTAGTCAATATCTGTTTAATCAGATCACAGTAAATCAAGATTGGTATTGTACTGTTTTCTTAATCACAAATGTCTTAGGGTCTTACTCACAAATGTCTTAGGGTCTTACTCACAAATGTCTTAGGGTCTTACTCACAAATGTCTTAGGGTCTTACTCACAAATGTCTTAGGGTCTTTCTTAGAGTCTAAGTTCTTGGGGGCCACTAACAAATGCCCATTAAACAATCTGTCGTCACTCTGTTGTGAGTCCCGTCTTGTGGCGCTTCATGGTCCCCAGACTACTGCCATGTGGCCCCTGAGGCTCTCTGGCGGAGGCCCACTGGCCCCTGGTGGGGTCCTGCTGAAAACCAGTGTGTAACTGCCCTCTGCCCCAGTCGTCCCGTCTGCCTGGCCCTGGACAAACCACTCAAATGGCAATCTTGTGTGGCCCCACCTCACCCCACCCCCTCTCTACCCTTGGCCCACATTAGGCGGCTTAAATTGGGACATGAGTGCTGCTATATGTCGTATGTCTCATAAGAGGAGTGTCTCATAGTCAACCCTGCCCCTCTCTCTCTCTCTCTCTCTCTCTCTCTCTCTCTCTCAATTTTAATTCAATTAAATTTCAATGTAAGATGCTTTATTGGGAAACACGTTGCCAAAGCAAGTGAAAAAGATAAAATAAACAACAGTGAAATAGAAAAGGTAAACATTACACTCAGAGAAGTTCTAAAGGAATAAAGACATTTCAAACGTCATATTATGTATATATACAGTGTTGTAATGATGTCATATTATGTTTATATACAGCGGGTGAAATAAGTATTGAACACGTCACCATTTTTCTCAGTAAATATATTTCCAAAGGTGCTATTGACATGACATTTTCACCAGATGTTGGTAACAACCCAAGTAATCCATACATACAAAGAAACCAAAACAAATAAGTTCAGAAATTAAGTTATGTGTAATAATGTGAAATGACACAGGGAAAAAGTATTGAACACATGAAGAAAGGGAGGTGCAAAAAGGCATGGAAAGCCAAG
>CM042386.1:122500-145000 GCA_023634145.1 Thymallus thymallus | reverse complement strand
TCTGAGTAAGGCCCTGTCGCCGACCTGTGACACGGCTCCCTCTCACCCTGTCTCTCACTACTTCCTCATCCAGTCCCTTAGCGCTCACGCAAGGCTTCATTCTGAGTTTGGGCACATAGGCATACCTGGCTCTCGAGAGATGACTGGCTATGGCATTAAGCTTTCCTTAATTTAGGGTCAGTCACAGTGGTCAGGTATTCTGCCACTGTGTACTCTCTGTTTAGGGCCAATCTGTCTGTCTATCTCTCTCTGTCTCTCTCTATATATATATATATCTATATAATCTCAGCAAAGAAAGTAACATCCCTTTTTCATGACCCTTTCTTTCAAAGATAATTTGTAAAAATCCAAATAACTTCACATATCTTCATTGTAAAGGGGTTAATCACTGTTTCCCATGTTGTTTAATGAACCATAAACAGTTAATGAACATGTACATCTGGAACGGTCATTAAGACACTAACAGCTTACAGACGGAAGGCAATTAAGATCACAGTTATGAAAACTTAGGACACTAAAGAGGCCTTTCTACTGACTCTGAAAAACACCAAAAGAAAGATGCCCAGGGTCCCTGCTCATCTGTGTGAATGTGTCTTAGGCATGCTGCAAGGAGGCATGAGGACTGCAGATGTGGCCAGGACAATAAATTACAATGTCCGTACGCCTAAGACAGCGCTACAGGGAGACAGGACAGACAGCTGATCGTCCTCGCAGTGGCAGACCACGTGTAACAACACCTGCACAGGATCGGTACATCCCAACATCACACCTGCGGGACAGGTACAGGATGGCAACAACAACTGCCCGAGTTACACCAGGAACGCACAATCCCTCCATCAGTGCTCACAGCAAGAACTGGTAAATCTGGTTCAGTCCACGAGGAGGAGATGCTCTGCAGTACTTAATACAGCTGGTGGAAACACCAGATACTGACTGTTACTTTTTATTTTGACCCCCCCTTTGTTCAGGGACACATGATTCCATTTCTGTTAGTCACATGTCTGTGGAACTTGTTCAGTTTATGTCTCAGTTGTTGAATCTTGTTATGTTCATACAAATATTTACACATGTTAAGAGGGCAGTTATACACAGTGAGAGGACGTTTATATCTCTCTCTATACATACAGTTGAAGTAGATGTCTAACCGACTTGCCAAAACTATAGTTTGTTAACATGAAATCTGTGGAGTGGTTGAAAAATGAGTTTTAATGACTTCAACCTAAGTGTATGTTAACTTCCGACTTCATATATATATATCAATTAAACTTTAGGGCTTTATTAACATGGGAAACACATGTTAACATTGCCAAAGCATGTGAAGTAGATAATAAACAAAAGTTAAATAAATATAAAATTTGAAGTACATTACACTCACAAAATAAAGACATTTCAAATGTCATATGTGCAAATAGTTAAAGTACAAAAGGGGAAATAAATCAACATAAATATGGGTTATATTTACATGGTGTTTGTTCTTCACTGGTTACTAAAATCTTCCTGTTTAAATAGAGTGACTGAGGTTGGCTCTATACCAAATTAGCATAACCCCACCCCTAACACCCCCCCCCCCCCCCCCCCCCCCACCACCCACCCCTAACCCCACCCCCCAAATCCCTTCACTGAAGTCCAGGTTCTTGCTCTTTAGGCCAAAGGCAGATAACCTCTGGCCTTGGATATTCCAGGATGAGATAGTGAAGGCTTTGTGTTCCAGAAAGTGTCCAATGTTGTTGTTCGTGTGGTTTGGCCTCAGGCCAGTAAGTGTGAGCAGAGCCTGCTGAGCTTCTGGTACATGCCATTGGCTTGGTCTAGTGTAAGAGTGGGGGTTGGGCCGGTTTGCTTGTTCATGGCCTGGGTGTATGTGTGACTTTCATGTTGAGGCCCTCTTTGCAGGAGTGGGGGGCATGGGGTGGCTACCTGCCTCTCTCTCACTCTCTCTCTTCTCTCTTCTCTCTCTCTCTATGGCTTTATTGGCATGGGAAACATATGTTGAAGTAGATAGTCAACAATAAAAATGACCAGTAAACATTACACTCAGAAGTTCTGTGTCATCTGAGGGAAATATGTGTCTCTAATGTGGTCATACATTTGACAGGTTAGGAAGTGCAGCTCAGTTTCCACCTCATTTTGTGGGCAGTGTCCACATAGCCTGTCTTCTCTTGAGAGCCAGGTCTGCCTACAGCGGCCTTTCTCAATAGCAAAGCTATGTTCACTGAGTCTGTACATAGTCAAAGATGTCCTTCAGTTTGGGTCAGTCCCAGTGGTCAGGTATTCTGCCACTGTGTTCTCTCTGTTTAGGGACAAATAGCATTCTAGTTTGTAAATGTTTTCCAATGTGTCAAGTAATTCTCTTTTAGTTTACTCATGATGTGGTTGGGTATAATTGTGTTGTTGTCCTGGGGCTCTTTGGGGTCTCTTTGTGTGAACAGAGCCCCAGGACCAGCTTGCTTAGGGGACTCTTCTCCAGGTTCATCTCTCTGTAGGTGAGGGCTTTGTGGTGGAAGGTTTGGGAATCGCTTCCTTTTAGGTTGTTGTAGAATTTAACGGCTCTTTTCTGGATTTTGATAATTAGCGTGTAACGGCCTAATTCTGCTCTGCATGCATTATTTGGTGTTTTTCGTCCTCTTACTCAGTTGTGCACCGGGGCCTCCCACTCCTCTTTCTATTCTGGTTAGAGCCAGTTTGCACTGTTCTGTGAAGGGAGTAGTACGCAGCATGGTACGAGATCTTCAGTTTCTATGCAATTTCTCGCATGGAATAGCCTTAATTTCTCAGAACAAGAACAGACTGATGAGTTTCAGAAGAAAGTTATTTGTTTCTGTGCCTCTCAATACCATCATCACTATCCCTCTCTCAGACCTTCATATTGGAGCTGAGTCAGCATGCCTGCTCCCTGACAGCCATTGTGTGTCATATCCTCAACATTATCATTCATAATATCTATAAAACAGGTTATCCTCAACATTATCATTCATATTATCTATAAAACATAGGTTATCCTCAACATTATCATTCATAGTATCTATAAAACAGGTTCTCCTCAACATTATCATTCATAGTATCTATAAAAAGAGGTTATCCTCAACATTATCATTCATAGTATCTATAAAACAGGTTCTCCTCAACATTATCATTCATAGTATCTATAAAAAAGAGGTTCTCCTCAACATTATCATTCATAGTATCTATAAAACAGGTTCTCCTCAACATTATCATTCATAGTATCTATAAAAAGAGGTTATCCTCAACATTATCATTCATAGTATCTATAAGAGGTTCTCAACATTATCATTCTTAGTATCTATAAAAGAGGTTCTCCTCAACATTATCATTCATAGTATCTATAAAACAGGTTATCCTCAACATTATCATTCATAGTATCTATAAAACAGGTTCTCCTCAACATTATCATTCTTAGTATCTATAAAAGAGGTTCTCCTCAACATTATCATTCATAGTATCTATAAAACAGGTTATCCTCAACATTATCATTCATAGTATCTATAAAACATAGGTTATCCTCAACATTATCATTCATAGTATCTATAAAACAGGTTATCCTCAACATTATCATTCATAGTATCTATAAAACATAGGTTATCCTCAACATTATCATTCATAGTATCTATAAAACAGGTTCTCCTCAACATTATCATTCATAGTATCAATAAATCAGGTTCTCCTCAACATTATCATTCATAGTATCTATAAAAGAGGTTCTCCTCAACATTATCATTCATAGTATCTATAAAACAGGTTATCCTCAACATTATCATTCATAGTATCTATAAAACAGGTTCTCCTCAACATTATCATTCATAGTATCTATAAAACAGGTTCTCCTCAACATTATCATTCATAGTATCTATAAAACAAAGGTTCTCCTCAACATTATCATTCATAGTATCTATAAAACAAAGGTTATCCTCAACATTATCATTCATAGTATCTATAAAACAGGTTCTCCTCAACATTATCATTCATAGTATCTATAAAACAGGTTCTCATCAACATTATCATTCATAGTATCTATAAAACAGGTTCTCCTCAACATTATCATTCATAGTATCTATAAAACATAGGTTATCCTCAACATTATCATTCATAGTATCTATAAAACAGGTTCTCCTCAACATTATCATTCATAGTATCTATAAAACAGGTTCTCCTCAACATTATCATTCATAGTATCTATAAAACAGGTTCTCCTCAACATTATCATTCATAGTATCTATAAAACAAAGGTTCTCCTCAACATTATCATTCATAGTATCTATAAAACATAGGTTATCCTCAACATTATCATTCATAGTATCTATAAAACAGGTTCTCCTCAACATTATCATTCATAGTATCTATAAAACAAAGGTTCTCCTCAACATTATCATTCATAGTTATGCTCCAACCATGTAGAGATATAGGTTACCCTTCTCATACTGATCTGTTTATCCTACTATGTCTATTAGATAGGATGTTTTTATTAGATTCATGGTCTTTTACTGCAGAACTACTATTAGGCTATAACATGGAAATGGTAGATTGCCTGTCCTTGAACCCCTGCTGGGCACACACTGGTTGAATCAACATTGTTTCCACGGCATTTAAATGAAATTACATTGAAAGGTAGACTATAATTGACTTCTGTGCCCAGTGGGCCACTTCTTCACAGTTTAGTCATGTAATCAACTTTTAAACGACAGGAAGTTGAGATTATTTAGATTTCACACTGTGTAGACCTATGATCGTTATTAGCATCAGTTCTAGTGGAATGTTTTAAGCCCTGTAGCATAGTTCACCACGTGCAGTCTGTTTCTAGATATTGGATTTGATTGAACAGAGTATTCAGTTTGCTAAAATGTGATTTCTAGTTATATAGTCATCGTTGTTTGTGAATCGCTTTGACCACTTGTTCCATTTAACTATGGGTTTCTACGGATTGTTTCTGTAAGAATAGATTTTCTGTGAAAGCCACTTGTCATTATGATAATTTCACGCCTTAATATATATTCTAAGAATATGGTATAACGGTAATTTAACAGTCTCATGTGTGTTTGTATATATACTATAGCGCTGTTAACTCCAGTCCGACGCAGCAGTTATTTTGTAGAGCTGGTGTAACTAAATATATCCTCCACTTGTCATACGTCACAACATGTAACATTACGCGTTTTTTTCTCTCTTTCTTTGGCGGAGTTTAAACAAAGGTGTCGGGTTAAGGCGGTCCGACTATAAAAGGAGAGAGGAGACAGGCTGGACACAACCAAATAGATAGACAGTCTGAAAGAAAGGAGAATATCGGATTTTTTGTTAGGCTAAGCACATCTCAATATTTTATTCCCAGCGGTGGATTGGGTTTCCAAACGATTTTCTCTTTATGTGTATGTATTTAAATGGTCAACCAATAATTCCTTTATTTATATGGGAATTGGCTTTTTCCCCTTGTTAATTTCTGTTGATTGGAAATTGTTTCTTCTATGTTGCGTTGCAAAGTTGATTGTATTAATCACTAACATGGATAAATGTCTGATTTTATCATATCTGTACTTTTCTACTCAACTTTTAGGTGGTCTAACAACGAGTGCCAGAATGACGGTTTGTTGTCAGTCGTGTGAAAGTCCAGGGAGCAGTGAGCTGTTCTCCTCTCATCTCTTTACCGGGGAGACAGAAACCGGCCTGGGACTCTGCAAGAGATTCAGGTTAGTGTAGCCCAGCTGGCGCCATCCATGCAGTAGAGTCAAACTGCTGGAACTGTACATACCATACCCATACGTTTTGTAGCTTGTGAATGTCCATCATCCAGTTTGTATGATATGTTTCTAATTACAATTCGTACAATATGTTACGAATTTGCAATACTTTTAGGGGAAGGGTTACTAGCCATTCACATTGTGTATCCTACCACCCACCCTCTACGTTGTTAGTGAGTGCCGCTGTCCTGTGAGGATGGCTTCTTATAAGGAACGATAGAACAGCGATGAGGAAGGATAAGTAGATTTCTCTGTGTGTCTGATCACCTTACTTTATATTTTGCCTTAAATAACCTTCTGTCTTATGTAACCATCCCAAACGTAACTTACATTATCATCATCTTTAAATGTCTCTGATTTACATGAACTATGTTACGTTGAGTCTATGAGAGCAGACTGGTTAATATCTGCATACCTGTTTACTGTCTTTATACAGTGTTAAGAACAATACAGCTCTGTTACACTATTGATTAGTATCTGTTAAAAATAGGCCAGTGATTGTCACCCGCTCCTCATCTCCTCTCCATTAGTTAAAAGAGCTCTGTGTTTATTTTTTAAATAGAGATGATCTCCTCTAGTAGAGACAAACTCTGTTGTAAATACAAGCCATATTTATGTTGATTTATTTTCTCTTTTCTACTTGAACTATTTGCACATTGTTACAACACTGTATATATACATAATATGACATCATTACAACACTGTATATAAACATAATGACATCATTACAACACTGTATATAAACATAATATGACATCATTACAACACTGTATATAAACATAATATGACATCATTACAACACTGTATATATACATAATATGACATCATTACAACACTGTATATAAACATAATATGACATCATTACAACACTGTATATAAACATAATATGACATCATTACAACACTGTATATAAACATAATATGACATCATTACAACACTGTATATAAACATAATATGACATCATTACAACACTGTATATAAACATAATATGACATCATTACAACACTGTATATAAACATAATATGACATCATTACAACACTGTATATAAACATAATATGACATCATTACAACACTGTATATATACATAATATGACATCATTACAACACTGTATATAGACATAATATGACATCATTAAACATAATATGACATCATTGCAACACTGTATATAAACATAATATGACATCATTACAACACTGTATATAAACATAATATGACATCATTACAACACTGTATATAAACATAATATGACATCATTACAACACTGTATATATACATACTATGACATCATTACAACACTGTATATAGACATAATATGACATCATTAAACATAATATGACATCATTACAACACTGTATATATACATAATATGACATCATTACAACACTGTATATAAACATATGACATCATTACAACACTGTATATATACACATAATATGACATCATTACAACACTGTATATATACATAATATGACATCATTACAACACTGTATATAAACATAATATGACATCATTACAACACTGTATATAAACATAATATGACATCATTACAACACTGTATATATAAACATAATATGACATCATTACAACACTGTATATAAACATAATATGACATCATTACAACACTGTATATATACATAATATGACATCATTACAACACTGTATATATACATAATATGACATCATTACAACACTGTATATAAACATAATATGACATCATTACAACACTGTATATAGACATAATATGACATCATTACAACACTGTATATATACATAATATGACATCATTACAACACTGTATATAAACATAATATGACATCATTACAACACTGTATATAAACATAATATGACATCATTACATCACTGTATATATACATAATATGACATCATTACAACACTGTATATATACATAATATGACATCATTACAACACTGTATATAGACATAATATGACATCATTAAACATAATATGACATCATTACAACACTGTATATATACATAATATGACATCATTACAACACTGTATATATACATAATATGACATCATTACAACACTGTATATATACATAATATGACATCATTACAGCACTGTATATATACACATAATATGACATCATTACAACACTATATATATACATAATATGACATCATTACAACACTATATATATACGTAATTTGACATTTGAAATGTCTTTATTCCTTTAGAACTTCTCTGAGTGTAATTTTTATTGTTTATTTCTTATCTACTTCACTTGCTTTGGCAACGTAACATGTTTCCCATGTTAATAAAGCCCTTACATTGAACTGAGAGAGAAAGACAGGCAAATAAACAGAGGTTTTATTTTATTTGAACCGATATTTAACAAGTCAGGGTTAAGTGCCTTGCTCAAGGACACATCGACAAGTTTTTCACCTTGTCGGCTCGGGTATTTGAACCAGCGACCTTTCGGTTACTGGCCCAACGCTCTAACCGCTAGGCTGCCTGCCGCCCTACGTTGTGTTAGTGTGTGCCGCTGTCCTGCGAGGATGGCCTCTTATAAGGAGAGATTGAGGAGTGTATGTAGTCCAGCCTCCTCCTTTATGTCTGACGCCCACGCTCTCTGATGCTGCCTATAAACCAGGAGCATCTGGTTCTACCGACAAACCGTCTGATCACACAGAGCAGCTGGAGTCCTCCTCTCTACCGCAGATAGACAGAGCCACATACAGCAACAGCTGTTTCCATAGGAACCCCAGAAGCTCTCACTCTAGCAAACTGCTATCCATCCAATCTGTGGCGCGACACACAGCGTTTCCTTTAGTAAAGGGCAGTGAGAAGCCGGAAAGGAACACATTTTCTCAGTTTTTGACTATGTGACTACTATGCGATTATTTTTGCCATGTGACAAAGAGCAGCTTTTCACTAGACTGAGAGACTAGGAATAGTTTGGACGTAGTAGGAAACCCTGTGCCCAGTTCTACCTTTGCCCTCTCTGGACCGTCATTTCCTGACCTGTGAACATGATGTTGCTACGCAGGTCTACTAAGGGAGCATCTAAAGCCAGAAGGGACCAGATCAACTCTGAGATCAGGAACATGAGATCTCTGCTCCCCATCCCTCAGGAAGACCAAGACAGACTGTCATACCTCCACAGCATGGCACTTATCACAGCGTACATCAGGAAGAGCTTTCTGTATAAGGGTGAGTACACAACCAGGAGAGGAACTTTCATGAATGGAACCATTAGAATACTTGAAAGTACAGAATCAGACATTTTCAACTTTCAGAATGGATGCCTTCCCTAAGGCATCTTAGAACTGTAGGACATTTTCAACTTTCAGAATGGATGCCTTCCCTAAGGCATCTTAGAACTGTAGGACATTTTCAACTTTAAGAATGGATGCCTTCCCTTAGAACTATGATTGATTCACCAAACATCCTAGCCTGTCAATTAAAAACTGTCAGTTTAACAGTATATCTCTGGGATGTTGTGATGGATCCATACCTGCTGAGTTCTCTGGGATGTTGTGATGGATCCATACCTGCTGAGTTCTCTGGGATGTTGTGATGGATCCATACCTGCTGAGTTCTCTGGGATGTTGTGATGGATCCATACCTGCTGAGTTCTCTGGGATGTTGTGATGGATCCATACCTGCTGAGTTCTCTGGGATGTTGTGATGGATCCATACCTGTTGAGTTCTCTGGGATGTTGTGATGGATCCATACCTGTTGAGTGCTCTGGGATGTTGTGATGGATCCATACCTGCTGAGTTCTCTGGGATGTTGTGATGGATCCATACCTGCTGAGTTCTCTGGGATGTTGTGATGGATCCATACCTGCTGAGTTCTCTGGGATGTTGTGATGGATCTAATCCTGAGTTGTATTTCCTCCTCTTCCAGGATTATCAGCTGATCAGAGTTGTCCCTCCTCTTCCTCCTCCTGTCCTCTGTATGAGACCTTCCTCCCAGCCCTGCATGGTTTCATTCTGGTCCTCTCCTCCCAGGGCAGGCTGGTCTACGTCTCCGAGAACGTTTCTGATTACCTGGGGCTCTCCATGGTGAGTACCAACCTGATGAATTGTACAGGAAGTAGAAGAATGTTATTCTGTAACATGATATCTGCTGTGTTACTGGCTGCTGTGTAGGACATGATGTTAGTCACTAAAGTTGATCCTTTCCTCTCCGTAGGTTGATGTTCTTCAGGGAGACAGCTTCTATGACCTGGTAGAGAGTCAGGACGTGGAGACTGCTAGATCTAACCTGGAGACAGATACCACAACATCAACTGGTAAGAGACTATACTATCTAAAGGAAAATCTAATCAAATCATGATTTAGGAGCTCATGGAAAACAAAATGGAGGACAGGACTGATCTCATGTTATTGTTCTGTTTTCCCTGCAGAGAGGAGTTTTGTGTGTCGGATGCAAACCTCCAAGGCCTTCAAACTAGAGTATGGTAACTGTTGTTCTATAACGGTCCGAGGACGCTACCAGACCATCCCACGTCCTCCCCAGTCCACCCCCACGTCCTCCCCAGCCCATAGCCAATCTGCCTCCCCTGTGGAGAGGGTGTTCTTGGCTCTCTGCACCCCCACAGTGAACCACCTGGGCAACAGCACCTTCTCCTCTTGCTCTTCCTCCTTCACCAGCCTCCACAGACCAGACATGAGCTTCAGTCACCTGGACGACAGTGTTCTGTTTTACCTGGGCTACTCATCGGAGGAGCTAATTGGTCGATCATGGTACAGCCTCCTCCACCCTGAAGACCTCTCCTTGAGTGCCTACTCACATAAGAGTCTGAGTAAGTACAAAAACATGAATACTACTATGATTGTACATTATACCATAAAAAATAACAATGACGATCCCAAATGGAAGAATCTCACGTTATGTATGAAGAGTAGTCTTCCTTAGCGTAAGATGCTAGATACACTGCCTCCGGAAAGTATTCAAACACCTAAAAATTATTAAATAGTTTTTTCCCCCTAATAATACTACACACAATACCCCATAATGGCAAAGAAAAATCTGGTTTTTAGAAATGTTTGCAAAAAACGGAAATATCACATTTACATAAGTATTCAGACCCTTTACTCAGTACTTTAATAAGTATTCAGACCCTTTACTCAGTACTTTGTTGAAGCACCTTTGGCAGCGATTACAGCCTTGAGTCTTCTTGGGTATGATGCTACAAGCTTGGCACACCTGTATTTGGGGGAGTTTCTCCCATTCTTCTCTGCAGATCCTCTTAAGCTCTGTCAGGTTGGATGGGGAGCATCGCTGCACAGCTATTTTCAGGTCTCTCCAGAGGTGTTTAATCGGGTTCAAGTCCGGGCTCTGGCTGGGCCACTCAAGGACATTCAGAGACTTGTCCCGAAGCCACTCCTGCGTTGTCTTGGCTGTGTGCTTAGGGTCGTTGTCCTGTTGGAAGGTGAACCTTCGCCCCAGTCTGAGGTCCTGAGCTCTCTGGAGCAGGTTTTCATCAAGGATCTCTCTGTACTTTGCTCTGTTCATCTTTGCCTCGATCCTGACTAGTATCCCAGTCCCTGCCGCTTAAAAACATCCCCACAGCATGATTCTGCCACCACCATGTTTCACCGTAGGGATGGTGCCAGGTTTCCTCCAGACGTGACGCTTGGCATTCAGGCCAAAGATTTAAATCTTGGTTTCGTAATAGAAGAGAATCTTTTTTTCTCATGGTCTGAGAGTCTTTAGGTGCCTTTTGTCAAACTCCAAGCGGGCTGTCATGTGCCTTTTACTGAGGAGTGGCTTCCGTCTGGCCACTGTACCATAAAGGCCTGATTGGTGAAATGCAGAGATGGTTGTCCTTCTGGAAGGTTTTCCCTTCTCCACAGAGGAACTCCGGATCTCTGTCAGTGTGACCATCGGGTTCTAGGTCACCTCCCTGACCAAGAAGAGCCTTGGTGGTTCCAAACTTATTCCATTTAAGAATGATGGAGGCCACTGTTTTCTTGGGGACCTTCAAAGTTGCAGATATTTTTTGGTACCCTTCCCCAGATTTGTGCCTCGACACAATCCTTTCTCGGAGCTCTACGGACAATTCCTTCGACATTTTGCTCTGACATGCACTGTCAACTGTAGGACCTTATATAGACAGGTGTGTTCCTTTCCAAATCATGTTCAATCAATATAATTTACCACAGGTGGACTCCAATCAAGTTGTAGAAACATCTCAAGGATGATCAATGGTAACAGGATGCACCTGAGCTCAATTTAGTCTCATAGCAAAGGGTCTGAATACTTACGTGAATAAGTTATTTCGTTTTTTAATTTTTAATACATTTGCAAACATTTCTAAAAAAACGTTTTCCCTTTGTCGTTATGGGGTATTGTGTGTAGAATAAAATAAATGTAATACATTTTTAAATAAGGCTGTAACGTAACAAAATGTGGAAAAAGTCAAGGTCTGAATACTTTCTGAAAGCACTGTAAATATAGGGTACATGATATTAATGGGTTTCTCCTCTCCCAGTGCAGGCAGACGGGGACAGTCAGATGGAGATGGTTCTGAGGCTCCAACACAACGACCTCTCCTGGTGCTGGATCTACACTAGAGCCGCTAAGCATTCTGGGAACCAGGAAGTGAGCTGCACCAACTACATTATCAGGTACTAGACGCTCTGAATGCTTTCATGATTTTAACTGACAGTCTGTATATGTACAATTTGATTATTGTTTTGTCTTGAAACAAGAAAAATGTAATATAAATACTAATAATTGTAGCTGCCTGTATTGAGTAACTTTGCTCTGCTCTGAGAAACTGGACTAACTTCTATTCTTTCTTTCTTCCTTCACAGTGAAACAGAAGCCATGTATCTGAGAAAGAAGATCCACAGCAATGCTTTCAGAGCCTCTCCTCCTCAGCCCCCCTGCCCCTCTCCCACCCCCCAGCTAACCCAGGGCTTGTGCCCCACCAGGGACCTGAAGAGACATTCAGCATTCAGCCAGTACAGTAGTATATCTGAGAGTGAGAACAGGTCAAAGACCAGCAGGAGACCGAGAGCAGAGTCTAATGCTGTGTTCTACGTGACATCATGTAGCTCCTCCTACCAGGCCTCACCTGTCGCCTTCTTCTCCACCCCTCCTTACAGCCCCACCTCCTCCCACTACAGCTCCTCCTCCAGCTCCTCCCACTCTCCAACACAGCAGGACGACACCAGCTCTGACTCTCTGTTGGATGTGTATGTCTACACAGAGAACATAACCTCCTACTACCGCTGCCCTGAGGTAGGGACTGAGGTAGGGACTGGGCCTTCCTGCCACCTCTCCCCCTCTAGACCCTTCCAGCCCGGCTCTGAGCAGTCCTTCCACCAGAGTGTCTTCAGCCAGACAGACACCCTCTCTCCTCAGTCCTGCCCTTCTTCTCCCCAGTATGATTGCCCAGCATGCTCTGCTGATGCTCGGCTGGTCCCTGACTGTCTGTCTGTATCAGACCTGTTAGAGAGTTCAGCAGACTGCCCCATCACCATCCATACTGAAGACTATAGCCTCTCAGTTCAGACACAAGGTGGTGCCACCAGTCCATACAGCCTCTCAGTTCAGCCACAAGGTGGTGCCACCAGTCCATACAGCCTCTCGGTTCAGCCACAAGGTGGTGCCACCAGTCCATACCAGAGCCACCAGATCCACCAGGTACCCCAGACTGTCTCTCCTCCTATTGGAGGCCTGCTGACCCCTAACCCGTCCCCAACCTCCGACCTCTCCTTCCTCTACAGTGACAGAGACCAGGCAGAGATCAGTATCCTAGCCCAGCAGATCTCCTCTCTGGCCTCCAGCTTCGACCTGTTCAACACCCTGAGCCCCATCCAGACCCCGCCTCAGCCTCAGCCCAGTTCGGAACCCCTTCCCTGGGCACAGCACCCAGGTCACTCCCCTGTCCCCCTCCACATCAAGCCGGAGCTGGTCCTGGATGAGGGAGTGTTTGATAGTCTCCTGAAGGATCTGAGCATGGTTCAGGGACCTGGAAGTCTGCCACACTGCTGCCAACCTCAGGACCCCTCAACCCTGGCTCTGTCTTCTCTAGTGGACCCTCTACCCATGGAGCAGTCATCCCTCTCTTTCACCCTCCCCATGGAACACTCCTCATCCCTCTTTCTCTCCTTCCCCCTGGACCCAATCCACCCAGCTAACTTGGATCCCTTCTCTCTGAGGACCAGCTGTCATAATCAAACCTCTGAGTTGCGTCAACTCAACCACTATCTGCCCCACAGTCTCCAGCAAGGTGATTATAACACATTATACACAACTCCACCTTCAGCAATGTGATTATAACATATTATACACAACTCAACCTCTAGCAATGTGATTATAACATTATACACATATATAATAACATACAAATAACATACATTTATTTATACCAATATGACAGCGGTAGTAGTTGTAGTGGTTGGGGGGGGTGAGTCATTCCAGTGTGTCGTCTGACTGACCCTTATTTGAGTAAATCCTTGAAATGAATGTTGAAATGACACTAGCATGACTTTACCTTTCTGTTTCAGATGGGCTTGTTGAAGAATCCATGTACTGAAATGAGTCTAAATTGACTCACAGTACTAACCCTCGTATGGCATATTGTCATGACAACCAACCAAGGCTTATGAAGACTTTTTAAAGACAACTACAATATTTAGTAGTTGATACTTTTCAAGGGAACTGGTTTCCCAAATATCTCTTATTTTTGTGAATGAAACTGTAATGAGAGGAGGTGAACCAAACTGCTGTTGTGTTTAGTATATTGATACCTGTTGTGTTTAGTATATTGATACCTGTTGTGTTTAGTATATTGATACCTGTTGTGTTTAGTATATTGATACCTGTTGTGTTTAGTATATTGATACCTGTTGTGTTTAGTATATTGATACCTGTTGTGTTTAGTATATTGATACCTGTTGTGTTTAGTATATTGATACCTGTTGACTGCCGTAATTCACCATCTGTGTTGATGTTGTTGTTCTGATTCTGTTAGCGTGGTACTGTACTGTTTACACCTAGAAAACTGACTATCAGATATGTTTATGTGAATGTTGAGGGACTATGATGATGATGATGATGATGGTGGTGGTGATGATGATGTGATTTTACTACTGAGCACTTTCTGGATGACGTGACGCTCCAGAGGAGGTTGAAGTAAAATAGTAGATTATTTTATTAACCTTTATTTAACCTTTATTTTACTAGGCAAGTCAGTTAAGAACAAATTCTTATTTACAATGACGGCCTAGACTGGCCAAACCCAGACCACGCTGGCCAACTCTATTCCCTGTATAGAGCCCTACTTTCTACCAGAGCCCTATGGGGATGTAGGGTTATAGAGCCCTACCTTCTACCAGAGCCCTATGGGGATGTAGGGTTATAGAGCCCTACCTTCTACCAGAGCCCTATGGGGATGTAGGGTTATAGAGCCCTACTTTCTACCAGAGCCCTATGGGGATGTAGGGTTATAGAGCCCTACCTTCTACCAGAGCCCTATGGGGATGTAGGGTTATAGAGCCCTACCTTCTACCAGAGCCCTATGGGGATGTAGGGTGGCATTTGAGAAACATCCATAGATGTCAATAGATAGTGAAGTAACTACCTCAATAATGCCACTACATTCATTCCAAACCTGAAAATAATTGGGTTTATTTATTGGTGGAGATGACTGTTATATATATTGTTTCATTCCAGTGTCTCTCTACTCGTTGTGCTACTGAAAACTCTTTGTTTGTAACCATTGGTAACCATTATTCAGCACATTTCTCCTGAATACATATGTTGTGTTGATAAAATGCTACTTGGTTGGATGTAATTGTACAAATGCTAAGTATTTTTGTAATTGGTTTTCTAATTTAGCATTGCAAGTTATTAAAACGCATAAAATATGATTGTGAAGTGATATGGTTTTAGGCTGGGTTTCTGTATAGCACTTGATGACATCGGCTGATGTAAAAAGGGCTTTATAAATACATTTGATTTGGTTTGATTGTGATATCTTAGTTCTGAGAACATAAAGAAGCAACAAAACAAAACAGGCAGAGTTGTTTTAACGGCGTGTAAATGTTAGTGTTTCCACCGACCAGGTTTGTGACGGGATGGAAACGGCAGATATAGGACACATTTTAGAAAGATTGACAAGATTTTTTGGCAGATTTGTCTTTTATCTAACTTTATTGCGACAAATAATGATGGATAATGATGGATACTGATGGATAATGATGGATACTGATGGATAATGATGGATAATGATGATTACTGATGGAAAGTGATGGACACTGATGGATAATGATGGATACGGATGGATAATGATGGATACTGATGGATAATGATGGATAATGATGGATACTGATGGATAATGATGGATACTGATGGATAATGATGGATAATGATGATTACTGATGGATAATGATGGACACTGATGGATAATGATGGATACTGATGGATAATGATGGATAATGATGGATACTGATGGATAATGATGGATACTGATGGATAATGATGGATAATGATGATTACTGATGGATAATGATGGACACTGATGGATACGGATGGATAATGATGGATACTGATGGATAATGATGGATAATGATGGATACTGATGGATAATGATGGATAATGATGGATACTGATGGATACGGATGGATAATGATGGATACTGATGGATAATGATGAATAATGATGGATAATGATGGATACTGTGTATTTTCTGATTGCTGAATAGTTGTGAAGGTCCACGGAGCATGTGGTCGCGTAACTGCAGAATTAACTCCACTCCACATTTCATTGTAAATGCATACTTCTTGCTAAATATTTTTTTTGAACTAGAAAAATATTTTTTCTTTACAGGACAAAGATTGACTTTCAAGAATGCCTGAATTGCTTCGCCTTGCTTTTCTGGTTGGCTGGCTGGTGTCATCCTCCAATTATGTCAGATCTAGGCCTACTGCAGTGCATATGTCAGCATGGCACGGACCTTGGCGACACTTTGGCACATGAGAATTATTAGAATAGACAGACAGACAGACAGACAGACAGACAGACAGACAGACAGATAGACAGATAGATAGATAGATAGATAGGTACTTTATTGATCGCCGAGGGGGAAATTACTTAAGAATATGGCAAGTATTAGTCAATTATTGCATTCTGTCCATACCGACTTTCACGGGCTACCTGAGACATGAACAGACAGGCGGGAGGGCATACAGGGGGGAGGGCAGACAGGCGGGAGGGCATACAGTCGGGAGGGCATACAGGGGGGAGGGCAGACAGGCGGGAGGGCATACAGGCGGGAGGGCAGACAGGCGGGAGGGCAGACAGGCGGGAGGGCATACAGGGGGGAGGGCATACAGGCGGGAGGGCATACAGGCGGGAGGGCAGACAGGCGGGAGGGCATACAGGGGGGAGGGCAGACAGGAGGGAGGGCATACAGGCGGGAGGGCATACAGGCGGGAGAGCAGACAGGCGGGAGGGCATACAGGCGGGAGGGCATACAGGCGGGAGAGCAGACAGGCGGGAGGGCATACAGGCGGGAGGGCAGACAGGCGGGAGGGCATACAGGCGGGAGAGCAGACAGGCGGGAGGGCATACAGGCGGGAGGGCAGACAGGCGGGAGGGCATACAGGCGGGAGGGCAGACAGGTGGGAGGGCATACAGTCGGGAGGGCATAGAGGGGGGAGGGCAGACAGGTGGGAGGGCATACAGTCGGGAGGGCATACAGGGGGGAGGGCAGACAGGCGGGAGGGCATACAGTCGGGAGGGCATACAGGGGGAGGGCAGACAGGCGGGAGGGCATACAGGCGGGAGGGCAGACAGGCGGGAGGGCATACAGGCGGGAGGGCATACAGGCGGGAGGGCATACAGGGGGGAGGGCAGACAGGCGGGAGGGCATACAGGGGGGAGGGCATACAGGCTGGAGGCCAGACAGGCGGGAGGGCATACAGGCGGGAGGGCATACAGGCGGGAGGGCATACAGGCGGAATCTAAAACACAAGATTTTTAAGTAATTAATTTGCATTTTATTGCATGACATAAGTATTTGATACATCAGAAAAGCAGAACTTAATATTTGGTACAGAAACCTTTGTTTGCAATTACAGAGATCATACGTTTCCTGTAGTTCTTGACCAGGTTTGCACACACTGCAGCAGGGATTTTGGCCCACTCCTCCATACAGACCTTCTCCAGATCCTTCAGGTTTCGGGGCTGTCGCTGGGCAATACGGACATTCAGCTCCCTCCAAAGATTTTCTATTGGGTTCAGGTCTGGAGACTGGCTAGGCCACTCCAGGACCTTGAGATGCTTCTTACGGAGCCACTCCTTAGTTGCCCTGGCTGTGTGTTTCGGGTCGTTGTCATGCTGGAAGACCCAGCCACGACCCATCTTCAATGCTCTTACTGAGGGAAGGAGGTTGTTGGCCAAGATCTCGCGATACATGGCCCCATCCATCCTCCCCTCAATACGGTGCAGTCGTCCTGTCCCCTTTGCAGAAAAGCATCCCCAAAGAATGATGTTTCCACCTCCATGCTTCACGGTTGGGATGGTGTTCTTGGGGTTGTACTCATCCTTCTTCTTCCTCCAAACACGATAAAAATTACAGACTTCTACATGCTTTGTAAGTAGGCAAACCTGCAAAATCAGCAGTGTATCAAATACTTGTTCTCCCCACTGTATATATATATATTCTCCACCTGCACAGTAGGTGGCAGAATGTACATAATTGTAGCGAACGCCATTATACCATAGAAGAAGAAGCAGGCAATCATTGCATCTATAGTAGAGATGTGTACTAATATTGTGCTGCCTGTGGAGCCATGGGCATTACAAGTCATAACGTTGACTATGGAGCCATAGCTATTATTGTACTGCAACTGTCCCTCACCTTGTCACTGTAGCTCCTCACTGTACTGCAGCTGTAGCTCCTCACTGTTCTGCAGCTGTAGCTCCTCACTGTACTGCAGCTGTAGCTCCTCACTGTTCTGCAGCTGTAGCTCCTCACTGTACTGCAGCTGTAGCTCCTCACTGTTCTGCAGCTCCTCACTGTTCTGCAGCTGTAGCTCCTCACTGTACTGCAGCTGCAGCTCCTCACTGTTCTGCAGCTGTAGCTCCTCACTGTACTGCAGCTGTAGCTCCTCACTGTACTGCAGCTGTAGCTCCTCACTGTTCTGCAGCTCCTCACTGTACTGCAGCTGTAGCTCCTCACTGTTCTGCAGCTGTAGCTCCTCACTGTACTGCAGCTGTAGCTCCTCACTGTACTGCAGCTCCTCACTGTACTGCAGCTGTAGCTCCTCACTGTTCTGCAGCTGTAGCTCCTCACTGTTCTGCAGCTGCAGCTCCTCACTGTACTGCAGATGTAGCTCCTCACTGTTCTGCAGCTGTAGCTCCTCACTGTTCTGCAGCTGTAGCTCCTCACCGTTCTGCAGCTGTAGCTCCTCACTGTACTGCAGCTGTAGCTCCTCACTGTACTGCAGCTGTAGCTCCTCACTGTTCTGCAGCTCCTCACTGTTCTGCAGCTGTAGCTCCTCACTGTACTGCAGCTGTAGCTCCTCACTGTTCTGCAGCTGTAGCTCCTCACTGTACTGCAGCTGTAGCTCCTCACTGTACTGCAGCTGTAGCTCCTCACTGTTCTGCAGCTGCAGCTCCTCACTGTACTGCAGATGTAGCTCCTCACTGTTCTGCAGCTGTAGCTCCTCACTGTTCTGCAGCTGTAGCTCCTCACTGTTCTGCAGCTGTAGCTCCTCACTGTACTGCAGCT
The DNA here is from genome assembly GCA_023634145.1 of Thymallus thymallus. NCBI lineage: Eukaryota > Metazoa > Chordata > Actinopteri > Salmoniformes > Salmonidae > Thymallus > Thymallus thymallus. The sequence continues at coordinate 125,527 of CM042386.1, read as the reverse complement.
GTAGCTCCTCACTGTACTGCAGCTGTAGCTCCTCACTGTTCTGCAGCTCCTCACTGTTCTGCAGCTGTAGCTCCTCACTGTACTGCAGCTGTAGCTCCTCACTGTTCTGCAGCTGTAGCTCCTCACTGTACTGCAGCTGTAGCTCCTCACTGTTCTGCAGCTGTAGCTCCTCACTGTTCTGCAGCTGTAGCTCCTCACTGTACTGCAGCTGTAGCTCCTCACTGTTCTGCAGCTGTAGCTCCTCACTGTTCTGCAACTGTAGCTCCTCACTGTACTGCAGCTGTAGCTCCTCACTGTACTGCAGCTCCTCACTGTACTGCAGCTGTAGCTCCTCACTGTACTGCAGCTGTAGCTCCTCACTGTACTGCAGCTCCTCACTGTACTGCAGCTGTAGCTCCTCACTGTTCTGCAGCTGTAGCTCCTCACTGTACTGCAGCTCCTCACTGTACTGCAGCTGTAGCTCCTCACTGTACTGCAGCTCCTTACTGTACTGCTACGGTTTGCAACTGTACATGGGGACAAAGATCGTACTTTTTGGAGAAATGTCCTCTGATCTGATGAGACAAAAATAGAACTGTTTGGCCATAATGACCATCGTTATGTTTGGAGGAAAAAGGGGGAGCTTGCAAGCTGAAGAACACCATCCCAACCGTGAAGCATAGGGGTGGCAGCATCATGTTGTGGGAGTGCTTTACTGCAGAACATTTGTGGGCAGAACTGAAAAGACGTGTGCGAGCAAGGAGTTCTACAAACCTGACTCAGTTACACCAGTTCTGTCAGGAGGAATGGGCCAAAATTCACCCAACTTATTGCTTGTGGAAGGCTACCCGAAATGTTTGACCCAAGTTAAACAATTTAAAGGCAATGCTACCAAATACTAATTGAGTGTATGTAAACTTCTGACCCACTGGGAATGTGATGAAAGAAATAAAAGCTGAAATAAATAATTCTCTCTACTATTATTATGACATTACACATTCTTAAAATAAAGTGTTGATCCTAACTGATCTAAGACAGGGAATTTTTACTAGGATTAAATGTCAGGAATTGTGAAAAACAGAGTTTAAATGTATTTGGCTAAGGTGTATGTAAACTTCCGACTTCAACTATACATAGTGGATTTCCCCATATCTCTAAACACATAGTGAATTGCACCATCTCTAAATACATAATGAACTTCACCATATCTCTATATACATAGTGAATTTCACAATATCTCTAAATACATAGTGAATTTCCCCATATCTCTATGTACATAGTGAATTTCCCCACATCTCTATATACATAGTGAATTTCCCCAAATCTCTATATATATAGTGAATTTCACCATATCTCTATGTACATAGTGAATTTCCCCATATCTCTAAACACAGAGAATTTCACCATATCTCTAAATACATAGTGGATTTCCCCATATCCCTAAAAACAGTGAATTTCACCATATCTCTAAAAACAGTGAATTTCACCATATCTCTAAAAACATAGTGAATTTCCCCATATCTCTAAACACAGAGAATTTCACCATATCTTAAAATACATAGTGGATTTCCACATATCTCTAAAAACAGTGAATTTCACCATATCTCTAAAAACAGTGAATTTCACCATATCTCTAAAAACATAGTGAATTTCACAATATCTCTAAAAACATAGTGAATTTCCCCATATCTCTAAATTCATAGTGAATTTCACCATATCTCTAAACACATAGTGAATTTCACCATATCTCTAAAAACATAGTGGATTTCACCATATCTCTAAAAACAGTGAATTTCACCATATCTCTAAAAACATAGTGAATTTCACCATATCTCTAAATACATAGTGGATTTCACCATATCTCTATGCACATAGTGGATTTCACCATTTCTCTAAAAACATAGTGAATTTCACCATATATCTAAAAACATAGTGAATTTCACCATATCTCTAAAAACATAGTGGATTTCACCATATCTCTAAAAACATAGTGAATTTCAACCTTGTCTCTAAAAACATAGTGAATTTCACCATATCTCTAAAAACAGTGAATTTCACCATATCTCTAAAAACATAGTGAATTTCACCATATCTCTAAAAACATAGTGGATTTCACCATATCTGTAAAAACATAGTGAATTTCACCATATCTCTAAAAACAGTGAATTTCACCATATCTCTAAATACATAGTGAATTTCACCATATCTCTAAAAACAGTGAATTTCACCATATCTCTAAATACATAGTGAATTTCCCCATATCTCTAAACACAGAGAATTTCACCATATCTCTAAAAACATAGGGAATTTCACCATGTCTCTAAAAACATAGTGAATTTCACCATATCTCTAAAAACAGTGAATTTCACCATATCTCTAAAAACATAGTGAATTTCCCCATATCTCTAAAAACAGTGAATTTCACCATATCTCTAAATACATAGTGAATTTCCCCATATCTCTAAAAACAGTGAATTTCACCATATCTCTAAATACATAGTGAATTTCCCCATATCTCTAAACACAGAGAATTTCACCATATCTCTAAAAACATAGTGAATTTCACCATATCTCTAAAAACATAGTGGATTTCACCATATCTCTAAATACATAGTGGATTTCACCATATCTCTAAAAACATAGTGAATTTCACCATATCTCTAAAAACAGTGAATTTCACCATATCTCTAAAAACATAGTGGATTTCACCATATCTCTAAAAACATAGTGAATTTCACCATATCTCTAAACACATAGTGAATTTCACCATATCTCTAAAAACATAGTGAATTTCACCATATCTCTAAACACATAGTGAATTTCACCATATCTCTAAACACAGTGAATTTCACCATATCTCTAAAAACATAGTGAATTTCACCATATCTCTAAAAACATAGTGAATTTCACCATATCTCTATATACAGTATATATTGAATTGCACAGCTGAGAAAGTGTTTGTATTTACTAGAGGGGTAGAAACACATAAATAGCTATTCATACACATTCACGCATTTTAGTTCAAAAACATTTATTCACAACTGATTA
>CM042386.1:115000-117500 GCA_023634145.1 Thymallus thymallus | reverse complement strand
GTAGTAGTAGTAGTAGCATTCGCAGTAGTAGTAGTAGTAGTAGTAGTAGTAGTAACAGTAGTAGTAGTAGTAGTAGTAGTAGTAGTAGCATTCGTAGCAGTAGTAGTAGTAGTAGTAGTAGTAGTAGTAGTAGTAGCAGTAGCAGTAGTAGTAGTATTAGTAGCATTTGCAGTAGTAGTAGTAGTAGTAGTAGTAGTAGTAGTAGTAACAGTAGTAGTAGTAGTAGTAGTAGCATTCGTAGTAGTAGTAGTAGTAGTAGTAGTGCAGTAATACCTCTGTTTGTGTAGTAGTAGTAGTAGTATTAATAGTAGTAGTAGTAGTGCAGTAATACCTGTGTTTGTGTAGTAGTATTAATAGTAGTAGTAGTGCAGTAATACCTGTGTTTGTGTAGTAGTAGTAGTAGTAGTAGTAGTAGTAGTAGTGCAGTAATACCTCTGTTTGTGTAGTAGTATTAATAGTAGTAGTAGTAGTAGTAGTAGTGCAGTAATACCTCTGTTTGTGTAGTAGTAGTAGTAGTAGTAGTAGTGCAGTAATACCTCTGTTTGTGTAGTAGTATTAATAGTAGTAGTAGTGCAGTAATACCTGTGTTTGTGTAGTAGTAGTATTAGTTGTAGTAGTAGTAGTAGTAGTGCAGTAATACCTGTGTTTGTGTAGTAGTATTAATAGTAGTAGTAGTGCAGTAGTACCTGTGTTTGTGTAGTAGTAGTAGTAGTAGTAGTAGTAGTAGTACCTGTGTTTGTGTAGTAGTAGTAGTAGTAGTAGTAGTAGTAGTAGTAGTAGTAGTAGTAGTAGTAGTGCAGTAGTACCTGTGTTTGTGTAGTAGTAGTAGTAGTAGTAGTAGTAGCATTCGCAGTAGTAGTAGTAGTAGTAGTAGTAGTAGTAGTAGTAACAGTAGTAGTAGTAGTAGCATTCGCAGTAGTAGTAGTAGTAGTAGTAGTAGTAGTAACAGTAGTAGTAGTAGTAGTAGTAGTAGTAGTAGCATTCGTAGCAGTAGTAGTAGTAGTAGTAGTAGTAGTAGTAGTAGCAGTAGCAGTAGTAGTAGTATTAGTAGCATTTGCAGTAGTAGTAGTAGTAGTAGTAGTAGTAGTAGTAGTAACAGTAGTAGTAGTAGTAGTAGTAGCATTCGTAGTAGTAGTAGTAGTAGTAGTAGTGCAGTAATACCTCTGTTTGTGTAGTAGTAGTAGTAGTATTAATAGTAGTAGTAGTAGTGCAGTAATACCTGTGTTTGTGTAGTAGTATTAATAGTAGTAGTAGTGCAGTAATACCTGTGTTTGTGTAGTAGTAGTAGTAGTAGTAGTAGTAGTAGTAGTGCAGTAATACCTCTGTTTGTGTAGTAGTATTAATAGTAGTAGTAGTAGTAGTAGTAGTGCAGTAATACCTCTGTTTGTGTAGTAGTAGTAGTAGTAGTAGTAGTGCAGTAATACCTCTGTTTGTGTAGTAGTATTAATAGTAGTAGTAGTGCAGTAATACCTGTGTTTGTGTAGTAGTAGTATTAGTTGTAGTAGTAGTAGTAGTAGTGCAGTAATACCTGTGTTTGTGTAGTAGTATTAATAGTAGTAGTAGTGCAGTAGTACCTGTGTTTGTGTAGTAGTAGTAGTAGTAGTAGTAGTAGTAGTACCTGTGTTTGTGTAGTAGTAGTAGTAGTAGTAGTAGTAGTAGTAGTAGTAGTAGTAGTAGTAGTAGTAGTGCAGTAGTACCTGTGTTTGTGTAGTAGTAGTAGTAGTAGTAGTAGTAGTGCAGTAATACCTGTGTTTGTGTAGTAGTATTAATAGTAGTAGTAGTAGTAGTAGTGCAGTAATACCTGTGTTTGTGTAGTAGTATTAATAGTAGTAGTAGTGCAGTAATACCTGTGTTTGTGTAGTAGTAGTAGTAGTAGTAGTAGTAGTAGTAGTAGTGCAGTAATACCTCTGTTTGTGTAGTAGTATTAATAGTAGTAGTAGTAGTAGTAGTGCAGTAATACCTGTGTTTGTGTAGTAGTATTAATAGTAGTAGTAGTGCAGTAATACCTGTGTTTGTGTAGTAGTATTAATAGTAGTAGTAGTAGTAGTAGTAGTAGTAGTAGTAGTGTAGTAGTAGTAGTAGTAGTAGTAGTAGTAGTAGTAGTAGTACCTGTGTTTGTGTAGTAGTAGTAGTAGTAGTAGTAGTAGTAGTAGTAGTAGTAGTAGTAGTAGTGCAGTAGTACCTGTGTTTGTGTAGTAGTAGTAGTAGTAGTAGTAGTAGTAGTGCAGTAATACCTGTGTTTGTGTAGTAGTATTAATAGTAGTAGTAGTAGTAGTAGTAGTAGTAGTAGTAGTGTAGTAGTAGTAGTAGTAGTAGTAGTAGTAGTGCAGTAGTACCTGTGTTTGTGTAGTAGTAGTAGTAGTAGTAGTGCAGTAATACCTGTGTTTGTGTAGTAGTAGTAGTAGTAGTAGTAGTAGTAGTAGTAGTAGTAGTGCAGTAGTACCTGTGTTTGTGTAGTAGTAGTAGTAGTAGTAGTAGTAGTATTAATAGTAGTAGTAGT
>CM042386.1:12500-110000 GCA_023634145.1 Thymallus thymallus | reverse complement strand
CTGTTTCTCAAACTAGACACTCTAATGTCCTCTTGCTGAGTTGTGCACCAGGGCCTCTCACTCTTCTTTCTATTCTGGTTAGAGCCAGTTTGCGCTGTTCTGTGAAGGGAGTAGTACACAGCGTTGTACGAGATCTTCAGTTTCTTGGCAATTTCTCAGAACAAGAATAGACTGACGAGTTTCAAAAGAAAGTTCTTTGTTTCTGGCCATTTTGAGCCTGTAATCGAACCCACAAATGCTGATGCTCCAGATACTCAACTAGTCTAAAGAAGACCAGTTTTATTGCTTCTTTAATCAGCACAACAGTTTACAGCTGTGCTAACATAATTACAAAAGGGTTTTCTAATGATCAATTAGCCTTTTAAAATGATAAACCTGGATTAGCTAACAAAACGTGCCATTGGAACACAGGAGTGATGGTTGCTGATAATTGGCCTCTGTACGCCTATGTAGATATTCCATATAAAATCAGCCTTTTCCAGCTGCAATAGTAATTTACAACATTAACAATGTCTACACTGTATTTCTGATCAATTTTATTTAATTTTAATGGACAAAAAGTTAGCTTTTCTTTCAAAAACAAGGGCATTTCTAAGTGACCCCAAACTTTTGAACGGTAGTGTATATGATGTCCCACAGTTGACAGGGCACGTCAGAGCAAAACCCAAGTCTTGAGGTACAAGGAATAGTCCGTAGATCTCCGAGACAGGATTGTGTCGAGGTACAGATCTGGGGAATTGTACCAAAACATTTCTGCAGCATTGAAGGTCCCCAAGAACACAGTGACCTCCATCATTCTTAAATGGAAGAAGTTTGGATCCACCAAGACTCTTCTTAGAGCTGGCCGCCCAGCCAAACTGAGCAATCAGGGGAGAAAGGTCTTGGTCAGGGAGGTGACCAAGAACCCGATGGTCACTCTGACAGAGCTCCAGAGTTCTTCTTTGGAAATGGGAGAACCTTTCAGAAGGACACCATCTCTGCAGCACTCCACCAATCAGGCTTTTATGGTAGAGTAGCCAGACGGAAGCCACTCCTCAGTAAAAGGCACATGACAGCCTGCTTGGAGTTTGCCAAAAGGCACCCAAAGGACTCTGACCATGAGAAACAATATCCTCTGGTCTGATGAAACTCTATGGCCTGAATGCCAAGCGTCACATCTGGAGGAAACCTGGCGCCATCTCTACGGTGAAGCATGGTGGTGGCAGCATCATGCTCTGGGTATGTTTTTCAGCAACAGGGACTGGGAGACTAGACAGGATCGAGGGAAAGATGAACGGAGCAAAGTACAGAGAGATCCTTGATGAAAACCTGCTCCCTAGCGCTCAGGACCTCAGACTGCGGCGAAGGTTCACCTTCTAACAGGACAATCAAACAGCCAAGACAATGCAAGAGTGGCTTTGGAACAAGTCTCTGAATGTCCTTGAGTGGCCCAGCCAGAGCTCGGACTTGAACCTGATCGAACATCTTTGGAGAGACCTGAAAATAGCTGTGCAGCGATGCTCCCCATCCAACCTGACAGAGCTTAAGAGGATATGCAAATCAAATCAAATCAAATTGTATTGGTCACATACAGGTATTTAGCAGATGTTATTGTGGGTGTAGCAAAATGCTTTTCATTCTAGCTCCGACAGTACAGTAGTATCTAACAAGTAATATCTATCAGTTTCACAACATATACCCAAATACACATAAAACTAAGTAAGGAATGAATTAAGAATATATACATAAATGTCAGAGCATCATTGGACTAAGATACAGTGGTATAGTATAGAATACAGTATATACATAGAGATGGTTGTTTAACAGTCAGTGGTGAAGTATAGAGTACAATACAGTATATACATAGAGATGGTTGTTTAACAGTCAGTGGTGAAGTATAGAGTACAATACAGTATATACATAGAGATGGTTGTTTAACAGTCAGTGGTGAAGTATAGAATACAATACAGTATATACATAGAGATGGTTGTTTAACAGTCAGTGGTGTAGTATAGAGTACAATACAGTATATACATAGAGATGGTTGTTTAACAGTCAGTGGTGTAGTATAGAATACAATACAGTATATACATAGAGATGGTTGTTTAACAGTCAGTGGTGAAGTATAGAGTACAATACAGTATATACATAGAGATGGTTGTTTAACAGTCAGTGGTGAAGTATAGAGTACAATACAGTATATACATAGAGATGGTTGTTTAACAGTCAGTGGTGTAGTATAGAATACAATACAGTATATACATAGAGATGGTTGTTTAACAGTCAGTGGTGAAGTATAGAGTACAATACAGTATATACATAGAGATGCTTGTTTAACAGTCAGTGGTGAAGTATAGAGTACAATACAGTATATACATAGAGATGGTTGTTTAACAGTCAGTGGTGAAGTATAGAATACAATACAGTATATACATAGAGATGGTTGTTTAACAGTCAGTGGTGAAGTATAGAATACAATACAGTATATACATAGAGATGGTTGTTTAACAGTCAGTGGTGAAGTATAGAGTACAATACAGTATATACATAGAGATGGTTGTTTAACAGTCAGTGGTGTAGTATAGAATACAATACAGTATATACATAGAGATGGTTGTTTAACAGTCAGTGGTGAAGTATAGAGTACAATACAGTATATACATAGAGATGGTTGTTTAACAGTCAGTGGTGTAGTATAGAGTACAATACAGTATATACATAGAGATGGTTGTTTAACAGTCAGTGGTGAAGTATAGAGTACAATACAGTATATACATAGAGATGGTTGTTTAACAGTCAGTGGTGAAGTATAGAATACAATACAGTACATACATAGAGATGGTTGTTTAACAGTCAGTGGTGTAGTATAGAGTACAATACAGTATATACATAGAGATGGTTGTTTAACAGTCAGTGGTGAAGTATAGAATACAATACAGTATATACATAGAGATGGTTGTTTAACAGTCAGTGGTGAAGTATAGAGTACAATACAGTATATACATAGAGATGGTTGTTTAACAGTCAGTGGTGTAGTATAGAGTACAATACAGTATATACATAGAGATGGTTGTTTAACAGTCAGTGGTGTAGTATAGAGTACAATACAGTATATACATAGAGATGGTTGTTTAACAGTCAGTGGTGAAGTATAGAATACAATACAGTATATACATAGAGATGGTTGTTTAACAGTCAGTGGTGAAGTATAGAGTACAATACAGTATATACATAGAGATGGTTGTTTAACAGTCAGTGGTGAAGTATAGAATACAATACAGTATATACATAGAGATGGTTGTTTAACAGTCAGTGGTGTAGTATAGAGTACAATACAGTATATACATAGAGATGGTTGTTTAACAGTCAGTGGTGAAGTATAGAATACAATACAGTATATACATAGAGATGGTTGTTTAACAGTCAGTGGTGAAGTATAGAATACAATACAGTATATACATAGAGATGGTTGTTTAACAGTCAGTGGTGAAGTATAGAGTACAATACAGTATATACATAGAGACGGTTGTTTAACAGTCAGTGGTGTAGTATAGAATACAATACAGTATGTATGAGATGGGTGATGTAATATGTAAACACAATTAGAGTGACTAAGATACTGTAGAATAGTGTAGAGTGCAGTTTATACATAGAGATGAGTGATGCAGATACTGATACATTATTACAGTGTCTAGTGTTCTATTCCTTAAAGTGGCCTGTGATTTATAATCAGTGTCTAAAGCAGCCACCTCTGGTGTGTTAGTGATGGCTGTTTAACAGATAGAAGCTGTTTTTCAGTCTCTCGGTCCCAGCTTTGATGCACCTGTACTGACCTCGCCTTCTGGATGATAGCGAGGTGAACAGGCAGTGGCTCGGGTGGTCTTTAATTATCTTTTTGGCCTTCCTGTGGCAACGAGTGCTGTAGGTGTCCAGGAGGGCGGTGCAGTAATGTGTTGGGCAGACTGCACTACCCTCTGGAGAGCTTTGCCTTTGTGGTTGGTGCAGTTGGCGTACCAGGTGGTGATGCAGCCCAACAGGATCTCTAAAAGTTTGTGAGGGTTTTAGGTGTTAAGCCAAATTTCTTTAGCCTCCTGAGGTTGAAGAGGCTCTGTTGCACCTTCTTCACCACACTGTCTGTGGTGTTGGTGGACCATTTCAGTTTGTCAGTGATGTGTACGCTGAGGAACTTGAAGTTTCCACCTTCTCCACTGTGGTCCCATCGATGTGGATAGGGCGTTGAATAAAGTACTGAGTAAAGAATCTGAATACTTAATAAAGTACTGAGTAATGTGGATAGGGGGTTGCTCCCTCTGCTGCAGAGAAGAATGGGAGAAACTCCCCAAATACAGGTGTGCCAAGCTTGTAGACTCAAACCCAAGAAGACTCAAGGCTGTAATCGCTGCCAAAGGTGCTTCAACAAAGTACTGAGTAAAGAATCTGAATACTTAATAAAGTACTGAGTAAAGGGTCTGAATACTTAATAAAGTACTGAGTAAAGGGTATGAATACTTATGTAAATGTGATATTTCCGTTTTTTATTTTAGATACATGTGCAAACATTTCTAAAAACCTGTTTTTGCTTTGTCATTATGGGGTATTGTGTGTAGATTGATGAGGGAATAAGGCTGTAACGTAACAAAATGTGGAAATAGTCAAGGGGTCTGAATACTTTCCGAATGCACTGTGTATATAATACAAAGGAAATTAAAGTTTTTGACAGAACTCAGCCTTTAACCTCATAGTCATTTCAAATCCGCAGTACAGAGGCAAATCATCAAAACATTTGTCACAGTCCAAACATTTTTTACCTCATTGTATATATCCAATGTATTATTATTATTATTATTATTCCATTACAACCAGTTAAATTCTAGAGAATACAGTGTTACCAGAACTTTACCAGTCAGTTAACCTAGAGAGTACATTACCAGTACGTTAACCTAGAGAGTACATTACCAGTACATTATCAGTCAGTTAAACTATAGTGTATTACCAGTACATTATCAGTCAGTTAAACTATAGTGTATTACCAGTACATTATCAGTCAGTTAAACTATAGTGTATTACCAGTACATTATCAGTCAGTTAAGCTATAGTACATTACCAGTACATTACGTCAGTTAAACTAGAATACATTACCAGTACATTATCAGTTAGTTAAACTAGAGTACATTACCAGTACATTACGTTAGTTAAACTAGAGTACATTACCAGTACATTACGTTAGTTAAACTAGAGTACATTACCAGTACATTACGTTAGTTAAACTAGAGTACATTACCAGTACATTACGTTAGTTAAACTAGAGTACATTACCAGTACATTACGTTAGTTAAACTAGAGTACATTACCAGTACATTACGTTAGTTAAATTAGAGTACATTACCAGTACATTACCAGTCAGTTAACCTAGAGAGTACATTACCAGTACATTATCAGTCAGTTAAACTATAGTACATTACCAGTACATTACGTTAGTTAAACTAGAGTACATTACCAGTACATTACGTTAGTTAAACTAGAGTACATTACCAGTACATTACATTAGTTAAACTAGAGTACATTACCAGTACATTACGTTAGTTAAACTATAGTACATTACCAGTACATTACGTTAGTTAAACTAGAGTACATTACCAGTACATTACGTTAGTTAAACTAGAGTACATTACCAGTACATTACGTTAGTTAAACTAGAGTACATTACCAGTACATTACGTTAGTTAAACTAGAGTACATTACCAGTACATTACATTAGTTAAACTAGAGTACATTACCAGTACATTACGTTAGTTAAACTATAGTACATTACCAGTACATTACGTTAGTTAAACTAGAGTACATTACCAGTACATTACGTTAGTTAAACTAGAGTACATTACCAGTACATTACGTTAGTTAAACTAGAGTACATTACCAGTACATTACGTTAGTTAAACTAGAGTACATTACCAGTACATTACGTTAGTTAAACTAGAGTACATTACCAGTACATTACGTTAGTTAAACTAGAGTACATTACCAGTACATTACGTTAGTTAAATTAGAGTACATTACCAGTACATTACCAGTCAGTTAACCTAGAGAGTACATTACCAGTACATTATCAGTCAGTTAAACTATAGTACATTACCAGTACATTACGTTAGTTAAATTAGAGTACATTACCAGTACATTACGTTAGTTAAACTATAGTACATTACCAGTACATTACGTTAGTTAAACTATAGTACATTACCAGTACATTACCAGTCAGTTAACCTAGAGAGTACATTACCAGTACATTATCAGTCAGTTAAACTATAGTACATTACCAGTACATTACGTTAGTTAAATTAGAGTACATTACCAGTACATTACGTTAGTTAAACTATAGTACATTACCAGTACATTACGTTAGTTAAACTATAGTACATTACCAGTACATTACGTTAGTTAAACTAGAGTACATTACCAGTACATTACGTTAGTTAAACTAGAGTACATTACCTGTACATTACGTTAGTTAAATTAGAGTACATTACCAGTACATTACGTTAGTTAAACTAGAGTACATTACCAGTACATTACGTTAGTTAAACTAGAGTACATTACCAGTACATTACGTTAGTTAAACTAGAGTACATTACCAGTACATTACATTAGTTAAACTAGAGTACATTACCAGTCAGTTAACCTAGAGAGTACATTACCAGTACATTATCAGTCAGTTAAACTATAGTACATTACCAGTACATTACGTTAGTTAAACTAGAGTACATTACCAGTACATTACGTTAGTTAAACTAGAGTACATTACCAGTACATTACGTTAGTTAAACTAGAGTACATTACCAGTACATTACGTTAGTTAAACTATAGTACATTACCAGTACATTACGTTAGTTAAACTAGAGTACATTACCAGTACATTACGTTAGTTAAACTAGAGTACATTACCAGTACATTACATTAGTTAAACTATAGTACATTACCAGTACATTACGTTAGTTAAACTAGAGTACATTACCAGTACATTACGTCAGTTAAACTAGAGTACATTACCAGTACATTACGTTAGTTAAACTATAGTGTATTACCAGTACATTACATTAGTTAAACTAGAGTACATTACCAGTACATTACATTAGTTAAACTAGAGTACATTACCAGTACATTACATTAGTTAAACTAGAGTACATTACCAGTACATTACGTTAGTTAAACTAGAGTACATTACCAGTACATTACGTTAGTTAAACTAGAGTACATTACCAGTACATTACGTTAGTTAAACTATAGTACATTACCTGTACATTACGTTAGTTAAACTAGAGTACATTACCAGTACATTACGTTAGTTAAACTAGAGTACATTACCTGTACATTACGTTAGTTAAACTAGAGTACATTACCAGTACATTACGTTAGTTAAACTAGAGTACATTACCAGTACATTACGTTAGTTAAACTAGAGTACATTACCAGTACATTACGTTAGTTAAACTATAGTACATTACCTGTACATTACGTTAGTTAAACTAGAGTACATTACCAGTACATTACGTTAGTTAAACTAGAGTACATTACCAGTACATTACGTTAGTTAAACTAGAGTACATTACCAGTACATTACGTTAGTTAAACTAGAGAGTTTATTACTAGTGCATTACCAGCCAGTTAAACCAGAGAGTACATTACCAGCCAGTTAAACCAGAGAGTACATTACCAGCCAGTTAAACCAGAGAGTACATTACCAGCCAGTTAAACTAGAGAGTTTATTACTAGTGCATTACCAGCCAGTTAAACCAGAGAGTACATTACCAGCCAGTTAAACCAGAGAGTACATTACCAGTACATTACCAGCCAGTTAAACTAGAGAGTACATTACCAGTACATTATCAGTCAGTTAAACCAGAGAGTACATTACCAGTACATTACCAGCCAGTTAAACCAGAGAGTACATTACCAGTACATTACCAGCCAGTTAAACCAGAGAGTACATTACCAGCCAGTTAAACTAGAGTACTTTACCAGTACATTACCAGCCAGTTAAACTAGAGAGTACATTACCAGTACATTACGTTAGTTAAACTAGAGAGTTTATTACTAGTGCATTACCAGCCAGTTAAACCAGAGAGTACATTACCAGCCAGTTAAACCAGAGAGTACATTACCAGCCAGTTAAACCAGAGAGTACATTACCAGCCAGTTAAACTAGAGAGTTTATTACTAGTGCATTACCAGCCAGTTAAACCAGAGAGTACATTACCAGCCAGTTAAACCAGAGAGTACATTACCAGTACATTACCAGCCAGTTAAACTAGAGAGTTTATTACTAGTACATTACCAGCCAGTTAAACCAGAGAGTACATTACCAGCCAGTTAAACCAGAGAGTACATTACCAGCCAGTTAAACTAGAGAGTTTATTACTAGTGCATTACCAGCCAGTTAAACCAGAGAGTACATTACCAGCCAGTTAAACTAGAGTACTTTACCAGTACATTACCAGCCAGTTAAACCAGAGAGTACATTACCAGCCAGTTAAACTAGAGTACTTTACCAGTACATTACCAGCCAGTTAAACCAGAGAGTACATTACCAGCCAGTTAAACTAGAGTACTTTACCAGTACATTACCAGCCAGTTAAACCAGGGAATACATTACCAGTCGTTCCCTCTCTGTCCTCTGTGACTCCAACACTCCTTTGCTCTCCAGCTATCTTCTATACGTGAGCTTACTCAACTGTTTAGGTCCAGCACTCCTTTGCTCTCCAACACACCCTTCCTCCTAATCCAAAGGTCTGTTGGACCTAAAGAGCTGAGTAAGCTCACGCATAGAAGATAGGCTGCTCTCTCCATATCAGGACCTTTCTCCTACTGATAGATAGGCTGCTTTCTCCATATCAGGACCTGACTTCTAAAGATTGGACATATTTAGGAGATGTGCTCTGATAACAATGTTGTCCACACTGATCTACCCTCGTCAACAGAACTCAGTAGGACCACCACATGATCATTAGTTTAGAAAAAAACGTGTGTGTGTGAGTAAGTGAGTAAATACATGATGTTATCATCGGTGTTTAGAAAAGAAACAGCCTTTGACCTCCCTTGACTTGGTGTATACTGCAGCCCAGTAGGTGGCGGTAATGAGCCATTATAGTTGGTTGACAACCTCATTGAACACCACAGAAGAAGAAGAAGCTTCTGACGTCAATATTGTGCGACCTATCATGTTAGCTGAAGGGCAAGCAGTGGTGGGATGAATTAACTTCAGGTAGCTCATGAAATTCAAGACTTTCAGCAATTAATGCCCAAATGAATACTGTAGTTCCAGCGACGCTATTGCTGGCTAGAGTCGTAACGTTGTTAGCTATGAGATGCACACAGTAGCTAGTTAGCCAGCTAACGTTAGCTAGGTAGGTAACGTTATCACAAGCAGACAGCTAGCACATTCCTTCCACATAGCTCCCCCCTACCCAAACCTACAGCAGTTCTAAAGATCTATGATCACACAATACATTCAGTTAATAACTATTGTTGTAGATTAACATATTCATTAGCTAAACATGTATCAGCCCTTACATGGTGTTTGTTTGTGTGTGTTTGTGTGTGTGTGTTTGTGTGTGTTTGTGTGTGTGTGTGTTTGTGTGTGTGTGTGAGTGTGTGTGTGTGTGTGTGTGTGTGTGTGTGTGTGTGTGTGTGTGTGTGTGTGTATGAGATTTGGGATTTGATGACTAGGGCATCTGTGTGACTATATATATACAGTGGGGAGAACAAGTATTTGATACACTGCCGATTTTGCAGGTTTTCCCACATACAAAGCATGTAGAAGTCTGTAATTTTTATCATAGGTACTCTTCAACTGTGAGTGACGGAATCTAAAACAAAAATCCAGAAAATCCCATTGTATGATTTTTAAGTAATTAATTTGCATTTTATTGCATGACATAAGTATTTGATACATCAGAAAAGCAGAACTTAATATTTGGTACAGAAACCTTTGTTTGCAATTACAGAGATCATACGTTTCCTGTAGTTCTTGACCAGGTTTGGACACACTGCAGCAGGGATTTTGGCCCACTCCTCCACACAGATCCTTCAGGTTTCGGGGCTGTCGCTGGGCAATACGGACTTTCAGCTCCCTCCAAAGATTTTCTATTGGGTTCAGGTCTGGAGACTGGCTAGGCCATTCCAGGACCTTGAGATGCTTCTTACGGAGCCACTCCTTAGTTGCCCTGGCTGTGTGTTTCGGGTCGTTGTCATGCTGGAAGACCCAGCCACGACCCATCTTCAATGCTCTTACTGAGGGAAGGAGGTTGTTGGCCAAGATCTCGCGATACATGGCCCCATCCATCCTCCCCTCAATACGGTGCAGTCGTCCTGTCCCCTTTGCATAAAAGCATCCCCAAAGAATGATGTTTCCACCTCCATGCTTCACGGTTTGGATGGTGTTCTTGGGGTTGTACTCATCCTTCTTCTTCCTCCAAACACGGCGAGTGGAGTTTAGACCAACCAGTAAGAATTCCGGCTCTCACAGACCTGTTAGTTTTTCTTTAAGAAGCCCTCCTGTTCTCCACTCATTACCTGTATTAACTGCACCTGTTTGAACTTGTTACCTGTATAAAAGACACCTGTCCACACACTCAATCAAACAGACTCCAACCTCTCCACAATGGCCAAGACCAGAGAGCTGTGTAAGGACATCAGGGATAAAATTGTAGACCTGCACAAGGCTGGGATGGCTACAGGACAATAGGCAAGCAGCTTGGTGAGAAGGCAACAACTGTTGGCGCAATTATTAGAAAATGGAAGAAGTTCTAGATGACGGTCAATCTCCCTCGGTCTGGGGCACCACGCAAGATCTCACCTGGTGGGGCATCAATAATCATGAGTAAGGTGAGGGATCAGCCCAGAACTACACGGCAGGACCTGGTCAATGACCTGAAGAGAGCTGGGACCACAGTCTCAAAGAAAACCATTAGTAAAACACTACTCCGTCATGGATTAAAATCCTGCAGCGCACGCAAGGTCCCCCTGCTCAAGCCAGCGCATGTCCAGGCCCGTCTGAAGTTTGCCAATGACCATCTGGATGATCCAGAGGAGGAATGGGAGAAGGTCATGTGGTCTGATGAGACAAAAATAGAGCTTTTTGGTCTAAACTCCACTCGCCGTGTTTGGAGGAAGAAGTAGGATGAGTACAACCCCAAGAACACCATCCCAACCGTGAAGCATGGAGGTGGAAACATCATTCTTTGGGGATGCTTTTCTGCAAAGGGGACAGGACGACTGCAACGTATTGAGGGGAGGATGGATGGGGCCATGTATCGCGAGATCTTGGCCAACAACCTCCTTCTCTCAGTAAGAGCATTGAAGATGGGTCGTGGCTGGGTCTTCCAGCATGACAACGACCCGAAACACACAGCCAGGGCAACTAAGGAGTGGCTCCGTAAGAAGCATCTCAAGGTCCTGGAGTGGCCTAGCCAGTCTCCAGACCTGAACCCAATAGAAAATCTTTGGAGGGAGCTGAAAGTCCGTATTGCCCAGCGACAGCCCCGAAACCTGAAGGATCTGGATGGAGGAGTGGGCCAAAATCCCTGCTGCAGTGTGTGCAAACCTGGTCAAGAACTACAGGAAACATACGATCTCTGTAATTGCAAACAAAGGTTTCTGTACCAAATATTAAGTTCTGCTTTTCTGATGTATCAAATACTTATGTCATGCAATAAAATGCAAATTAATTATTTAAAAATCATACCATGTGATTTTCTGGATTTTTGTTTTAGATTCCGTCTCTCACAGTTGAAGTGTACCTATGATAAAAATGACAGACCTCTACATGTTTTGTAAGTGGGAAAACCTGCAAAATCGGCAGTGTATCAAATACTTGTTCTCCCCACTGTATGTCATGCAATAAAATGCAAATTAATTATAAAAAAATCATACAATGTGATTTTCTGGATTTTTGTTTTAGATTCCGTCTCTCACATGAAATTTCCCCCCCGGGGGATCAATAAAGTACCTATCTATCTATCTATCTATCTTGAAGTGTACCTATGATAAAAATTACAGACTTCTACATGCTTTGTAAGTAGGAAAACCTGCAAAATCGGCAGTGTATCAAATACTTGTTCTCCCCACTGTATGTGCCAAAACACATATATATCAAAAACAATTGAGGGTATTGATGGTTTTGAGGGTATTGAGGATAATGAGAGTATTGGGGGTATTGATGGTATTGAGGATAATGAGAGTATTGAGGGTTTTGAGGGTATTGAGGGTTTTTATGGTATTTGGGGTATTGAGGGTTTGATGGTATTGATGGTATTGGGGGTATTGAGGGATTTGATGGTATTGAGGATAATGAGGGTTTTGAGGGTATTGAGGGTATCGAGGGTTAGGATGGTATTGAGGGTATTGAGGGTTTTGAGAGTATTGGGGGTATTGATGGTATTGAGGATAATGAGAGTATTGAGGGTATTGGGGGTATTGATGGTATTGAGGATAATGAAAGTATTGAGGGTATTGGGGGTATTGATGGTATTGAGGATAATGAAAGTATTGAGGGTATTGAGGGTATTGAGGATAATGAGGGTATTGAGGGTATTGATGGTATTGAGGATAATGAAAGTATTGAGGATAATGAGGGTATTGATGGTATTGAGGATAATTAGGGTATTGAGGGTATTGATGGTATTGAGGATAATGAGGGTATTGAGGGTATTGGAGGTATTGATGGTATTGAGGATATTGAGGGTATTGGGGTATTGATGGTATTGAGGGTATTGAGGGTATTGGGGGTATTGATGGTATAGAGGGTATTGAGGGTATTGGGGGTATTGATGGTATTGATGGTATTGAGGGTATTGATGGTATTGGGGGTATTGGGGGTATTGATGGTATTGATGGTATTGGGGGTATTGAGGGTATTGAGGGTATTGATGGTATTGGGGGTATTGAGGGTATTGGGGGTATTGATGGTATAGAGGGTATTGATAGTATTGAGGGTATTGGGGGTATTGATGGTATAGAGGGTATTGGGGGTATTGATGGTATTGAGGGTAATGAGAGTTTTGAGGGTATTGGGGGTATTGATGGTATTGAGGATAATGAAAGTATTGAGGGTATTGGGGGTATTGAGGATAATGAAAGTATTGAGGGTATTAAGGGTATTGAGGATAATGAGGGTATTGAGGGTTTTGAGGGTATTGATGGTATTGAGGATAATGAAAGTATTGATGGTATTGAGGATAATGAGGGTATTGAGGGTATTGAGGATAATTAGGGTATTGAGGGTATTGATGGTATTGAGGATAATGAGGGTATTGAGGGTATTGGGGGTATTGAGGATATTGAGGGTATTGATGGTATTGGGGTATTGATGGTATAGAGGGTATTGAGGGTATTGAGGGTATTGGTGGTATTGATGGTATAGAGGGTATTGAGGGTATTGGGGGTATTGATGGTATTGATGGTATTGAGGGTATTGATGGTATTGGGGGTATTGAGGGTATTGGGGGTGTTGAGGGTATTGGGGTTATTGATGGTATAGAGGGTATTGATGGTATTGAGGGTATTGAGGGTATTGGGGGTATTGATGGTATTGATGGTATTGAGGGTATTGGGGGTATTGGGGGTATTGATGGTATTGGGGGTATTGATGGTATTGATGGTATTGGGGTATTGAGGGTATTTGGGGTATTGATGGTATTGGGGGTATTGATGGTATTGAGGGTATTGATGGTATTGGGGGTATTGAGGGTATTGGGGGTATTGATGGTATAGAGGGTATTGATGGTATTGAGGGTATTGGGGTATTGATGGTATAAAGGGTATTGAGGGTATTGAGGGTATTTGGGGTATTGATGGTATTGGGGTATTGAGGGTATTGGGGGTATTGATGGTATAGAGGGTATTGAGGGTATTGGGGGTATAGAGGGTATTGATGGTATAGAGGGTATTGATGGTATTGATGGTATTGGGGGTATTGATGGTATAGAGGGTATTGATGGTATTGAGGGTATTGGGGGTATTGATGGTATTGAGGGGTATTGATGGTATTGGGGGTATTGATGGTATTGAGGGTATTGGGGGTATAGAGGGTATTGATGGTATAGAGGGTATTGATGGTATAGAGGGTATAGAGGGTATTGATGGTATTGAGGGTATTGGGGGTATTGATGGTATAAAGGGTATTGATGGTATTGAGGGTATTGGGGGTATAGAGGGTATTGATGGTATAGAGGGTATTGAGGGTATTGAGGGTATACAGGGTATTTGTTTTATTTATTCTGTTGCTTGTAAACACTTTTGAACTGGCTCCTCACCTCATACTGAAGGAGTTGGCCCTGTACTGAAGGAGTTGGCCCTGACCTCATACTTCTGAAGGAGTTGGCCCTTACCTCATACTGAAGGAGTTGTCCCTCACATCATGCTTCTGAAGGAGTTGGCCCTCACCTCAGACTTCTGAAGGAGTTGGCCCTCACCTCAGACTTCTGAAGGAGTTGGCCCTCACCTCAGACTTCTGAAGGAGTTGGCCCTCACCTCATGCTTCTGAAGGAGTTAGCCCTTACCTCAGACTTCTGAAGGAGTTGGCCCTCACCTCAGACTTCTGAAGGAGTTGGCCCTCACCTCAGACTTCTGAAGGAGTTGGCCCTCACCTCAGACTTCTGAAGGAGTTGGCCCTCACCTCAGACTTCTGAAGGAGTTGGCCCTCACCTCATGCTTCTGAAGGAGTTGGCCCTTACCTCAGACTTCTGAAGGAGTTGGCCCTCACCTCAGACTTCTGAAGGAGTTGGCCCTCACCTCAGACTTCTGAAGGAGTTGGCCCTCACCTCAGACTTCTGAAGGAGTTGGCCCTCACCTCAGACTTCTGAAGGAGTTGGCCCTCACCTCAGACTTCTGAAGGAGTTGGCCGTCACCTCAGACTTCTGAAGGAGTTGGCCCTTACCTCAGACTTCTGAAGGAGTTGGCCCCACCTCAGACTTCTGAAGGAGTTGGCCCTCACCTCAGACTTCTGAAGGAGTTGGCCCTCACCTCAGACTTCTGAAGGAGTTGGCCCTGACCTCGTACTTTTGAAGGAGTTGGCCCTGACCTCGTACTTTTGAAGGAGTTGGCCCTGACCTCGTACTTTTGAAGGAGTTGGCCCTGACCTCGTACTTTTGAAGGAGTTGGCCCTGACCTCGTACTTCTGAAGGAGTTGGCCCTCACCTCAGACTTCTGAAGGAGTTGGCCCTCACCTCAGACTTCTGAAGGAGTTGGCCCTCACCTCAGACTTCTGAAGGAGTTGGCCCTCACCTCAGACTTCTGAAGGAGTTGGCCCTTACCTCAGACTTCTGAAGGAGTTGGCCCTTACCTCAGACTTCTGAAGGAGTTGGCCCTTACCTCATGCTTCTGAAGGAGTTGGCCCTCACCTCAGACTTCTGAAGGAGTTGGCCCTTACCTCATGCTTCTGAAGGAGTTGGCCCTCACCTCAGACTTCTGAAGGAGTTGGCCCTCACCTCAGACTTCTGAAGGAGTTGGCCCTCACCTCAGACTTCTGAAGGAGTTGGCCCTCACCTCAGACTTCTGAAGGAGTTGGCCCTCACCTCAGACTTCTGAAGGAGTTGGCCCTCACCTCAGACTTCTGAAGGAGTTGGCCCTCACCTCAGACTTCTGAAGGAGTTGGCCCTTACCTCAGACTTCTGAAGGAGTTGGCCCTCACCTCAGACTTCTGAAGGAGTTGGCCCTCACCTCAGACTTCTGAAGGAGTTGGCCCTCACCTCAGACTTCTGAAGGAGTTGGCCCTCACCTCATGCTTTGCTTAGTTTTATTTGTCACCCAGTTGAAACAGGGTCAATAAACTGTTTAACAGCTTATTACATTTCAGTTCAATGTGTTAGCTGTTCATCGAGACAGAAGATAGTTAGGTGTTTATGGGTGGAGAGAGAACATTCACACCATGCAGACTAGGAGTTTATGACAAGTTATTTTAATGTTCAAAGAACTTGTATTATATACAATCTGCATTTTTGTATTTGAGGAACATGTTTTTCTATGCTCCAATCTTACTCTGGGGGGTGGTGAGGATTGATATACTGATAACTGCCAGATGTCATTAAGCAGTTGAGTAAACTGTCACTGTAAAACTGTCATTGCACATATTTGACATATTCTGGCAGAGCCTTGGGCTGATCGGACAGTAGCACTTGATCCAATACATTTTAAGAGTGCTTTAAATTACTCAGTCTGTGCTCGCCAAGTAGTTTCATCACCACACACAGGAGTTTGCCTGAGACACCCAACACCTTAGCACACGTCAGGATTTGTTACATGGTACCCATACAGCTAACAGCCAGTTAAAATCTAAAACTAAATGTGAAAATGTTAATTAATGTCACATGCTGTGGCATGGATCCACTAAACAGCCGAGCTCTGCCTATTTTCCAGGTCACATATCTTGCTGCAGATCTATTATGGGGGCCAATGTCAGCAATGTGAGGACATCCTGGTCGACTAATAAGGTGAAAATAATGTGCTGGCCTGAATAAGATCTCTCTGTGGTCCACAGTATACATTATGAAGTCTTCACTTTTCAGCATGCAGTGTGAAGTCAATGGAGGGCTAAATGTAATATTAATGTCTTACATTTACAAGGATAAACACTTGGCTCAAATGGGCAGCTGTTGCGTTTTTCAGCAAGCTTTGCAAATCTTTTTTTGAAAACCTTGTGGTCAACTAATAAGGTCAAAAGAATATGCTGTCCAGTACCGGATCTCTCTGTGGCTTTACAGATTTCAGCAAGCTTTGCTTTGTTGGTAGGGCTGCTGCCATTTGAGCCGTGCACCAGAGGATGTGATGACTACATATGAAACAGACTTACACCTGATATATACCAGAGGATATGATGACTACATATGAAACAGACTTACACCTGATATATACCAGAGGATGTGATGACTATATATGAAACAGACTTACACCTGATATATACCAGAGGATATGATGACTACATATGAAACAGACTTACACCTGATATATACCAGAGGATATGATGACTACATATGAAACAGACTTACACCTGATATATACCAGAGGATATGATGACTACATATGAAACAGACTTACACCTGATATATACCAGAGGATATGATGACTACATATGAAACAGACTTACACCTGATATATACCAGAGGATATGATGACTACATATGAAACAGACTTACACCTGATATATACCAGAGGATATGATGACTACATATGAAACAGACTTACACCTGATATATACCAGAGGATATGATGACTACATATGAAACAGACTTACACCTGATATATACCAGAGGATATGATGACTACATATGAAACAGACTTACACCTGATATATACCAGAGGATGTGACTAGGGCTGTGGCGGTCATGATATTCTCTCAGCCGGTTATTCTCATGCAAAAGACTGCCGGTCTCACGGTAATTGATAATGATTTTATAGTAAGAATATAATTGAAATAATATTTTCCCATTCCGGAGCCAGTGTGCATATGAAGTGGCTCTGTAGATATGAAGTGGCTATGGGTCTGGAAGGGCTGGGGTGGGATCCACCACCGGCCCGTCTCGCCCGCTCTGTAGATATGAAGTGGCTGAATGTAAAAGTGATCATTTGAAACAGGTTCTGTCAGGATTAGTGTTCTATGTTGAGTTGGGAACGGTACACAGTTAGAGGCAGCTGCTCTGCGTTAGAGGCAGCTGCTCCTATTTAAGGGTGTGGCCTGCCCACTAGCATGTGGGTTATTGTTTGTAGTTGTGCAGAGGGCATACATGTTGTGGTTGCGTCCGTGTTTCATGTTTGTTGTTTTTGTTTAATTAAAAGCATGTTGAACAGCTACCGCTCTGCATCTTGGGTCCTGTCTACCACTAGCAACCGTGACAGGTTCTAAATGTTAGATTTAGGGTTATTTGGCAACTTCAGTTGTGAATGACACAAACCTTAGACTGTCTTAGAAATCAAAACATATACTGCAGTAAAATAGAAACACAATGGAACAATTCAAAGAGTTTACTGAGTTACAGTTCATATGAGGAAATCAGTTAATTAAAATAAATTAATTAAGCCCTAATCTATGGATTTAACATGACTGGGATACAGATATGCATCTGTGGTCACAGATACCTTAAAAAAAAAGTAGGCCAGTATCTGGTGTGAGCAACATTTGCCTCATGCAGCACGACACATCTCCTTCATCTAGAGTTGATCAGGCTGTTGATTGTGGACTGTGGAATGTTGTCCCACTCCTCTTCAATGGCTGTGTGAAGAAAACGCTGTCTTACACTTCGATGCAGAGATTCCCAACATTCTCAATGGGTGACATGTCTGGTGAGTATGCAGGCCATGGAAGAACTGGGACATTTTCAGCTTCCAGGAATTGTGTACAGTCCTTGCGACATGGGGTCGTGCATTATCATGCTGAAACATGAGGTGATGGCAGTGGATGAATGGCACGACAATGGGCCTCAGGATCTCATCACAGTATCTCTGTGCATTCAAATCGACAAAATGCAATTGTGTTCGTTGTCCATAGCTTATACCTGCCCATACCACAACCCCACCACCACCGTGGGGCCCTCTGTTCACCTCCACCATGGGGCCCTCTGTTCACCTCCACCATGGGGCCCTCTGTTCACTTCCACCATGGGGCCCTATGTTCACCCCACCATGGGGCCCTATGTTCACCCCACCATGGGGCCCTATGTTCACTTCCACCATGGGGCCCTATGTTCACCTCCACCATGGGGCCCTCTGTTTACCGCCACCATGGGGCCCTATGTTCACTTCCACCATGGGGCCCTATGTTCACCCCACCATGGGGCCCTATGTTCACCGCCACCATGGGGCCCTATGTTCACCCCACCATGGGGCCCTATGTTCACCACCACCATGGGGCCCTATGTTCACCCCACCATGGGGCCCTATGTTCACCCCACCATGGGGCCCTCTGTTCACCACCACCATGGGGCCCAATGTTCACCTCCACCAAGGGGCCCAATGTTCACCTCCACCATGGGGCCCCATGTTTCAGCATGATAATGCACGACCCCATGTCGCAAGGACTGTACATGGGGCCCTATGTTCACTGTGTTCTGCACATGTTAGAGAGGCCTTCTACTGTCCTCAGCACAAGGTGTACCTGTGTAATGATCATGCTGTTTAATCAGCTTCATGATATAACACACCTGTCAGGTGAATGGATTATCTTGGCAAAGGAGAAATGCTCACTAACAGGGATGGAAACACATTTGTAGACAATATATGAGAAAAATAAGCTTTTTGTGAGTATGGAAAATGTCAGTGATCTTTTAACTCAGCTCATGAAACATAGGACCAACACTTTACGTGTTGCGTTTATATTCTTGTTTGGTTAATTAACAACAGTTAACCAACCTGTAGAAAATTTGAACAAAAATGGAAAAAAGATAAGTTACAGGTATCTTTTCAAATGCTACGGGAGTCTCAAGATAACTATCATAAAACTGTACAGATGGCTAAGAGAAATTACTTTGCAGAAGTCATTACAAATAATAGTAGTAAGCCGTAAGTTTTATTTACTATAGTAAATTCTGTTTTTAATCCAAAATTAGATGTGCTACTTCACCTGTCACCCATTACTTGTGAGACTTTTCTGGATTATTTTGTCCGAAAGATCTCTGACATTAAAACCACAATCAAACCTAGTTTGTTTGATCCTTCTGTTGTTCGGCCACCATTTGTTATATTTGACCATTTTGAAATGATTTCCTTGCAGTCACTAGCTGAGGTAATCAAACAGTCAAAAATAACTGACTGTTCATTAGACATTATTCCAGCTAAATTGATAAAGGAAGCATTTGATGTTCTTGGCCATAGTATTTTAGTCATTATAAATAATAGTCTCTTAACTGGAGTTGTTCCTAAACATTTTAAATACGCTCTTGTCCAGCCCCTTTTGAAAAAAACTCATTTGGACCCTGCTGTTGTATCAAACTACCGGCCAATCTCGAAGTTACCTTTTCTGTCCAAGGTTCTGGAGAAGGTCGTTTTGAATCAAACAAATAGTTTTTTGATTCGGAACGATATCTTTGAAGTCTTTCAGTCAGGTTTTAGGGCTTTTCACAGTACTGAGTCTGCCTTGATCAGGGTTTTAAACGACCTACTGACTGCAGTCGACTCAGGATCTTCAGCAGTTCTTGTTTTATTAGACCTTAGCGCTGCGTTCGATACCATTGACCACGACATTTTACTTTCACGTCTAGAAAATGTAGTAGGAATTCAAGGTACAGCACTTGCATGGTTTAAATCTTTTCTTTTAAACAGAACCTTTTCGGTAAATATTGGTCGAGATAGTTCACAACCTGCCTCTCTGCTTAGTGGGGTTCCACAGGGGTCCATTCTTGGCCCAATCTTGTTCTGCTTGTATTTGCTACCCCTTGGGTCAATTTTTAGCAAGCATGGAATACCCTTTCACTTTTATGCAGATGATATGCAAATTTATCTCCCTCTGAAAAAAAACAGCAGGAACCAAGTAGAGTTGTTGCGAAATTGTACACATGACATTAAGTCATGGTTATCTTTAAATTTTTTATCACTAAATGAAGAGAAAACTGAAGTTGTGTGGTTTGGAGCTCCAAATAATCTTGATGATCTGGGCGATTTGGCCCCCTTTTGTAAGCCATTAGTCCGAAATCTAGGTGTTCTTTTCGACAGTGATCTTAAGTTTGAGAGACAGATTTATTCTGTTGTTAAGTCTTGATTCTATTATCTGAAATTAATAGCGAAAGTGAAACCATTTCTGTCTACTAGTGATCTCGAAAAGCTCATTCATGCATTTATATTTACAAGACTAGATTATTGCAATGCGTTATATGTCGGCATAAATAAAACACTGATAAATCGCTTACAATTAGTTCAAAATGCCGCTGCAAGACTTTTGACGGGTACTCGTAAGCGAGACCACATTACCCCAGTATTGAGCTCTTTAAATTGGCTACCAATTGACTACAGAATAAATCTCAAAATTTAAATTTTTGTTCACAAATCACTGCATGGTATGGCTCCATTGTACCTTGTAAATCTTATTAAGAAATACGAACCAAAACGGTCCTTGAGGTCAGCTGACCAGCTGGTTTTAACGACTCCAAGAACAAAGCGGAGAAGTGGAGATCGAGCATTTGTAGCGATAGCTCCTAAACTCTGGAATGATCTACCACTTTTTATCAGATTGGAACGTACATTTACTGTTTTTAAACATAAGCTTAAGAATACCTCCTAGCTCTAGCATTTGATGGGGTTTAGTAGTTGCATTTGTAGGTTTATCAAACTGAGGGGTTTATTTTATTTTATTTCATTGATATTTTATGTGGTGTTAATGATATATGTTGTCATGATTGTTTATGTGTTTGTACAGCACTTTGTTCAATGACAAGTTGTGTAAAAGTGCTTAATAAATAAAATAAAGAAAGAAAAAAAGAAGTTAAATAACCACAGTTACCCTAGTTAAATAACCACAGTTAACCTAGTTAAATAACCACAGTTAACCTAGTTAAATAACCACAGTTAACCAAGTTAAATAACCACAGTTAACCTAGTTAAATAACCACAGTTAACCTAGTTAAATAACCACAGTTACCCTAGTTAAATAACCACAGTTAACCAAGTTAAATAACCACAGTTAACCTAGTTAAATAACCACAGTTAACCTAGTTAAATAACCACAGTTAACCTAGTTAAATAACCACAGTTAATCTAGTTAAATAACCACAGTTAACCAAGTTAAATAACCACAGTTAACCTAGTTAAATAACCACAGTTAACCTAGTTAAATAACCACAGTTACCCTAGTTAAATAACCACAGTTAACCAAGTTAAATAACCACAGTTAACCTAGTTAAATAACCACAGTTAACCTAGTTAAATAACCACAGTTAACCTAGTTAAATAACCACAGTTAACCTAGTTAAATAACCACAGTTAACCTAGTTAAATAACCACAGTTAACCTAGTTAAATAATCACAGTTAACCTAGTTAAATAACCACAGTTAACCTAGTTAAATAACCACAGTTACCCTAGTTAAATAACCACAGTTAACCTAGTTAAATAATCACAGTTAACCTAGTTAAATAACCACAGTTAACCTAGTTAAATAACCACAGTTACCCTAGTTAAATAACCACAGTTACCCTAGTTAAATAACCACAGTTAACCTAGTTAAATAACCACAGTTAACCTAGTTAAATAACCACAGTTACCCTAGTTAAATAACCACAGTTACCCTAGTTAAATAACCACAGTTAACCAAGTTAAATAACCACAGTTAACCTAGTTAAATAACCACAGTTACCCTAGTTAAATAACCACAGTTAACCTAGTTACATAACCACAGTTAACCTAGTTAAATAACCACAGTTACCCTAGTTAAATAACCACAGTTAACCAAGTTAAATAACCACAGTTAACCTAGTTAAATAACCACAGTTAACCTAGTTAAATAACCACAGTTAACCTAGTTACATAACCACAGTTAACCTAGTTAAATAACCACAGTTAACCAAGTTAAATAACCACAGTTAACCTAGTTAAATAACCACAGTTAACCTAGTTAAATAACCACAGTTAACCTAGTTAAATAACCACAGTTAACCTAGTTACATAACCACAGTTAACCTAGTTAAATAACCACAGTTAACCTAGTTAAATAACCACAGTTACCCTAGTTAAATAACCACAGTTAACCTAGTTAAATAACCACAGTTAACCTAGTTAAATAACCACAGTTAACCTAGTTAAATAACCACAGTTAACCTAGTTAAATAACCACAGTTACCCTAGTTAAATAACCACAGTTAACCAAGTTAAATAACCACAGTTAACCTAGTTAAATAACCACAGTTAACCTAGTTAAATAACCACAGTTAACCTAGTTAAATAACCACAGTTAACCTAGTTAAATAACCACAGTTACCCTAGTTAAATAACCACAGTTAACCAAGTTAAATAACCACAGTTAACCTAGTTAAATAACCACAGTTAACCTAGTTAAATAACCACAGTTACCCTAGTTAAATAACCACAGTTAACCAAGTTAAATAACCACAGTTAACCTAGTTAAATAACCACAGTTAACCTAGTTAAATAACCACAGTTAACCTAGTTACATAACCACAGTTAACCTAGTTAAATAACCACAGTTACCCTAGTTAAATAACCACAGTTAACCAAGTTAAATAACCACAGTTAACCTAGTTAAATAACCACAGTTAACCTAGTTAAATAACCACAGTTAACCTAGTTAAATAACCACAGTTAACCTAGTTAAATAACCACAGTTAACCAAGTTAAATAACCACAGTTAACCTAGTTAAATAACCACAGTTAACCTAGTTAAATAACCACAGTTAACCTAGTTAAATAACCACAGTTAACCTAGTTACATAACCACAGTTAACCTAGTTAAATAACCACAGTTAACCTAGTTAAATAACCACAGTTACCCTAGTTAAATAACCACAGTTAACCTAGTTAAATAACCACAGTTAACCTAGTTAAATAACCACAGTTAACCTAGTTACATAACCACAGTTAACCTAGTTAATTAACCACAGTTAACCAAGTTAAATAACCACAGTTAACCAAGTTAAATAACCACAGTTAACCTAGTTAAATAACCACAGTTAACCAAGTTAAATAACCACAGTTAACCTAGCTAAATAACCACAGTTACCTTAGTTAAATAACCACAGTTAACCTAGTTACATAACCACAGTTAACCTAGTTAAATAGCCACAGTTAACCTAGTTAAATAACCACAGTTACCCTAGTTAAATAACCACAGTTAACCAAGTTAAATAACCACAGTTAACCTAGTTAAATAACCACAGTTAACCTAGTTAAATAACCACAGTTAACCTAGTTAAATAACCACAGTTAACCTAGTTAAATAACCACAGTTAACCTAGTTAAATAACCACAGTTACCCTAGTTAAATAACCACAGTTAACCAAGTTAAATAACCACAGTTAACCTAGTTAAATAACCACAGTTAACCTAGTTAAATAACCACAGTTAACCTAGTTAAATAACCACAGTTAACCTAGTTAAATAACCACAGTTAACCTAGTTAAATAACCACAGTTAACCTAGTTACATAACCACAGTTAACCTAGTTAAATAACCACAGTTAACCTAGTTAAATAACCACAGTTACCCTAGTTAAATAACCACAGTTAACCAAGTTAAATAACCACAGTTAACCTAGTTAAATAACCACAGTTAACCTAGTTAAATAACCACAGTTACCCTAGTTAAATAACCACAGTTAACCAAGTTAAATAACCACAGTTAACCTAGTTAAATAACCACAGTTAACCTAGTTAAATAACCACAGTTAACCTAGTTACATAACCACAGTTAACCTAGTTAAATAACCACAGTTACCCTAGTTAAATAACCACAGTTAACCAAGTTAAATAACCACAGTTAACCTAGTTAAATAACCACAGTTAACCTAGTTAAATAACCACAGTTAACCTAGTTAAATAACCACAGTTAACCTAGTTACATAACCACAGTTAACCTAGTTAAATAACCACAGTTAACCAAGTTAAATAACCACAGTTAACCTAGTTAAATAACCACAGTTAACCTAGTTAAATAACCACAGTTAACCTAGTTAAATAACCACAGTTAACCTAGTTACATAACCACAGTTAACCTAGTTAAATAACCACAGTTAACCTAGTTAAATAACCACAGTTACCCTAGTTAAATAACCACAGTTAACCTAGTTAAATAACCACAGTTAACCTAGTTAAATAACCACAGTTAACCTAGTTACATAACCACAGTTAACCTAGTTAATTAACCACAGTTAACCAAGTTAAATAACCACAGTTAACCAAGTTAAATAACCACAGTTAACCTAGTTAAATAACCACAGTTAACCAAGTTAAATAACCACAGTTAACCTAGCTAAATAACCACAGTTAACTTAGTTAAATAACCACAGTTAACCTAGTTACATAACCACAGTTAACCTAGTTAAATAGCCACAGTTAACCTAGTTAATCTATCTATCTATCTATCTATCTATCTATCTATCTATCTATCTATCTATCTATCTATCTATCTATCTATCTATCTATCTATCTATCTATCTATCTATCTATCTATCTATCTATCTATCTATCTATCTATCTATCTATCTATCTATCTATCTATCTATCTATCTATCTATCTATCTATCTATCTATCTATCTATCTATCTATCTATCTATCTATCTATCTGTCTATCTATCCAAAAGAGCAGGAATAGGCTTTTGTAGGCTACAGTCCAAGCTATATCTTCCAATGGTGCGACTTCTGTCGACATCCAAAGATTATCCAACTTGAATAAACGCTTGGAGGTAAAGATGACATCACTGGTGTAGACTATGGTGATACGGATATCACTTATTATTGATATCTACATAGAGCATTGATGTGAATCACACTGCTTCTCTCTCATTTAGCTATTTGCGCCTTTACGGATTGTGGTTGTTGTGGATGGCTGTTCACAAATCTAAATGTGTATTTGAACCCAATAATGGTTGAATTCAAGAAGTTTAAGCTGCCTATCAATCATTGTGTTTGAAACCAGTAGACAGCCAGTGAAAAATGCGCTCTTGCAACAGCTGCATAGTGTGTGGATCCAAGACTATGGAATAAAAATTTGGCTTTTATTGCTCAATCTAATTCATGCTGATAAAGAAAAATGTTTGGACACACCGACTCATTCAAGCGGTTTTCTTTATTTTTACTATTTTCTACATTGTAGAATAATAGTGAAGACATCAAACTATGAAATAACATAAGTAATCATTTATTTCTTATTTGTTATTCTTCAAAGTAGCCACCCTTTGCCTTGATGACAGCTTTGCTCACTCTTGGCAAAGCATGCCATTCCATGAGTGCAGCATTTATTTTTCCAATCAGTCCTCCATGACAACAACATCATAAACAACAGAGTAGGGCTGGATAATAAGTCCTTAGTTTTGGGGTCATGCTCAGGTAAAACAACTTGGCTAATCTATACTTCCATAATTGGGCTCCCGAGTCCCATTAGGCGCCGCACAGTTGGCCCAGCGTCGTCTGGGTTTGGTCGGTGTAGGCTGTCATTGTAAATAAGTATTTGTTCTTAACTGACTTGCCTAGTTAAATATACAAATATATTTCCAAGTCCTATTCTTGAAGATCAAGGGGTATAACATTTATTGGAATGACTGGAATTCGTTTTAATGTAAAGATATAATTTAATCATATTATTATATGTAGTATAAAGTGATGGGTTAGAAGAAGCCTCCATAACCAACCCATAAAGTAACATGTAACATCCATATATGACCAGCTATGTAAACTTTAACATGTATTTATCCTGTAATAGATGTTGTTCAATCAGTAACATACATGTTAGTCTTCTTCTAATGTCTCTTAAGGGGAAAGTAATCTAAAAGTAACTGAATGTAATCAGATTACATTACTCAGTTTGGGTAATCCCAAAATTACGTTACTGATTACAATGTTGGACAGGTAACTAGTAACTGTTACGGATTTAGAAAGTAAGCTACCCATCTTCCTCTGTCCAGTGTCTTTGTTCTTTTGCCCATCTTAATCTTTTTATTGGCCAGTCTGAGATATGGCTTTTCTTTGCTACTCTGCCTAGAAGTCCAGCATCCTGGAGTCACCTCTTCACTGTTGACGTTGAGACTGGTGTTTTGCGGCTACTATTTAATGAAGCTGCCAGTTGAGGACTTGTGAGGCGTCTGTTTCTCAAACTAGACACTCTAATGTACTTGTCCTCTTGCTCAGTTGTGCACCGGGGCCTCCCACTCCTCTTTCTATTCTGGTTAAAGACAGTTTGCGCTGTTCTGTGAAGGGAGTAGTACTTTCTTCTGAAACAGACTGATGAGTTTCAGAAGAAAGTTCTTTGTTTCTGGCCATTTTGAGCCTGTAATCGAACCCACAAATGCTGATGCTCCAGATACTCAACTAGTCTAAAGAAGGCCAGTTTTATTGCTTCTTTAATCAGCACAACAGTTTTCAGCTGTGCTAACATAATTGCAAAAGGGTTTTCTAATGATTTATTAGCCTTTTAAAATGATAAACCTGGATTAGCTAACAAAACGTGCCATTGGAACACAGGAGTGATGGTTGCTGATAATTGGCCTCTGTACGCCTGTAGATATTCCATTAAAAATCAGCCGTTTCCAGCTACAATAGTCATTTACAACATTAACAATGTCTACACTGTATTTCTGATCAATTTGATGTTATTTTAATGGACAAAACATTTTCTTTCAAAAACAAGGGCATTTCTATCTGAGAAATGTTTTTTTAATTTAGGGTTAGGGGTTTTGTCACCAAACAGCCTCCATACATATATATATTTTTCTACTGGTACCGGGGACCTTCAGACGAGTCTTGCGAGGCTTGGGATCATCCTAGATCTAATCAACTGACATGGACATGTTCGTGAGAGTCTCACTTACACAGAGGTGTATTAGAGTGCAGCCCTAACTATTTGGACGCTACAGACAGAAGTTGGCAGATCAGCTGTACCGACTTTAGACGAGTCCCAAGACGCTTGTGGGGGTCGTAGAGCAAAATGGAGAACACCATGGTGTTCGTGAGAGTCTCATCATAATAGTTTGTATGTTAAACCATTCGGACGCTAACGTCGATTTTGTGAGAAGACCAATTTTCGTGATGACTCATGGTCTGACAAACACTGGTCTAGCTCTGTCACCTTTCACCGCAGATGTGGAAGTGTTACATAGGTAGATGTGGTGGATTGAGATGCATCCAATACCAAAAAAACTGATATCTCTAGTTTAAAAGGACAGATTATTATGGGAATTATTATAGTATTATGCTAATTAGATTTATGCAGGGGAGCGGACATTGACCTTAGGGGTTTAATTAACGTTGCACCCTTGTTCCATCACATACTCTGCAGTTATTTGGGGCATTCAGGAGAGGCTTGCTGAATATAGCAATAAGGGGCTTGTGATCTGTCTCTGCGGTAATGGTGTCACGCCCGTACAGGTAGGGGTGGAAGTGTTGGCATGCGAACACAATGCTGAGGCACTCCTTTTCTATCTGGTTATAGTTTTGCTCTGTTGGAGTGAGTGCCCTAGTTGGAGTGAGTGCCCTAGTTGGAGTGAGTGCCCTAGTTGGAGTGAGTGCCCTAGAGGTGAATGCCACAGGCCATCACACAATTAAAAGAGAACATTTAAATGTCATGAAATGCATAAGTTACATCAACATTGTAGGGAAATTGTCTCAGATGTTATGGTAGAAAGATTTGAATTTAACATTGACCAATGCCTACTTGGCCGCTGGCTTCTTAATGTTTTGCTATGGTGTGCAACTCAACCCTGATTCCTTTCCAACAAATTGTATACAACATTATTGAGATGTTTGCAATATTAAAGTTGACTGTTATTATGACAGTTTGACTGACAGAAGTCCCTCAGCACATGGCCCTGTTCGTGGGATAAGCTGCAGGACTATCAACAGGTCATCAGCCCTCCCAGATATAACAGCTGACATAGCGGTCAAGGTTATTACCGCAGTAGCAGTTAAACTGGACAACCTTCTATTCAACACCTTCTAGTCAAGTCATTCAGACAGGAACCCTTTCCATTTAGAAAACATGGGCCTCGATGCACCACCCTTTGGGACATTCTAACACTAATAAATACATTTCATGTATGCTATCGGAAAAATCATAATTTGGTTGTGTTTATGAAGGTCTTGGGTAACATCAGAATACAACATCAGAATACAACATCAGAATACAACATCAGAATACAACATCAGAATACACCATCAGAATACAACATCAGAATACAACATCAGAATACAACATCAGAATACAACATCAGAATACACCATCAGAATACAACATCAGAATACAACATCAGAATACAACATCAGAATACACCATCAGAATACAACATCAGAATACACCATCAGAATACACCATCAGAATACACCATCAGAATACAACATCAGAATACAACATCAGAATACACCATCAGAATACAACATCAGAATACAACATCAGAATACACCATCAGAATACACCATCAGAATACACCATCAGAATACAACATCAGAATACAACATCAGAATACACCATCAGAATACAAAAAATCTATAATTTCAAAGAACACAATAGTATTTTAATTACTGTTTTTGTTACTGTAAACTATCTGTAGTCACATGCGGAGCGCATGTAACTGATTATTTGGCAATGCTAAGGGTTTTGGATTTGGAAAGCAACTTTTTTTAAAGATATCACGTAGTATAACTAAATAAGTGTTGCTCTCCACTTTCTGGAGGACAGAGTTCTGAAATCAGTGGAATTAGAGTGTGATAGATAAAGAGATGGAGAAAACACCTGTCTGGATTACATCTACAAACTAAGGACAACCATGGCATCAGACAGGGAGAAGTGTCCATCCATGTATACGTTTAAGATAGTCTAGCTAGCTACATTTTCAGACATTACACGTTTCTAATTTTGTCAGAAATTCGTTTTCATTTCAAAGTGTACTGTTAGCTAGCTACCATTGAACCTGGTTGGTAATTTTATGAGTTGGGATTATGGTTCATTCTTTAGCTAGCTAGCTACATGTCTAAACAAAAGACTGCAAGTAACTAATTCAATACAATATTTATGATGTGACTGCGATAACTGACGATAGACAGCTTGTAAATTCGTTCTGGCTATCTACTCCGAGTTCAGAGCACTCTCGTCTGACTGTGCCAGAGCACTGAATAACTGATGAATTTACCAACGCTCAACACCCGTTCAATATGGCGGCTGTTAGTAAACTTCGGCAAAAAAGCATAGTTAAATTGTTGCCAGCAGCACAGTTAGTCACCAACACTCTGGATAACATGAAAACAGCCTAACCAGCTCTGCTGGCGAGTAAAATGGTCAGAGTGAGCTGTATTCTCATTTGTGAATACAAAATACATCTCAAACGTAGATGCAAAAATGTAAGTTTAGCTTTTGGTGCCTGGCCTTGAATGTACTTATTTAGAAAAAGTCTAAAATTGAGTCAAGACTTCTAGTGTTAAATCAGTCGTCCAATTTTGTGACGGGATGTCAAGTGTTTCACTTTTAAACATTGATCATTGGTGTCGGGCAATCTGGTGGATTGGGCTGTCACTTGTCCTGACTCTTCCTAAGGGGCTTGGCTAAGACCAGTCTCCTGCTCCCCCAGAAGCTTGTGTTCCAACAGCTGCAGCTCAAGGGAGGGTGTGGGATTCCCACTTTTATTAATGTTCTCTGTTATGGACTTTACTTTTCTTGTCCTTGACTGTGTCTTCCTACAATCTGTGTTGTCTTTACATTTGAGTGTCTAAAAATAAAGCTGTCCAAAAAAGAAGCAGATAATTTACTGGTCCATTTAATGACCATATCAGGTGTAAGTCTATTTCATATATAGTCATCACATCCTCTGGTGCACGGCTCAAATGGCAGCAGCCCTACCAACAAAGCAAAGCTTGCTGAAATCTGTAAAGCCACAGAGAGATCCGGTACTGGACAGCATATTCTTTTGACCTTATTAGTTGACCACAAGGTTTTCAAAAAAAGATTTGCAAAGCTTGCTGAAAAACGCAACAGCTGCCCATTTGAGCCAAGTGTTTATCCTTGTAAATGTAAGACATTAATATTACATTTAGCCCTCCATTGACTTCACACTGCATGCTGAAAAGTGAAGACCTCATAATGTATACTGTGGACCACAGAGAGATCTTATTCAGGCCAGCACATTATTTTCACCTTATTAGTCGACCAGGATGTCCTCACATTGCTGACATTGGCCCCCATAATAGATCTGCAGCAAGATATGTGACCTGGAAAATAGGCAGAGCTCGGCTGTTTAGTGGATCCATGCCACAGCATGTGACATTAATTAACATTTTCACATTTAGTTTTATATTTTAACTGGCTGTTAGCTGTATGGGTACCATGTAACAAATCCTGACGTGTGCTAAGGTGTTGGGTGTCTCAGGCAAACTCCTGTGTGTGGTGATGAAACTACTTGGCGAGCACAGACTGAGTAATTTAAAGCACTCTTAAAATGTATTGGATCAAGTGCTACTGTCCGATCAGCCCAAGGCTCTGCCAGAATATGTCAAATATGTGCAATGACAGTTTTACAGTGACAGTTTACTCAACTGCTTAATGACATCTGGCAGTTATCAGTATATCAGTAGTTATACCAGCACTCACTAACCCTAACATGTTCTGGATGGCAGTGGGAGCCACAGTCTCTCTGACAACTTTCTGTTTTCTGATTTGTTTCATTGAATTTGACGAACATTAGATAAGTATATCAGGATTAGGTGTTGCTAGTTAGTACTGTAATGACCTACAACATTACTGTCAATTAAAACAGCTATTTTGATAGAATTTATTTACAAGAGACGCTACAGTACAGCTAAGGATGAAGCAAAATGGATGAAAGGGTTGGTGACTGGGGACGTTGTATTTTTTAAATCATCAATCATTTTCTCACCGGTGCCCATTCCGGGTCCAGCCGTCTGCTCCGCTCCTGAGCCAGAGCAGTCCGCTCCACCGGTGCCCATTCCGGGTCCGGCTGTCTGCTCCGCTCAAGTGCCTGAGCAGTCCGCTCTACCTGTGCCCATTCCGGGTCCAGCCGTCTGCTCCGCTCCTGATCCAGAGCAGTCCGCTCCACCGGTGCCTATTCCGGGTCCGGCTGTCTGCTCCGCTCCTGAGCCAGAGCAGTCCCCTCCCCCGGTGCCCAGTCCGGGCCCGGTTAATTGCCCAGTCCCATGGCCGGAGCCGTTTGCCCCACCGGTGCCCAGTCCGGGCCCGGTTGTTTTCCCCGCTCCATGGCCGGAGCCGTTTACCCCACTGGTGCCCTGTCCGGGCCCGGTTAATGGTCCCACTCCATGGCCGGAGCCGTTGGCCCTACCGGTGCCCAGTCCGGGCCCGGTTGTTTTCCCCGCTC
Source organism: Thymallus thymallus (assembly GCA_023634145.1). Classification (NCBI taxonomy): domain Eukaryota; kingdom Metazoa; phylum Chordata; class Actinopteri; order Salmoniformes; family Salmonidae; genus Thymallus; species Thymallus thymallus. Next base: position 78,007 of record CM042386.1, on the reverse strand, counting down.
CATGGCTGGAGCCGTTTACCCCACCGGTGCCCAGTCCGGGCCCGGTTAATTGCCCAGCTCCAGGGCCGGAGCTGTTGGCCCCACCGGTGCCCAGTCCGGGCCCGGTTGTTTCCCCGCCCCATGGCCGGAGCCGTTTGCCCCACCGGTACCCAGTCTGGGCCCGGTTATAAAGAAGGGGCATGGAAGAAAACTGTCCACTTCGCCGGAGCCAGAACCTCCACCGACAGACTAATCTTCCCTCCCTAATACCCCCCCATATATTTGTGTGTTTTCTTTGGCATCCGGGAGTCCGCGCCTTGGAAGGGGGGGGGTACTGTCAGGCTCTGGCCATAGAGAAGCCTATTTGCTTCTCTATGTAACCATGGTCAGAGTCTGACAGGTCTATTCTTTCTGGTTCTGGTGGTGGTTTGTGTTGGATCCCTAATTAGAGGCAGCTGTAGCGCATCGTATCTAATTAGGGATCCTACATAGGTTTGTAGATTTTCACACTGGGTTGTGGGTCGTTGTCACGGTGACAGTAAGTGAACACCTGTTGTTACGTCCGTTCATTATTCCTGTTTGATTTTGTACGTTTGACGTTTATTCGATCGTGTCTGTTTTTGTATAGTTCGTTTATTTGGCGTTTTATTTACATAGTATATAATAAAACACAATGTGGAACTACTATCCCTGCGCTGCGTCTTGGTCATTCCCACACCCACAGCGTGACAACACAGTAATATTTCAGTAGTGAAATGAGGTTTATTGGATTAACAGAAAATGTGCAATATGCATCAAAACTAAATTAGACAGGTGCATAAATTTGGGCCCCAACAGAAAAATCACATCAATATTTAGTAGAGCCTCCTTTTGCTAAAATAACAGCCTCTAGACGCTTCCTATAGCCTCTAGTGAGTGTCTGGATTCTGGATGAAGGTATTTTGGACCATTCCTCCTTACAAAACATCTCCAGTTAAGTTAGGTTTGATGGTTGCCGAGCATGGACAGCCCGCTTCAAATCATCCCACAGATTCTCAATGATATTCAGGTCTGGGGACTGGGATGGCCATTCCAGAACATTGTACTTGTTCCTCTGCATAAATGGCTGGCTAGATTTTGAGCAGTGTTTTGGGTCGTTGTCTTGTTGAAATATCCAGCCCCGGCGTAACTTCAACTTTGTGACTGATTCTTCAACATTATTCCCAAGAATCTGCTGATATTGAGTGGAATCCATGCGACCCTCAACTTTAACAAGATTCCCAGTACCGGCACTGGCCACACAGCCCCACAGCATGATGGAACCCCCACCAAATTTTACTGTGGGTAGCAAGTGTTTTTCTTGGAACGCTGTGTTCTTTTGCTGCCATGCATAACGCCCCTTGTTATGACCAAATAACTCAATCTTTGTTTCATCAGTCCACAGCACCTTATTCCAAAATGAAGCTGGCTTGTCCAAATGTGCGTTTGCATACCTCAAGCGACTCAGTTTGTGGCGTGTGTGCAGAAAAGGCTTCTTCCGCATCACTTTCCTGTACAGCTTCTCCTTGTGCAAAGTGCACTGAATTGTTGAACGATGCACAGTGACACCATCTGCAGCAAGATGATGTTGTAGGTCTTTGGAGGTGGTCTGTGGGCTGTTTTTGACCGTTCTCACAATCCTTCGCCTTTGCCTCTCCGATGTTTTACTTGACCTGCCACTTCTGGCCTTAACAAGAACTGTGCCTGTGGTCTTCCATTTCCTCACTATGTTCCTCACAGTGGACACTGACAGCTTACATCTCTGCGATAGCTTTTTGTAGCCTTCCCCTAAACCATAATGTTGAACAATCTTTGTTTTCAGGCCATTTGAGAGTTGTTTTGAGGCCCACATGTTGCCACTCTTCAGAGGAGATTCAAAGAGAACAACAACTTGCAATTGGCCACCTTAAATACCTTTTCTCATGATTGGATGCACTTGTCTATGAAGTTCAAGGCTTAATGAGCTCACCAAACCAATTGTGTGTTCCAATTAATCAGTGCTAGTTACAGGTATTCAAATCAACAGAATGACAAGGGTGCCCACATTTTTGCATAGCCTATTTTTCACATCTGATTTAATTTCATACAACTTAATATTGCTACACTAAAAATCTTTGTCTGGACAATACACCAGTACTCAGCTTTTATTAGAAAATGAATGGCATGCCACTGTGATCATTTTCTGTCACGACAGAGTAAATTATTATGCAGCCTCAGAGGGGTGCCCAAACTTTTGCATACGACTGTATATATATATATATGGCTCATTTATCACAAAACCAACTGATATTATCAACTACCTTTTATTACCTTTTCATTGGCAAGATTAGCAGACTGAGGTATGACATGCCAGCAACAGACGCTGACACGACACATCCAAGTATATCTGACCACATTATGAAAGACAACAATTGTACTTTTGAGTTCCGTAAAGTGAGTGTTAAAGAGGTGAAAAAATTATTGATGAGGAATTGGTTGAGAGGGTTAGGGAATGGAAAATAAGTCTGTCAGCCCAACTGATTGGCAAACGCACTGCAAATGGAGAAATCATGTCACTAAATAAAATGAACTATACTATGAAACAAAAATAAATGATAGTTTTTACAGTCATGTTCTTAATGGCTGCATGGTTATTAGTAACTGGAAGAAGTCATTTCATAAATGTATCAAGTGCAGCGTCTGGTTGTTCCTCATTACAAACCACACACCAACACATATTATTTACATCATCAACATATGAATCACTACAAAACGTATTGTATGACGTCTTATACACTATATTAAACCCAGCCTTTGGAACTTTGGTTTTCCTAGATATGGATACTATATTGTCATCACTACAACTTATTGTCATCACTACAACTTATTGTCATCACTACAACTTTAGCTGAAGGTGGCAATGAAATTCCCCCCCCCCCAGGGATCAATAAAGTACCTATCTATCTATCCATCCATCCATCCATCCATCCATCCATCCATCCATCCATCCATCCATCCATCCATCCATCCATCCATCCATCCATCCATCTATCTATCTATCTATCTATCTATCTATCTATCTATCTATCTATCTATCTATCTATCTATCTATCTATCTATCTATCTATCTATCTATCTATCTATCTATCTATCTATCTATCTATCTATCTATCTATCTATCTATCTATCTATCTATCTATCTATCTATCTATCTATCTATCTATCTATCTATCTATCTATCTATCTATCTATCTATCTATCTATCTATCTATCTATCTATCTATCTATCTATCTATCTATCTATCTTGTATTGTTGGTTAAGGGCTTGTTAGTAAGCATTTCACTGTAAGGTCTACACCTGTTGTATTGTTGGTTAAGGGCTTGTTAGTCAGCATTTCACTGTAAGGTCTACACCTGTTGTATTGTTGGTTAAGGGCTTGTTAGTAAGCATTTCACTGTAAGGTCTACACCTGTTGTATTGTTGGTTAAGGGCTTGTTAGTCAGCATTTCACTGTAAGGTCTACACCTGTTGTATTGTTGGTTAAGGGCTTGTTAGTAAGCATTTCACTGTAAGGTCTACACCTGTTGTATTGTTGGTTAAGGGCTTGTTAGTCAGTATTTCACTGTAAGGTCTACACCTGTTGTATTGTTGGTTAAGGGCTTGTTAGTAAGCATTTCACTGTAAGGTCTACACCTGTTGTATTGTTGGTTAAGGGCTTGTTAGTAAGCATTTCACTGTAAGGTCTACACCTGTTGTATTGTTGGTTAAGGGCTTGTTAGTAAGCATTTCACTGTAAGGTCTACACCTGTTGTATTGTTGGTTAAAGGCTTGTTAGTAAGCATTTCACTGTAAGGTCTACACCTGTTGTATTGTTGGTTAAGGGCTTGTTAGTAAGCATTTCACTGTAAGGTCTACACCTGTTGTATTGTTGGTTAAGGGCTTGTTAGTCAGCATTTCACTGTAAGGTCTACACCTGTTGTATTGTTGGTTAAGGGCTTGTTAGTAAGCATTTCACTGTAAGGTCTACACCTGTTGTATTGTTGGTTAGGGCTTATTAGTAAGTATTTCACTGATCCCCCTCGGGGATCAATAAAGTATCTATCTATCTATCTATCTATCTATCTATCTATCTATCTATCTATCTATCTATCTATCTATCTATCTATCTATCTATCTATCTATCTATCTATCTATCTATCTATCTATCTATCTATCTATCTATCTATCTATCTATCTATCTATCTATCTATCTATCTATCTATCTATCTATCTATCTATCTATCTATCTATCTATCTATCTATCTATCTATCTATCTATCTATCTATCTATCTATCTATCTATCTATCTATCTATCTATCTATCTATCTATCTATCTATCTATCCATCTTTAGGTGAGGCAGATGAACCTGTAGCCATATCAGTATTTAACATGAGATCCTCTCTAAGCTTTACATAAAGGTGTAAAACTGAATGCATTCAACTGAAATTTGTCTTCCACATTTAAGGTGAGAAATAATATATAGATCGAATGATTAGACATTTATGGTTTTGTGACCAAGATCTCAACCTATGTAGATGGTGCCAACTTTCATCTTCGTCCTCAAGCTGCCTCCATAAGCGCCCTCACCATAGATTAGATACATTTGTCAATCTCTCCGGTCTGAAACCAAAATGATGATAAGTGGTCACTACTCAAACTGGGATCACTAAAGAACTCAAATTCAGTATTAGCATGTAGTGTATCAATCACATGGACAGACAAGATGGTAAATGTTCTTGAATTACATATGCCTGACAACATGAACAACCTTGTCAAAACACATTTTGATTGACAAAATATTGCATCCCATGGAAAGGCAATCATCTTTCCATCCATACAAAAGTCACATTAATAAATGATTTAATTGTCTCTCAATGATCTTATGTCTGTTTCTTCACCAGACAATAAGACATCTAAATAACTGAATTTAACCTAATTTAATATAGTATAACTGAGCATTATCATATAATATAGTATAACTGAGTATTATAATTTAATATAGTATAACTGAGTATTTTTATTTAACACAGTATAACTGAATATTACTAATTTTATGTAGTATAACTGAATATTACTCATATATTTTTTTGTATTTTTGTATTATTGTTTTTATTTGTGACAAAATGCAGTGATGTGTATGAAAATGGTCCCCAGTGATAAAATGCAGTGATGTGTATGAAAATGGTCCCCAGTGATAAAATGCAGTGATGTGTATGAAAATGGTCCCCAGTGATAAAATGCAGTGATGTGTATGAAAATGGTCCCCAGTGATAAAATGCAGTGCTCAGTGATTTAAAAACAGAGTCTGCAGTATTCATGTAGATTATATCACCATAATAAAGCGTTGCTTAAACAATCTTCCTCCTACTTTCAGAAGTGAGGCATGATTTATTTCTTTATTAGTTAATGATCAGCTTTTTTGTTAATGTATGTTTCAGAAGATAGCTTATCTTCAATCCAAATACCCAAGTACTTATAATGGGGAACTTGCTCAATTTGGGCTCCCTTCAATGTGCAAATATGCAGGTCCTCAGGGTAAATATTACCAGACAGGGTCCTTATTTGTGGGATTAAACGTGAGGTCTCAGATTTACAGATCTGATGTGAAGGGAGTTACTGGCCTTGTCGCCTTGCTCATACACTCTGTATCGAGTTCGTAAGAGTAATTGTTCAGCTTGTCTGGTAGAGAGCTCATCAAATTCTATGGCTAGGGAGCTAATTTCTTGTGACAAATGTTTTTTTTTTCTAGGTGCGACTGCATCTAGGGTTTTACACAAGGTTGAATTTAGATCCTCAGTTAGGTGGTTAACAGATTTTTGTACTCCGACGTCCTTGGGTAGGTGGAGGGAGTCTGGAAGGGCATCTAGAAATCATTGGGTTGTCCGAGAATTTATAGTGCAGCTTTTGATAATCCTTGTTTAGATCCAGGGTATGACTGTGGCAATGATTAGTTAAATAACCACCTGACTGTCTGTGAGTCAACATGTAGTGAGGGCTTCCCCTGTACTGTCTGGCCCCTGTACTGTCTGGCCCCTGTACTGTCTGGCAGTAATTATTTAGGAACTTTCCCATGTTCTAAATCCGTCTTCCAATAAATAAAGTTTGATGGGTCTTTCCATCAAAAGCCCAAGAAAGAGGATGGGCACCCATCGTCTCAGATTCAAGTCATTTATGTAGTTAGAAACAGATATAAATAGCACTCCTGAAACATTCTTTTGTTGAAATATAATTTGATCTTCTAGAAAATAAACTCACACCCCACCCCAATCCTACTCAAACAATCAGTATACAGTATCTGTTCTCTACTGTATGTCGGACAAGTAGTGTGGAGCTGCTGCTTGGAGTATTGGTTCTTCTTACTTTGTATTGTATTCCCTCTGAATCTGGTGGACATTAGTCGTTGAAGTCGCTTCCATTCTTTATCATAAATTAGTTTGAAAATACCACACTTGCCCACTAGATGTTCCTACTACTGACACCACATCCTTTTATCTAATTTAGTGGTCTATTGTGTTTATTAAATGGATCACAACATTTTCTTTGCAACTTTGGGAAGAAAACCAATAGCTTTTGCTGATGATAAAAATAAACTGTTGTCATTCTCACAATTCAAGCCAGTCCTCCTTGAAAGAAATTCAGTTTGTCCTTCTCTTTGCAACCTAATGCTTCCACCCAACTCTAGTGAATAGTCCAACTATCCTGGGGGTAACTTTGTTAACAGGATATTAGTGTCACCCTCTACCCCCTCCCTGCCCAGATCAAGTTTGGAGCTTAGAGAAACATGTCCCTCAAATACAAAAACGAAGGTCACATATCATGCAAGATCTTTAAAATAACTTGTCATAAACTCTTAGTCTGCAGGGTGCAAATGTTCTCTCCACCCACAAACAGGCCACAAAATATCTTCTGTCTACTTAAATATCTAAATATTTATTAAATATTTTAAACATTCATTTAATATGGTTTCACCAGGGTGGACTCCATTACAGTATTTGAGTCCCAGTGGTATTTGATATGTCATCATTCTTAGTAATGGCAACTATCATTTACATAAATTCAGTGAAATTAAATTGAGACAAATATTAATTTAATGGAGTGTGGTGCTCCTGGAAGTTGGTGACGCTGGTGAGACAGTGAAATACAGAGGTCTCTCATCCAATCCATTTCCTTAACCAGAGTGGTCCATAATTAACTTGTGCTTGGTTGGCACTTTCAACCAAATATAAGGAGGCTAGGGGACCAGCATCCACAAGCCAGATACCTTCTTCCTCTGTGGTAAGACTGTCTCCATCTCCTCACATTTTTACATTTGTCTCATATTTGTGCTCAGCATCTGCAACAGTAAATAACTGCACTGTTCATTTTTTTTTATGTCTGTTGTTAGATGTTATAATATGCAATCAAGTGGCTTTGATTTCAAATGTTGCTTTAAAAAAGTGAACATCTGTAACTTGAATTTACTGTCTAAAGTGGTGCTCCTGCACTTGTTGGTAAATTGAGGGGTGGTCTAGAATGTAACTGAGTTTTCAGGGGTATATATTTGAATTCTTTACATAATGTATAGTAAAGTAAGTTGCCACTAGGAAAATTGAAGTTACCATTTGCACCTGTAGTTGAATTGGAAATGGCCGTAATGTTTGTGTTGAATGATGCCATTCAAAAAATGTTCTAACGCTTCGGGGGCTTAAATGAATATTCACAACACCCTACTGTTTAACAGCATCCTCCAAGAAGTAAAAATTCATCTGTAAGAGGAGGGAAAGAAGGTGAGACATGGTTTCAGTCCAAAATATTCTGTGAGAGATATCGCTCACCTAACTCTGTTGACTGGTGAGGAAGCACCACATAGTCAATCATGTTTCTTTTTCTTATTTAATCTCTTTCCTAGTGATCCGTCACCATGAGTACGGACGCGGAGATGGCCATCTACGGCAAGGCTGCTATATACCTCCGTAAGCCTGAGAGGGAGAGGATTGAGGCACAAACAGCACCCTTTGATTCAAAGAATTCCTGCTATGTGTCAGATGCCAAGGAGCTTTACCTTAAGGGTTTAATTACTGGCAGGGCCGATGGAAAGTGTACTGTGACAGTCACAAATCCTGACGGCACTAAGGAGGTAAACCTGATTTGAAACGTGTTGAAGTTGCTGTAATTACTCTATTTCTTCAAATAATCATCAAAATGATCAAAATATATGCCAAACTTCAGATAGTAAGAAAAGACAGATTAAGAAGCATTTATTTGTTTTCTGTAAACAGAATATAACCTTTAAACACAAGATCTTTATAGCTACTATTTAAAAATGGCATGGTAATTTTTTATATTGACTATTCAAAAATACCCATGTATGTGTCAGCGGGTGATAACAAAGTAGTTGGATTGAACAGGGCTATGCATTTTTTTAAATATTGAACTTTAGTTTTGCATTTTAGTCATGTCCAGTTTGATCTGTGTGTAATCTAGATTTCTGACTGTTTCAGGAAGGAAAAGAGTTCAAAGATGCAGACATCTTCCAGATGAACCCCCCTAAATACGACAAGATTGAGGACATGGCCATGATGACCTACCTGAATGAAGCCTCTGTGTTGTATAACCTCAAAGAGCGTTATGCAGCATGGATGATCTATGTAAGAAACCTGCATAAACAAAGACACACATACATGGACATGAGTGGTGGAAACCAAAACACACCAATACATACAATACTACACATCAATGAATGTTAGAAACCAAAACACACCAATACATACAATACTACACATCAATGAATGTTAGAAACCAAAACACGCCAATACATACAATACTACACATCAATGAATGTTAGAAACCAAAACACACCAATACATACAATACTACACATCAATGAATGTTAGAAACCAAAACACACCAATACATACAATACTACACATCAATGAATGTTAGAAACCAAAACACACCAATACATACAATACTACACATCAATGAATGTTAGAAACCAAAACACACCAATACATACAATACTACACATCAATGAATGTTAGAAACCAAAACGCACCAATACATACAATACTACACATCAATGAATGTTAGAAACCAAAACACACCAATACATACAATACTACACATCAATGAATGTTAGAAACCAAAACACACCAATACATACAATACTACACATCAATGAATGTTAGAAACCAAAACGCACCAATACATACAATACTACACATCAATGAATGTTAGAAACCAAAACGTACCAATACATACAATACTACACATCAATGAATGTTAGAAACCAAAACGCACCAATACATACAATACTACACATCAATGAATGTTAGAAACCAAAACATACCAATACATACAATACTACACATCAATGAATGTTAGAAACCAAAACGTACCAATACATACAATACTACACATCAATGAATGTTAGAAACCAAAACGTACCAATACATACAATACTACACATCAATGAATGTTAGAAACCAAAACGCACCAATACATACAATACTACACATCAATGAATGTTAGAAACCAAAACATACCAATACATACAATACTACACATCAATGAAGGTTAGAAACTAATGTTAGAAACCAAAACATACCAATACATACAATTCTACACATCAATGAATGTTAGAAACCAAAACGTACCAATACATACAATACTACACATCAATGAATGTTAGAAACCAAAACATACCAATACATACAATACTACACATCAATGAAGGTTAGAAACTAATGTTAGAAACCAAAACATACCAATACATACAATACTACACATCAATGAATGTTAGAAACCAAAACGCACCAATACATACAATACTACACATCAATGAATGTTAGAAACCAAAACGCACCAATACAGCACGTCTACATCAGTATACCAGAGTACACCGACGTCCTCACAGAAATCCACATAAATGTCAGTCAGATTTTGCTAATACCCTCATTTAATTGAATCCCTTTCATCCAGACCTACTCTGGGCTCTTCTGTGCCACGGTGAACCCCTACAAGTGGCTCCCCGTGTACGACATGGAGGTTGTCAATGCCTACAGAGGGAAGAAGAGGATGGAGGCTCCACCCCATATCTTCTCCGTCTCTGACAACGCCTTTCAGTTCATGCAGATTGGTACGAGCTCTCACGGATGGATGGATGAATGGATGAATGGATGAATGGATGGATGGATGGAAGGAAGTTAAAGTATGCTTTAGAGAGGGTTAGGGTTAGGGTCTAGTCCAGGTTTGAACAGTTTGCTGGGAATATCTGATTTCACTTGCCTTAAATGGAAAATGTTCCAAAATGAAATTCATGATGAAGCTATTTGTATGTATTAAGGATCCCCATTAGTTCCTGCCAAGGCAGCAGCTACTCTTCCTGGGGTTTATTATGGATCCCCATTAGTTCCTGCCAAGGCAGCAGATACTCTTCCTGGGGTTTATTATGGATCCCCATTAGTTCCTGCCAAGGCAGCAGCTACTCTTCCTGGGGTTTATTATGGATCCCCATTAGTTCCTGCCAAGGCAGCAGCTACTCTTCCTGGGGTTTATTATGGATCCCCATTAGTTCCTGCCAAGGCAGCAACTACTCTTCCTGGGGTTTATTATGGATCCCCATTAGTTCCTGCCAAGGCAGCAGCTACTCTTCCTGGGGTTTATTATGGATCCCCATTAGTTCCTGTCAAGGCAGCAGCTACTCTTCCTGGGGTTTATTATGGATCCCCATTAGTTCCTGCCAAGGCAGCAGCTACTCTTCCTGGGGTTTATTATGGATCCCCATTAGTTCCTGCCAAGGCAGCAGCTACTCTTCCTCGTCCAGCAACATGAAGGCAGTTATATAAAATTAGAAACTTTACATTACATTTCATAACATTCACAACACATGAGTGAGTGCCCTTGATAAAGTACAACTGGAGTTTATATATAAATGCCTGGAATATTTAAATTTTCAATCTTATAAAATGGGTTAAAGTTATGTATAGCAACCCTAGGATGCCAAATTGTCAATAATGGCTACTTCTCAGAAACTATATCCAGTATTGGCATATCTATTCATTATGGCCATCGAAATGTTAGCTGTTAAAATTAGATCCAACAATAATATTAAGTGGTTAGAAATCCAGGACTTAAAACAAAGGTGTCATTGTACTCTGATTCATGTTTTCTTTAAAATCCACAACTTGAATCCCTTCACAGCCTCATAGAGGGTTAACCCTAACCCTAACCCTAACCCTGACCCTAACCCTAACCCTAACCCTGACCCTAACCCTAACCCTAGATACTGTTTCTAACCTCTGGATTACAACCACATTATGAGAGGTGTACTATATTACTTATTGGATCACATTACCGTGTAGTTAAACAATAAAATGGTCTGATGGTGATGTATACTCGGTATTAATATCCTGAAAGAAAGAAATGATCTCACTACAATACATTTAATAGAAAGTTAATAAAAATAGATCAGATCTTGTTACCATGGAAAGGAAAACACCTGTCTATTAGTGGAAACATCCCCCTGATTAACTCTTCAGTATTATCCCAGTTACACCTAGCGACCAGCTTTATATATTCCATTTCATTTGGAACAGCAAGCCAGACAAAATTAAAAGGGTCTATTTATATAATAAATATGAATTAGGAGGGCAGAAATGGTTAAATATTAAAGCATTAGACCTCTCACTAAAGGCTTCAGTCATACAACAGTTATACTTAAAACCAAACTGGGTCTCTAGTAAATTAGTAAGAATGTCTCACGCCATGTTCAAGAATATCCTTTATTCAGATTACAACCTCTCACTTTTGGTTATTTGAAAAACGAAATAATCTCCAAAATATACAGTGGGGAGAACAAGTATTTGATACACTGCCGATTTTGCAGGTTTTCCTACTTACAAAGCATGTAGAAGTCTCTCAACTGTGAGAGACGGAATCTAAAACAAAAATCCAGAAAATCACATTGTATGATTTTTAAGTAATTAATTTGCATTTTATTGCATGACATAAGTATTTGATACATCAGAAAAGCAGAACTTAATATTTGGTACAGAAACCTTTGTTTGCAATTACAGAGATCATACGTTTCCTGTAGTTCTTGACCAGGTTTGCACACACTGCAGCAGGGATTTTGGCCCACTCCTCCATACAGACCTTCTCCAGATGCTTCAGGTTTCGGGGCTGTCACTGGGCAATACGGACTTTCAGCTCCCTCCAAAGATTTTCTATTGGGTTCAGGTCTGGAGACTGGCTAGGCCACTCCAGGACCTTGAGATGCTTCTTACGGAGCCACTCCTTAGTTGCCCTGGCTGTGTGTTTCGGGTCGTTGTCATGCTGGAAGACCCAGCCATGACCCATCTTGAATGCTCTTACTGAGGGAAGGAGGTTGTTGGCCAAGATCTCGCGATACATTGCCCCGTCCATCCTCCCCTCAATACGGTGCAGTCGTCCTGTCCCCTTTGCAGAAAAGCATCCCCAAAGAATGATGTTTCCACCTCCATGCTTCACGGTTGGGATGGTGTTCTTGGGGTTGTACTCATCCTTCTTCTTCCTCCAAACACGGCGAGTGGAGTTTAGACCAAAAAGCTCTATTTTTGTCTCATCAGACCACATGACCTTCTCCCATTCCTCCTCTGGATCATCCAGATGGTCATTGGCAAACTTCAGACGGGCCTGGACATGCGCTGGCTTGAGCAGGGGGACCTTGCGTGCGCTGCAGGATTTTAATCCATGACGGCGTAGTGTGTTACTAATGGTTTTCTTTGAGACTGTGGTCCCAGCTCTCTTCAGGTCATTGACCAGGTCCTGCCGTGTAGTTCTGGGCTGATCCCTCACCTTCCTCATAATCATTGATGCCCCACCAGGTGAGATCTTGCATGGTGCCCCAGACCGAGGGAGATTGACCATCATCTTGAACTTCTTCCATTTTCTAATAATTGCGCCAACAGTTGTTGCCTTCTCACCAAGCTGCTTGCCTATTGTCCTGTAGCCCATCCCAGCCTTGTGCAGGTCTACAATTTTATCCCTGATGTCCTTACACAGCTCTCTGGTCTTGGCCATTGTGGAGAGGTTGGAGTCTGTTTGATTGAGTGTGTGGACAGGTGTCTTTTATACAGGTAACGAGTTCAAACAGGTGCAGTTAATACAGGTAATGAGTGGAGAACAGGAGGGCTTTTTAAAGAAAAACTAACAGGTCTGTGAGAGCCGGAATTCTTACTGGTTGGTAGGTGATCAAATACTTATGTCATGCTATAAAATGCAAATTAATTATTTAAAAATCATACAATGTGATTTTCTGGATTTTTGTTTTAGATTCCGTCTCTCACAGTAGAAGTGTACCTATGATAAAAATTACAGACCTCTACATGCTTTGTAAGTAGGAAAACCTGCAAAATCGGCAGTGTATCAAATACTTGTTCTCCCCACTGTATATATATATATACAGTGGGGAGAACAAGTATTTGATACACTGCCGATATATATATATATATATAGTCCATATATATATACAACCTTCCCAGCTCTGCAGATTTTGCTACGATTTTGCTACAAAGAGACAGAGTCATTAGATCATTTATTTTGGTGCTGTCCATATGTAGCTTGTTTTTGGTCCGGGATGTTGGCCTTCTATTCAGAGTTGCGAAGAAAAAGCCATATCTTCCTCTGTCCAGTGTCTGTGTTCTTTTGCCCATCTTAATCTTTTCTTTTTATTGGCCAGTCTGAGATATGGCTTTTTCTTTTCAACTCTGCCTAGAAGGCCAGCATCCTGGAGTCACCTCTTCACTGTTGACATTGAGACTGGTGTTTTACAGGTACTATTTAATGAAGCTGCCAGTTGAGGACTTGTGAGGCATCTGTTTCTCAAACTAGACACTCTAATGTACTTGTCCTCTTGCTCAGTTGTGCACCGGGGCCTCTCACTCCTCTTTCTATTCTGGTTAGAGCCAGTTTGCACTGTTCTGTGAAGGGAGTAGTACACAGCGTTGTACGTTTCTTGGCAATTTCTCGCATGGAATAGCATTCATTTCTCAGAACAAGAACAGACTGATGAGTTTCAGAAGAAGGTTCTTTGTTTCTGGACATTTTGATCCTGTAATCGAACCCACAACTAGTCTAAAGAAGACCAGTTTTATTGCTTCTTTAATCAGCACAACAGTTTTCAGCTGTGCTAACATCATTGCAAAGGGTTTTCTAATGATCAATTAGCCTTTTAAAATGATAAACTTGGATTAGCTAACACAACGTGCCATTGGAACACAGGAGTGATGGTTGCTGATAATGGGCCTCTGTACGCCTGTAGATATTCCATTAAAAGTCAGCCGTTTCCAGCTACAATAGTCATTTACAACATTAACAATGTCTACACTGTATTTCTGATCAATTTGATGTTATTTTAATGGACAAAAAATGTGCCTTTCTTTCAAAAACAAGTGACCCCAAAATTTTGAACGGTAGTGTGTATATATATTCACAAAAAATATATATGGGGGATTGGAAATGATGCAGACAATTAGATTGATGGAAGCTACAATCTATCTGAAATATTACAGCTGATCTACATTAAATAAAATGTGTCCTCAGGCCTCTACTACACTACTACATATCTACAACACAAAATCCATGTGTACATGTGTGTCTAGTGCATATATTATCATATGTGTGTGTATGCATGTGACTGTGCCTGTGTGTGTCCCCGCTGTTCCATGAGGTGTATCTGATTCTACTGCTTGCATCAGTTACTTTATGTGGAATAGAGTTCCATGTAGTCATGGCTCTATGTAGTACTGTGTTCCTCCCAGAGTCTGTTCTGGACTTGGGGACTGTGAAGAGACCTCTGGTGGCATGTCTGTGTGCTAGTAGTTTAAACATACACCAAGGTGGATTCAACATGTCTTGTGGGGAATAAAATAAAAATAAAAATAAAAATGTCAAATGAGCCGAATACAACAGTTGTAGACATTAGATAGATAGATATATAGATAGATAGATAGATAGATAGATAGATAGATAGATAGATAGATAGATAGATAGATAGATAGATATATAGATAGATAGATAGATAGATAGATAGATAGATAGATAGATAGATAGATAGATAGATAGATAGATAGATAGATAGATAGATAGATAGATAGATAGATAGATAGATAGATAGATAGATAGATAGATAGATAGATAGATAGATAGATAGATAGATAGATAGATAGATAGATAGATAGATAGATAGATAGATAGATAGATAGATAGATAGATAGATAGATAGATAGATAGATAGATACTTTATTGATCCCCGAGGGGGATCAGTGAAATACTTACTAATAAGCCCTAACCAACAATACAACAGGTGTAGACCTTACAGTGAAATGCTTACTAACAAGCCCTTAACCAACAATACAACAGGTGTAGACCTTACAGTGAAATGCTGACTAACAAGCCCTTAACCAACAATACAACAGGTGTAGACCTTACAGTGAAATGCTTACTAACAAGCCCTTAACCAACAATACAACAGGTGTAGACCTTACAGTGAAATGCTACTAACAAGCTTTTAACCAACAATACAACAGGTGTAGACCTTACAGTGAAATGCTTACTAACAAGCTTTTAACCAACAGTTTTATGAAAAATAAAGTAAAAAAATATAAGACTAACACTAAAATAACAATAATGAGGCTATATACAGGGGGGGTGGGGGGGGGGGGTCAATGTAAATAGTCTGGGAAGCCATTTGATTAATTGTTCAGCAGTCTTATGGCTTGGGGGTAGAAGCTGTTAAGGAGCCTTTTGGACCTAGACTTGGCAGTCCGGTACTGCTAGGCATGTGGTAGCAGAGAGAACAGTCTTTGACTGGGGTGGTTGGAGTCTTTGGCAATTTTAGGGCCTTCCAATGACACCGCCTGGTATAGAGGTCCTGGATGGCAGGAAGGTTGGCCCCAGTGAAGTACTGGGCCGTACGCACTACCCTCTGTAGTGCTTTGCGGTCGGAGGCTGAGCAGTTGCCATACCAGGTGGTGATGCAGCCAGTCAGGATGCTCATGATGGTGCAGCTGTAGACATTTTGGATGATCTGAGGACCCATGCCAAATATTTTCAGACTCCTGACGGGGAATAGTTCCTTTTTGTGACACTTGACCATATTGACTGGACAGTATTTATATTTGTATGTATTATGGATGCCCATTAGATGTCCAGGTTTGACTAAACTAGAGCCTGTAGGACCTGCCTTGTTGATAGCAGCACTTTATTATGGACAGACTTCTCCCCATTTTAGCTACTGTTGTATCAATATGTTTTGACCATGACAGTTTACAATCCAGGGTTACTCCAAGCAGTTTAGTCTCCTCAACTTGCTCAATATCCACATTATTCATTATAAGATTTAGTTGAAGTTTAGGATTTAGTGAATGATTTGTCCCAAATACAATGCTTTCAGTTTAAAAAAAATATTTACGAATAACTTATTTCTTGCCACCCACCCAAGTGTTGCAGTGATTTCACTTGCTGTACTAGCTGACGTTTATAGTGTTGAGTCCTCCCCATACATAGACACACTGGCCTTACTCAAAGCCAGTGGCATGTCATTAGTATAGATTGAAAAAAGCAAGGGGCCTAAACAGCTGCCCTGGGGAATTCCTGATTCTACCTGGATTGTGTTGGAGAAGCTTCCATTAAAGAACACCCTCTGTGTTCTGTTAGACAGCTAACATAACAGCCCCCACAATCAATCATCAGTCATTTGTGTAAATGCTGTACATGTTGCAATGAATTCAATGTTGCTTGAGTATGATGAGCAATATGTTTTTGGTTACAGATAATGAGAACCAGTCCGTCCTGATTACGTAAGTTGTTTACTAAAATGTCACTTAAGAAAGTGTTTCTATTGGAACTTAAAATACACAACGTTATGAATAGATTAGGGAACGCATAATGAAAAGTCGATTAGTGGGAATATTTGTTAATGATTTATTTATGTAAGAAAACAGATCAACAGTGTATTCTCAATGTTATTTCTTAGTTTAACCCAATCTGACACTCAAACATATGACTAAAACCCCTATTTCCCTGTCATATAAACCAGTGGAGAATCCGGTGCAGGAAAGACTGTCAACACCAAGCGTGTCATCCAGTACTTCGCCACCATCGCAGTGTCTGGTGGTGAGAAGAAGAAGGAAGAGCCCGGCAAAATGCAGGTAGGTTGTGTTTGTGTTTGCCTGTGTAAAATTTTTTTTCCAGTGGTGAATCCTGTTTCAAGAAAAACTAACTTTACCTCTTTATCAGTTTCCGAGTTACTTGTGTTTGTCTCAATCAGGGGTCTCTTGAGGATCAGATCATTGCAGCTAACCCTCTGCTGGAGGCTTACGGTAATGCCAAGACAGTGAGGAACGACAACTCCTCTCGCTTTGTAAGTATGAAGGGAATACTGTGGAAGTTACCTTGTATTGGAAACATTTATTTTAGTAGTTCCCAATTTTTAAATAAATTTATGTCCAACAAACTGTAACATTTAAAGGGGTCTATCAAAATAGTTGACCTATTTCTAAAAATGTCTAACCCCCATACTCTACTATAGGGTAAATTCATCAGGATTCACTTCCAAGGAGGCAAACTGGCTAAAGCTGACATTGAGACCTGTGAGTTGGTTTTGATTGTTTCTCAATGCTTTCCTAAATTCACACAGATTCTTTTTTTGAGACCATATCAACAAAAGTAATCTCTCTCGCTCTCTCTCTCAGACCTGCTGGAGAAGTCCAGAGTGTCCTTCCAGCTGCCCGATGAGAGAGGCTACCACATATTTTTCCAAATGATGACAGGCCACAAACCTGAGATAGTTGGTATGGAAAAGTAGAGGTTGAGAGAACATTATTCCTAACCCTATCTGTGGAACTTCTAAACTATTAATACTTTTACAACGAGCATCTAGACAAAGATCTATAAGTAATGCACTGTGAAGCATTAGTCTAGGAGTCTCAGTCCCTGTTGATGCTATTATATATATACTAGGTATCCTTGAGTCCATCTATTGAGTAAAGGAGGTCAAGATCATGTAAAGTTAGGACAGAGATTTAACTGACAAGCCGTTCTCCGCTGTTCACAGAAATGGCGCTCATCACCACCAACCCTTACGACTTCCCCATGTGCAGCCAGGGTCAGATTACTGTGGCCAGCATCAATGACAAGGAAGAGCTGGATGCCACAGATGTGAGTCATACACAGAGTCAATCAAACTCTAGATATGGAATGGGTAGAACCACCATACACACTAAATGCACTGAGCAATTTCAACTTGGTGGCAGCTGGGAATTTTGATACTAAATTCCTTGTGTTAGTTAGGCATGAGCCTTCACAATTCACCTTGGGACACATACCTGTGGAACTGTGTAAAACTCATTTTGTTCTGTCATCTACTAGTGTGTTGGCCAAGAGTAATCATGTGGAACAGAGAAGCCAGTCAATTCCATTCATCCCATCTGTTCTGGAGTGAAGCACAGAACTGTATCCTGATGTAACTGAGCAAATTACCGTTCAGTTAATCACTGTTATACGTCCTCTCTAATGCCAGGACGCCATTGGAATCCTGGGCTTCACGAATGAGGAGAAGATGGGCATCTACAAGCTGACAGGAGCTGTACTGCACCATGGCAACTTGCACTTCAAGCAGAAGCAGCGTGAGGAGCAGGCCGAGCCAGACGGCACAGAGGGTGAGTCCCACTCATTGATATATAATATGTAAAGCATTACTCCCATTCATTGATATATAATATGTAAAGCATTACTCCCATTCATTGATATATAATATGTAAAGCATTAGTCCCATTCATTGATATATAATATGTAAAGCATTACTCCCATTCATTGATATATAATATGTAAAGCATTACTCCCATTCATTGATATATAATATGTAAAGCATTACTCCCATTCATTGATATATAATATGTAAAGCATTACTCCCATTCATTGATATATAATATGTAAAGCATTAGTCCCATTCATTGATATATAATATGTAAAGCATTAGTCCCATTCATTGATATATAATATGTAAAGCATTAGTCCCATTCATTGATATATAATATGTAAAGCATTAGTCCCAATCCTAGTCCCAAACATAGAAATAAAACACGTAACACAGACAGCGCCACATGAAAGTCAGCCAGGAGACCAAATTCCAACCTCCAGAAATGATTTGAAATGATGGATGTGGGTGAAAATCTAACCCTAACCCACCAAATTATTTTGTCATTGTGACATCAGCAACAAGCTTGAGTCTGTTGTTGATTCTTTCAGTGGCTGATAAAATCGGCTACCTGCTGGGCCTGAACTCAGCTGAGATGTTGAAGGCTCTGTGCTACCCCAGGGTGAAGGTCGGCAATGAGTATGTGACCAAGGGACAGACTGTGCCTCAGGTAAGGTGGTAAATAACCGCTGAGCACAGGAATTATTTTGGGGATGAGTGCATTTTTTATAGTAATGTGTTTTTTCCCAAGCTTTTATCACCTTATTACTAGACATGGTCAATATATCATGTATTAATTTGAGCTATTATCATTGCAGGTTAATAACTCAGTCTCGGCCCTGGCCAAGTCCATCTATGAGAGGATGTTCTTGTGGATGGTTATCCGTATCAACCAGATGTTGGACACCAAGAATCCAAGGAAGTACTATATTGGTGTGCTCGACATTGCCGGGTTTGAGATTTTTGATGTGAGTATGAGACCAGAACAATTAGTTTTGATTGAGAGGGATTACAGCCTTGTATGTTGAAATGATCCCTTATGAAATTCAATCAACAGTACAACAGCATGGAACAGCTGTGCATCAACTTCACCAATGAGAAACTGCAACAGTTTTTCAACCACACCATGTTCGTCCTGGAACAAGAGGAGTACAAGAAGGAGGGAATCGTCTGGGCCTTCATTGACTTCGGCATGGACTTGGCTGCCTGCATTGAGCTTATTGAGAAGGTAAGCTGTTTGTGAGAGTTCAAAGACTGTAACAGCATAGTAGCTCATGGGGAGATAATATTCAAATCAAATTTGATTGGTCATATTTATCAGATGTTATTGTGGGTGTAGTGAAATGCTTGTGTTTCCAGCTTCAACAGTGCAGTAATATCTAACAAATCACATCAATACACAACAATACACACACATCTAAAAGTAAAATAATGGAATTAAGAAATATGTAAATATTAGGATGAGTAATGTTGGAGTGGCATTGACTGAAATACAGTAGAATAGAATACAGTAGAATAGAATACAGTAGAATAGAATACAGTAGATTACAATACAGTAGAATAGAATACAGTAGAATAGAATACAGTAGAATAGAATACAGTAGATACATATGATCATATAACAGCATGTTTGCTAATGGAATAAATGTGACCCTAAATGTACATTTCACTCATTTGATAAACATCTCTTTTCATGAAGCCAATGGGCATCTTCTCCATCCTTGAAGAGGAGTGCATGTTCCCCAAGTCTTCAGACACTACCTTCAAGAACAAGCTGTATGACCAGCATCTTGGCAAAAACCAGGCTTTTGAGAAGCCCAAGCCAGCTAAAGGCAAGGCAGAGGCTCACTTCTCCCTGGTGCACTATGCCGGTACTGTGGACTACAACATTACTGGCTGGCTGGACAAGAACAAGGACCCCCTGAATGATTCTGTTCTTCAGCTGTATGGGAAGTCCTCAGTGAAACTGTTGGCTACCCTGTATGTTGCTGCCCCACCTGAGGGTAAGACTAGCATCACATCAAAATATTTAATTAAGCAATACCCACTGGGCACACCATGTCATTTCAACGTGGACATTCGGGTTATATTGGTTGACACTCAAAAAGAGAGCCATAAGTTTATTGATGTGTTATGACTATACTTTCAACCATATAAAACACAACCAAATTCCAATGGAAAATCAAATGTCAGATTTTTGGTTTAGTTGTAAACTAAATGTGTTATCACTGCACTTTCAACCATTTAAAAGTAAAGTTAAAAAACAATGTCAGATATTTAGTATTTATACAACAATTGAATGTGTTATCACTGTGCTTCATCTAACAGCTCAACCAAATGACCTGGACTACAGTTGAGACTACATTAAAAGTACATTGCAAAGATCAATACTGTTCAGGACATTATAGCAAATGTGAAGATCTCCATAGACCTGCGACCTAACGTTCTATGATTACATAAGAAGACATTTATAGTTACAGTAGGCAAACCTGAACATGTGTTACTAATTTTAAGGTTGAATAAATACTGTTACATTCGTTTGTAAGATAGTCTTAACTTTAGGCTATTTACTGTATTGCAAAAGTATTATTGAATTGAGTTTGGTTTGATTTGAAGACAAACTGGAGTTATTAAGGCTGATGAAATCAGTGGCACAGATGGAACTATCCACGCGTTGACAACCAAGCAAGATTCAACATTCATATACTGTAAATGTTGGATTCAAGTCTCCATCTCAACCACAAATCTATGTTAAAGAATAGGGTTAAATCTAACTTTAAATGCACTTTAAATAAGTTTGATTTGGTTTAGTCATATTATTTGAATGACATTTTTGGTTGAAATGGAGACGTGAATGCAACATCTTAATGATTAACTTCAAGATTAAATGAGAAATCCACCAACTATTTATAGTTGAACCCTGGGAGGAACCCTGGGTCTAGGGTAAATCTAGGTAGATGTTATATAGGCCTAAGTAGCATCATTGATGATATGTGACATATAAAGTATGGTTACATTTCATTTGCTCTTAAACCTACCCTTTGGAATGACTGACTGCAACAGTAAATCTATTAAATTGAGATTTCTCAACAACCATTCTCACGATAGCACATTGGTAACAGTCTGTGACAAGTCTGAAAGCCAAGCAGGGCAGGGCTTGGTTAAAACCCTGGATGAGAGACCAAAGGGATAGCTGTAGATTGATCAACTCTCCAGTAGGAGGTGCTGCCCAGCCTGCTGTTGTTTTTCTTATAGTGGATATTATGTTGAAGATCTGATGTTGTTTCAAAAGGTACAAATACAACATATTTTATACAAGGTTTTTCTATGTTGAAATTGGTTAAAATTATGACATAATAATGTGGTTGAAATTTCACCCTCAAAACAACACTTTTTTCAAATCCAATGTATTCTCCACGTAGATTCCACGCAACAATACATTGACATTGATTTTACCCGTTTGTGCCCAGCGGGTAGTTACAACTCACACCCACATTTTCATTAAAGTCTTTGAATGTTTCCCTGGGTTATATTTACTTATACAATGGGTGTTATTTGACATCATCTCATTGGCAACATTTGCATTAAGATAAATGTGAAGTTAACCCGAGATTGTCTCGTGTATAATGATCTCTTACTTTTCCCCATTTTAACAGATACAAGCAAGAAAGGAGGCAAGAAGAAGGGTGGTTCCATGCAGACTGTGTCCTCCCAGTTCAGGGTGATCTATTGAAATGTGTATATTCAGTCCTTCAAAAGGTGCATAGATTATCAGAAATGATTTATGAAAACATGGTTTGTAACCTTCTTACAGGAGAACTTGGGCAAGCTGATGACCAACTTGAGGAGCACTCATCCTCACTTTGTGCGCTGCTTGATCCCCAACGAGTCAAAGACTCCAGGTAAAAGAGCTATTGAGTTAAATATTATATGTTATCAGTAAAGTATCAGTAGCCTTAACAAACCAATCTTGAACCTGTTTATGAGTATTAAAAGAGACTTGGTTTGTGTTTCCAGGTCTGATGGAGAACTTCCTGGTTATCCACCAGCTCAGGTGTAACGGTGTACTGGAGGGTATCAGGATCTGCAGGAAGGGCTTCCCCAGCAGAATCATCTATGCTGACTTCAAGCAGAGGTACAAATTCACACTCACATACACATTACATTTACATTTAAGTAATTTAGCAGATGCTGTTATCCAGCAGCATAACACCCTGCATCCCAAGTAGGGTGGACCCTGGATGGGAGACCAGATGCTGCTGGAAGTGGTGTTGGAGGGCCACTAGGGGACACTGTCCCACTGTTCTAAGGTGATCCCAATGTGCCAGGGCAGTTAAATAGGTGTCCTGACTCTCTAAGGTCATAGAAAACCCCATGGCACCTAACGTAAGAGTAGGGGTGTTATTTCCAGCTTCCAAGTAGTTCATTTCTCTGTCCTGTAACTGTTCCCCAGGTCGTTGCTGTAAATGAGAATGTGTTCTCCGTCAACTTACCTGGTAAAAAATACACACACAAAACCATGGAAAATATCTACTCTAAGGGTTTTTCCCAGCATCAGAATATGCCTAACTTTTATATAATATAACCAACCTATTTCAACTTGACATATGTTAAGCATGTCTCCTCATTCAGGTATAAAGTACTGAATGCCAGTGTGATCCCCGAAGGCCAGTTCATGGATAACAAGAAGGCTTCTGAGAAGCTGCTTGGGTCAATTGATGTGAATCACGAGGATTACAAGTTTGGACACACCAAGGTCAGTCAAATACCCCCAGCAAAAGCTGACAACAAAACACAACTTCAATGATCATTTAAACCCATACCATTCCAAATCTCTCCAGTTGAAATATCCATCCTGTTATTCTTCTTCAATAAGCTAATATAAAAAGGTGGAGAAACACTGTACTGTTTTTTAATTCAAAGTCATACATCACAGGTAAAGAAGAGAAACTCAATTCATTAACCTGTGCATTGTGTTACAGTGTTATGGATGCAGTTATCTGTATCAGTTTAAATGATGAATCTACAACTGTACAATACCTTACAACTTATGAACAATCAATCAATCAATCACATTTATTTATAAAGCCCTTTTTACATCAACCGATGTCACAAAGTGCTATACAGAAACCCAGCCTAAAACCACATACAGCAAGCAATGCAGATGTAGAAGCACGGTGGAAAAACTCCCTAGAAAGGCAAAACCTAGGAAGAAACCTAGAGAGGAACCAGGCTCTGAGGGGTGGCCAGTCCTCTTCTGGCTGTGCCGGGTGGAGATTATAACAATACATGGCCATTAAGGCCATTTCTTCTCCAAGATGTTCAAACGTTCATAGATGACCAGCAGGGTCAAATAACACACTGTCCCATAGTCTGTTTGTGGTGTTGTTCCCCTCTTTATTTAACCAGGTAGGTTTTATTTCACCTTTATTAACCAGGTAGGTTTTATTTCACCTTTATTAACCAGGTAGGTTTTATTTCACCTTTATTAACCAGGTAGGTTTTATTTCACCTTTATTAACCAGGTAGGTTTTATTTCACCTTTATTTAACCAGGTAGGTTTTATTTCACCTTTATTAACAAGGTAGGTTTTATTTCACCTTTATTTAACCAGGTAGGTTTTATTTCACCTTTATTTAACCAGGTACGTTTTATTTCACCTTTATTAACCAGGTAGGTTTTATTTCACCTTTATTAACCAGGTAGGTTTTATTTCACCTTTATTTAACCAGGTAGGTTTTATTTCACCTTTATTTAACCAGGTAGGTTTTATTTCACCTTTATTAACCAGGTAGGTTTTATTTCACCTTTATTTAACCAGGTAGGTTTTATTTCACCTTTATTAACCAGGTAGGTTTTATTTCACCTTTATTTAACCAGGTAGGTTTTATTTCACCTTTATTTAACCAGGTAGGTTTTATTTCACCTTTATTAACAAGGTAGGTTTTATTTCACCTTTATTTAACCAGGTAGGTTTTATTTCACCTTTATTAACCAGGCAGGTTTTATTTCACCTTTATTTAACCAGGTAGGTTTTATTTCACCTTTATTAACCAGGTAGGTTTTATTTCACCTTTATTTAACCAGGTAGGTTTTATTTCACCTTTATTTAACCAGGTAGGTTTTATTTCACCTTTATTAACAAGGTAGGTTTTATTTCACCTTTATTTAAACAGGTAGGTTTTATTTCACCTTTATTCAACCAGGTAGGTTTTATTTCACCTTTATTCAACCAGGTAGGTTTTATTTCACCTTTATTCAACCAGGTAGGTTTTATTTCACCTTTATTTAACCAGGTAGGTTTTATTTCACCTTTATTAACCAGGCAGGTTTTATTTCACCTTTATTTAACCAGGTAGGTTTTATTTCACCTTTATTAACCAGGTAGGTTTTATTTCACCTTTATTTAACCAGGTAGGTTTTATTTCACCTTTATTTAACCAGGTAGGTTTTATTTCACCTTTATTAACAAGGTAGGTTTTATTTCACCTTTATTCAACCAGGTAGGTTTTATTTCACCTTTATTCAACCAGGTAGGTTTTATTTCACCTTTATTCAACCAGGTAGGTTTTATTTCACCTTTATTCAACCAGGTAGGTTTTATTTCACCTTTATTTAACCAGGTAGGTTTTATTTCACCTTTATTTAACCAGGTAGGCCAGTTGAGAACATGTTCTGTGACCTGGCCAAGACAAAGTAAAGCAGTGCGACAAAAAAACAACCAAGTTAAACAAACACAGTCAATAACATAATAGAGAATCTATGTACAGTGTGTGCGAATGTAGTTAGATTAGGAAGGTAGGACAATAAATAGGCCATAGTGGTGAAATAATTACAATTTAACATTAACACTGGAATAGATGTGCTGATGATGATGTGCAAATAGAGATACTGGAGTGCAAATGAGCAAAAATAATAAATATGGGGATGAGGTAGTAGGGTGGGCTATTTACAGAAGGGCTGTATACAGGTGCAGTGATCGATAAGCAGCTTTGACAGCTGATGCTTAAAGTTAGTGAGGGAGATGATAGTCTCCAGCTTCAAGGATTTCTGCAATTCGTTCCAGTCATTGGCAGCTGAGAACTGGAAGGAATGGCGGCCAAAGGAGGTGTTGGGTGGGCATTGCTATGGTGACCAGCGAGCTGAGTTAAGGCAGGGATTTACCTAGTAAAGATTTATAAATGACCTGGAGCCAGTGGGTTTGGTGACGAATATGTAGTGAGGGCCAGCCAACGAGAGAATACAGGTCACAGTTGTGGGTAGGACATGGGGCTTTGGTAACAAAACGGATGGCACTGTGATAGACTACATCCAATTTGCTGAGTAGAGAGTTGGAGGCTACACTGTAAATGACATCGCCGAAATCAAGGATCGGTAGGATAGTCAGTTTTAACGAGGGCATGTTTGGCAGCATGAGTGAAGGAATCTGACTGTGGTTCCATAATTGACCATGTTTACCTGTGGCTCAGGTGTTCTTCAAAGCCGGTCTGCTGGGCGTCCTGGAGGAGATGAGAGATGAGAAGTTAGCCACTCTGGTCGGCATGGTCCAGGCTCTCAGCCGTGGATTCCTCATGAGGAGAGAGTTCACCAAGATGATGGAGAGGAGGTGAGGAATAGTAGACATCTTGGCAAAGCTTCCTGTGAACCATCTGTCTGTAATGAATGATGATTCTATACTGTATATGCTGTGAGAAAGGACGTCTTATAATGTTATATTAAAGCTATGGTTTAAGCTGTTTAAGTGTCATTTAAATGTGTTCTATTTAACCCATTCATTGTTGAAGAATGAGTTTAGCATGACCTGTCAGTCCTTGCATATAGAGCGCTGTCTAGAGGGGCTAGCGTTCCCTTGCCCTCTTCCTCAGCTGTATACAAAAAGGGGCTTCCTCTCTCAGAATGTAGCCTGTCAGTCACCATACCACTCTATCCTTTCTGTTGACCAGAGATGCCGTCTACTCCATCCAGTACAACATCCGCTCATTCATGAATGTGAAAACCTGGCCATGGATGAAGGTGTACTTCAAGATCAAGCCCCTGCTGAAGAGTGCTGAGACTGAGAAGGAGATGGCCAACATGAAGGAGAACTATGAAAAGATGCAGACAGACCTGGCCAAGGCTCTGGCCAAGAAGAAGGAGTTGGAGGAGAAGATGGTGACCCTGCTGCAGGAGAAGAACGACCTGGCACTCCAAAACGCATCTGTGAGTCAACAACCCTCATAAGGGTACATTTACACACACATGAATACACACACACACACACACATACTGTACACACACTTTCACACTCTCCACATACACTGCTGCTACTGCTACTGTTTATTATCTATCCTGATTGCCTAGTTACTTTTACCCATACCTACATTTACATACTGTATTATCTCAACTACCTCTCCGTTGTAACCATACCAAAAAAGCCAGGGTCAGGGTAGCTTTACTAATCGCTACGGAGCACAGCACAGCTAGCTATGACAAGGCGGAGGACCACCCACCCTCCTCCTTCTTCTGCAACGGAATTTAATTATCAAGGATGAATACAGAGTTGTAGCTGTAATACTGGAGTTTTACCGGCAAAGCTAGAGGCTAGTTAACCTACTCCCTGGACCAATAAAGCTAGCTAGCCAGATAGCTACCGTTAACTATTAGCAACTGGTAATTGGTTCCAAAATTGTTTCAAGCATAAGAGTAATGTTAACTTTATTATGTTAGCTAGCAACAATTCAGCTGTTTTTCTGATAACACAAAATGTAGCTAGCATGTTAGCTAAGTGGCTAGCTACCTAGCTAACTAAACAACAGCTGGAACAACATAGCTGTAATGTTTTTTAAGTATCCCCACTAGCTGCCTACTAGACAACCAATATAACAGATGGCCCTAAAGCTTTTTGTAGGGAGCTAAGGAAAGCTAATCTTACCTGTATCAGTGATGGACAGTAGCTAGAATGTGGACTAATACTTTTATAGCAATATAGATAGCTACTAATACAATAAATCAAACCAAATCAAATCGTATTGGTCACATACGTACTGTACATATATTTATCAGATGTTATTGTGGGTGTAGTGAAATGCTTGTGTTTCTAGCTTCAACAGTGCAGTAATATCTAACAATTCACAACAATACACAACAATACACACAGATCTAAAAGTAAAATAATGGAATTAAGAAATATATAAATATTAGGATGAGTAATGTTGGAGTGGCATTGACTAGAATACAGTAGAATAGAATACAGTAGATACATATGAGATGAGTAAAGCAGTATGTAAACATTATACTGTAGAATGACTAGTGTTCCATTATTAAAGTGACCAGTGATTCCATGTCTATGTATAAAAGGCAGCAGGCTCTAACGTGCCGGGTTACGTAACCGGGTGGTAGCCGGCTAGTGATGGCTGTTTAACAGTCTGATGGCCTTGAGATAGAAGCTGTTTTTCAGTCTCTCTGTCCCAGCTTTGATGCACCTGTACTGACCTCGCCTTCTGGATGATAGCGGGGTGAACAGGCCGTGGCTCGGGTGGTTGATGTCTGGTGATCTTTTTGACCTTCCTGTGGCATTGGGTGTTGTAGGTGTACTGCAGGGCAGGCAGTCTGCCCCCGGTGATGCGTTGGGCAGACCGCACCAGCCTCTGGAGAGCCTTGCAGTGCAGTTGCCATACCAGGCGGTGATACAGCCCAACAGAATGCTCTGGATCTGGACGAATTTATTCAGCCTCTTGTTGCACTGTTGCACCTTCTTCACCACCCTGTCAGTGTTGGTGGACCATTTCAGTTTGTCAGTGATGTGTACGCTGAGGAACTGGAAGTTTCCACCTTCTCTACTGCGGTCCCATCGATGTGGATGTCGATGAAGTCCACAATCAGCTCCTTCGTTTTGTTGACATTGAGGGAAAGGTAAGGTTGAGGTGATATGATCCTTAACTAGCCTCTCAAGCACTACGGGGTGATAGTCATTATGTCAGTGCCTTTTTCTTTCTTGGGTACAGGGACAGTGGTGGACATCTTGAAGCAAGTGGGGACAGCAGACTGGGATAGGGAGAGATTAAATATGTCCGTAAACACTCCATCCAGCTGGTCTGCGCATGCTCTGAGGACGCGGCTAGGGATGCTGTCAGTGCCGGAAGCCATGCAAGGGTTAACACACTTAAATGTCTTACTGACTTCATCTATGGAGAACGAGAGCCCACAGTCCTTGGGAGCGGGCTGTGTCGGTGGCACTGTGTTATCCTCAAAACAGGGCGAGACGTATGTGGCCTTACAGTAAAGTGGGCTATCCTCAGAGCCCTCGGGCTCAACAGTAAGATCCCCTGAGTCTAGTGCCTATGCTTCCTCGCGCTTTCACTTATAAACCCGGCGCCTTGTCAGGATGGTCCAGGCCAGGGCTTCAACCTTAGCCCACTATGAAAGGCTCTTTTCTGGGTTGGTTTAGCCCAGAATCTCCCCTCCTATGACTCCTACCAATGCACTCAGTACGTGTAGTTTGGGTCACAGACTAATTAACAGATGCTAAATAATCCTAAATTAGTTCAGTCTATTCCAGAAACCTAGAGAACAATGACATGCACTTGTATCTCTTTGATGACACAGGGATTCAGAACAATAAATCAGTAAAACTACATGACTCTTTGATGACACAGGGATTCAGAACAATAAATCAGTAAAACTACATGACTCTTTGATGACACAGGGATTCAGAACAATAAATCAGTAAAACTACATGACTCTTTGATGACACAGGGATTCAGAACAATAAATCAGTAAAACTACATGACTCTTTGATGACACAGGGATTCAGAACAATAAATCAGTAAAACTACATGACTCTGATGACACAGGGATTCAGAACAATAAATCAGTAAAACTACATGACTCTTTGATGACACAGGGATTCAGAACAATAAATCAGTAAAACTACATGACTCTTTGATGACACAGGGATTCAGAACAATAAATCAGTAAAACTACATGACTCTTTGATGACACAGGGATTCAGAACAATAAATCAGGTTTATTCAAAATTCCAGAACATAATGTTAATATAACAGAACATAATGTTATATAATAGAACATAACGTTAATATAATAGAACATAATGTTATATAATAGAACATAATGTTATATAATAGAACATAATGTTATATAATAGAACATAATGTTAATTTAATAGAACATAATGTTATATAATAGAACATAATGTTAATTTAATAGAACATAATGTTATATAATAGAACATAATGTTATATAATAGAACATAATGTTAATATAATAGAACATAATGTTATATAATAGAACATAATGTTATATAATAGAACATAATGTTATATAATAGAACATAATGTTAATTTAATAGAACATAATGTTAATTTAATAGAACATAATGTTAATATAATAGACCATAAAGTTAATTTAATAGAACATAATGTTATATAATAGAACATAATGTTAATATAATAGAACATAATGTTATATAATAGAACATAATGTTATATAATAGAACATAATGTTATATAATAGAACAATGTTAATTTAACAGAACATAATGTTAATTTAATAGAACATAATGTTATATAATAGAACATAATGTTATATAATAGAACATAATGTTAATTTAATAGAACATAATGTTAATTTAATAGAACATAATGTTAATTTAATATAACATAATGTTAATATAATAGAGCATAATGTAATATAATAGAACATAATGTTAATTTAATAGAACATAATGTTATATAATAGAACATAATGTTAATTTAATAGAACATAATGTTATATAATAGAACATAATGTTAATATAATAGAACATAATGTTATATAATAGAACATAATGTTATATAATAGAACATAATGTTAATTTAATAGAACATAATGTTAATTTAATAGAACATAATGTTATATAATAGAACATAATGTTAATTTAATAGAACATAATGTTATATAATAGAACATAATGTTAATATAATAGAACAATGTTACTCTGCTGAACACAGAACTTTACATGAATTGAACTGGCATCATTTGCACATTTAGAGGATTTTGCATCGTTTTGGCCAGAAATTCTCATTCCATTTGACAGCTAGGTGTTTTACGGGTGAGACGCGTTGCAGTTTTGAAGAGACTGTTGCGTTTGCTATCAAAATGCGGTGCAGTACTGGTAAAGCAGTGAATAACTTCAGCACAAAGTTAGCTATGTTTAGCTGACTAGCTATCCAGACACAATTGTAAAGTTAGCTAGCTAGTAAGCAACTGCTACTAGTTATCAGTAGTTAGTTCCACTCTTTTGCTTGCTATTGTGCTGCCATGTCAATAACGTGTCTCCAGAAACGACGAGGTGTCCCAGCTGTGTTGACATTTCACCTATCCACTTCATCCACTTTTGACATTAGCTACATATCTAGTTATCCAGCTAATGTTAGCTAGGTAGCCATGAAGCTACTATCCCCTGACAAGTAGGTGAACCTCACTAGATGTGTTAGCCTTGCCAGGCTGGTTACTTCACACATTGGCTACCGTGGCTATTTGGCTGAAAGCTGTTTTTTTTGTCCACCATTTATTTAATCATCAGCCCAACCGTTCCCAGTCGAAGTGCATTACAGACAGCAGTAAGCCAGTAGCAACAGGTAATATACAGGAAGTAATGAATCCACATGTGAAAAATTGTAGGTTGTTCCAAATGAACTAAAGCCAGCCCTGAAAAGAAACCTAGTCTGAAAACACAGTCCGTGAAACACACTACATTAAAAGTTCCTTCTTCAGATTTCCCATTTCAAGCCCAAATACAGTATACCATATTTTGACTAAAATTATGACTTATTGACATAAATCGTTGGTAACATCATGGGTAAAAAAAAAGTGAATTTCCACTCTTCTGGTACTTTAATACAAGGGTGCATGCTCAGCCCCCTCCTGTACTTCCTGTTCACCCATGACTGCGTGGCCAAGCACGCCTCCAACTCAATCATCAAGTTTGTAGACAACACAACAGTAGTAGGCTTGATTACCAACAACGATGAGACAGCCTACAGGGAGGAGGTGAGGGCTCTGGGAGTGTGGTGCCAGGAAAATAACCTCTCACTCAACGTCAACAAAACAAAGGAGATGATCATGGACTTCAGGAAACAGCAGAGGGAGCGTCCCCCCCTATCCACATTGACGGGACCGCAGTGGAGAAGATGGAAAGCTTCAAGTTCCTCAGCGTACACATCACTGACAAACTGAAATGGTCCACCCACACAGACTGTGTGGTGAAGAAGGCACAACAGAGCCTCTTCAACCTCAGGGGGCTGAACAAATTTGGCTTATCACCCAAAACCCTCACTAACTTCTAAAGATGCACAATTGAGAACATCCTGTCGGGCTGCATCACCGCCTGGTACGCCAACTGCACCAACCACAAAGGCAAAGCTCTCCAGAGGGTAGTGCAGTCTGCCCAACACATTACTGCACCGCCCTCCTGGACACCTACAGCACTCGTTGCCACAGGAAGGCCAAAAAGATAATTAAAGACCACCCGAGCCACTGCCTGTTCACCTCGCTATCATCCAGAAGGCGAGGTCAGTACAGGTGCATCAAAGCTGGGACCGAGAGACTGAAAAACAGCTTCTATCTCAAGCCCATCAGACTGTTAAACAGCCATCACTAGCACACCAGAGGTGGCTGCTTTAGACACTGATTATAAATCACAGGCCACTTTAAGGAATAGAACACTAGACACTGTAATAATGTATCAGTATCTGCATCACTCATCTCTATGTATAAACTGCACTCTACACTATTCTACAGTATCTTAGTCACTCTAATTGTGTTTACATATTACATCACCCATCTCATACATACTGTATTGTATTCTATACTACACCACTGACTGTTAAACAACCATCTCTATGTATATACTGTATTGTACTCTATACTTCACCACTGACTGTTAAACAACCATCTCTATGTATATACTGTATTGTACTCTATACTTCACCACTGACTGTTAAACAACCATCTCTATGTATATACTGTATTGTATTCTATACTTCACCACTGACTGTTAAACAACCATCTCTATGTATATACTGTATTGTACTCTATACTTCACCACTGACTGTTAAACAACCATCTCTATGTATATACTGTATTGTATTCTATACTTCACCACTGACTGTTAAACAACCATCTCTATGTATATACTGTATTGTACTCTATACTACACCACTGACTGTTAAACAACCATCTCTATGTATATACTGTATTGTACTCTATACTTCACCACTGACTGTTAAACAACCATCTCTATGTATATACTGTATTGTACTCTATACTTCACCACTGACTGTTAAACAACCATCTCTATGTATATACTGTATTGTACTCTATACTTCACCACTGACTGTTAAACAACCATCTCTATGTATATACTGTATTGTACTCTATACTACACCACTGACTGTTAAACAACCATCTCTATGTATATACTGTATTGTACTCTATACTTCACCACTGACTGTTAAACAACCATCTCTATGTATATACTGTATTGTATTCTATACTTCACCACTGACTGTTAAACAACCATCTCTATGTATATACTGTATTGTATTCTATACTACACCACTGACTGTTAAACAACCATCTCTATGTATATACTGTATTGTACTCTATACTTCACCACTGACTGTTAAACAACCATCTCTATGTATATACTGTATTGTACTCTATACTTCACCACAGACTGTTAAACAACCATCTCTATGTATATACTGTATTGTATTCTATACTTCACCACTGACTGTTAAACAACCATCTCTATGTATATACTGTATTGTACTCTATACTACACCACTGACTGTTAAACAACCATCTCTATGTATATACTGTATTGTATTCTATACTACACCACTGACTGTTAAACAACCATCTCTATGTATATACTGTATTGTATTCTATACTTCACCACTGACTGTTAAACAAGCATCTCTATGTATATACTGTATTGTACTCTATACTTCACCACTGACTGTTAAACAACCATCTCTATGTATATACTGTATTGTACTCTATACTTCACCACTGACTGTTAAACAACCATCTCTATGTATATACTGTATTGTACTCTATACTTCACCACTGACTGTTAAACAACCATCTCTATGTATATACTGTATTGTATTCTATACTTCACCACTGACTGTTAAACAACCATCTCTATGTATATACTGTATTGTACTCTATACTTCACCACTGACTGTTAAACAACCATCTCTATGTATATACTGTATTGTACTCTATACTTCACCACTGACTGTTAAACATTCATCTCTAGTACATCAGAGACTGCTGCCTATAGACATAGATTAGAATCACCAGCCACTTTAAGGAAATGAAACACTAGTCACTTTAATAATGTTTCCGTATCTGCATCACTCATCTCATATGTTTTAACTGTACACTATACTATTCTATGGTATCTTAGTCACTTAACCGTGTTTATATACTGCATCACCAATATCTTTGTATACTGTATACTATAAAGCTTACTATGCCACTGTATCTTAGTCCAATGCCGCCCTGACATTATGTATATATTATCAATCCATTCCTTACTTAGATTTATGTGTATTTGGGTTTATGTTGTGAAACTGTTACAGTTTCTATAGAGCCCTAACCTTAACCCCTACCTTAACCCCTACCCTAACCCTAGCCCTAACCCTAACCCCTACCCTAACCCTTATTCTACACCTAACCATAACCTTAGCAAGCATTTGCTTATCAACACTTCTCAACTTGTAGAGTATTTACAGATGGAACATGTGTACTATCCAAATAAAGTGTGACTGATTCTACAAGTGTCTGGAACTCTATTGCAGGGATGAGACAACATTCTTCCACAATACATTCCATTTGGTGTTTTGTTGATGGTGGTGGAAAAGGTCTCAGACGCCACTCTACAGTATATACAGTACACACACACACACACACACACACACTCACACACACACACACACACACACACACACACACACACACACACACACACACACACACACACACACACACGTTAAACCCCCTATGCTCCTTTAAGACCCCTCTTTTCAAAGTCACTGAGATCTCGTCTTCTAGCCATGGTAACCATAACGCATTTCATACATGACCCTGAGCGTTTTGGGATATTAATTGCTTTATTAACTCAAGAAGTATATTTGTATCCCTCATCTGTTTCCTTTATTTAGGCTGTTACCTGTACGTGGTAACTCACCCATTGTTATATTTCATGATTTTGTATTGATATGGTCTGCCCTCTTTGACTAAATTAACTGTATATTTTGATACACAAAGTGAACCCATATAGTTTTTCTCCTGTTCTGGAAACAGGAATCAGAGAATCTGAACGATGCTGAGGAAAGATGTGAGGGGCTCATCAAGAGCAAGATCCTGCTGGAGGCCAAACTCAAAGAGACGACCGAGAGGCTGGAGGATGAGGAGGAGATGAATGCTGAGTTGACGGCCAAGAAGAGGAAGCTGGAGGATGAGTGCTCTGAGCTGAAGAAGGACATTGATGACCTGGAGCTCACCCTGGCCAAAGTGGAGAAGGAGAAGCACGCCACTGAAAACAAGGTCTTGTGTCTTACCATAGACAGTCTAACCAAACAGTTATCCAAACCATCATCAACTCAAAACAGGAAAAATAGTGACATTTATGATGTAGTTTACTACATTCATTGAATGTTCTGCTGGCATGGTGTACACTGGCATGGTGTACACTGGCATGATGTACACTGGCATGATGTACACTGGCATGGTGTACACTGGCATGATGTACACTGGCATGGTGTACACTGGCATGGTGTACACTGGCATGGTGTACACTGGCATGATGTACACTGGCATGATGTACACTGGCATGGTGTACACTGGCATGGTGTACACTGGCATGGTGTACACTGGCATGATGTACACTGGCATGGTGTACACTGGCATGGTGTACACTGGCATGATGTACACTGGCATGGTGTACACTGGCATGGTGTACACTGGCATGGTGTACACTGGCATGATGTACACTGGCATGGTGTACACTGGCATGGTGTACACTGGCATGGTGTACACTGGCATGGTGTACACTGGCATGGTGTACACTGG
This sequence comes from Thymallus thymallus, assembly GCA_023634145.1. NCBI lineage: Eukaryota > Metazoa > Chordata > Actinopteri > Salmoniformes > Salmonidae > Thymallus > Thymallus thymallus. The sequence goes on along the minus strand of CM042386.1, from coordinate 42,147 downwards.
CATGGTGTACACTGGCATGACGTACACTGGCATGGTGTACACTGGCATGGTGTACACTGGCATGATAACACTGGCATGGTGTACACTGGCATGGTGTACACTGGCATGGTGTACACTGGCATGATGTACACTGGCATGATGTACACTGGCATGATGTACACTGGCCTGGTGTACACTGGCATGGTGTACACTGGTATGATGTACACTGGCATGGTGTACACTGGCATGATGTACACTGGCATGGTGTACACTGGCATGGTGTACACTGGCATGATGTACACTGGCATGGTGTACAGTGGCATGGTGTACACTGGCATGGTGTACACTGGCATGGTGTACACTGGCATGATGTACACTGGCATGGTGTACACTGGCATGGTGTACACTGCCATGGTGTACACTGGCATGGTGTACACTGGCATGATGTACACTGGCATGGTGTACACTGGCATGGTGTACACTGGCATGGTGTACACTGGCATGATGTACACTGGCATGATGTACACTGGCATGGTGTACACTGGCATCTAGTGTTGAATCAATAGTACAGTACTTGTTGATACATTTCTAATTTGAATTAAATTAATTCAATACATTTCAAACTAAATCTTCCCTTTATGGTGAAGTGACCAATGACTCATTTTGTTGTGACCGTTTTCAGGTTAAAAACCTGACAGAGGAGATGGCGTCTATGGATGAGAGTGTTGCCAAGCTGACCAAGGAGAAGAAAGCCCTCCAAGAGGCCCACCAGCAGACACTGGATGACCTGCAGGCAGAAGAAGACAAAGTCAACACTCTGACCAAGGCCAAGACCAAGCTGGAACAGCAAGTGGATGATGTGAGTGGAGTTTGACATTTTGGCCATGATAGTATGTAAGATTACATTATCTTCAGTTGTTTAGATTTCAACAATATATGTGTGTTTTTATGTTGTAGCTTGAGGGTTCTCTGGAGCAAGAGAAGAAGCTCCGTATGGACCTTGAGAGAGCCAAGAGAAAGCTGGAGGGAGATCTGAAACTGGCCCAGGAGTCCATAATGGACCTGGAGAACGACAAGCAGCAGTCTGATGAGAAGATCAAGAAGTAAACACAAACAAAGGGCTACAATATGACCTAATATATTGATCAACATAATGGTTGTTCTTGACTAATTATTGTAATTATGAATTAGCATTTGCAAAGTGAATTGTATCATTCTCTGTCTTTAAACAATCAAATCAAAACCAACTCTGCCATCATGGTGTTTGTGTTTCTTAGGAAGGACTTTGAGACCACCCAGCTCCTCAGCAAGATTGAGGATGAGCAGTCTCTGGGAGCCCAGCTGCAGAAGAAGATCAAGGAACTCCAGGTACAGTACTGGATCTAAACTCCAGTACAGGAAAAAACACACCTCAATCATTTGTTATTTCTGGTAGCACACATTTTTACTGATGGCTCAGTAGGTTGGAAGATGTTGTTTCTTGCTGCTGCTTAAAGACATTTTCTAAACATAGGCAACCCAATTTGAAAAAGACAACGCTCTAATCATTGGCCCAGTTAACTACTGTGCTAAAATGGGTTATATCCATCTAGAGTCCTCTATCTAACTCTTACTGTTGTGGGTTTGGTTCCTGCATTGGGACACTGTCTACTGAATATATTAGTGTTAGGCTTTGTTTTAACATATTTATGCAACATATAGAGTACCAGTCAAAGGTCTGGACACACCTACTAATTCAAGGGTTTTGCTTTATTTCTACTATTTTCTACATTGTAGAATAAAAGTGAAGACATCAAAACTACGAAATAACACATATGGAATCATGCAGTAACCAAAAACAAATAAAAAACAAATCAAAATATATTTTAGATTTTAGATTCTTCAAAGTAGCCACCCTTTGCCTTGATGACAGCTTTGCACACTCTTGGCATTCTCTCAACCAGCTTCATGAGGAATGCTTTTCCAACAGTCTTGAAGGAGTTCCCACATATGCTGAGCACTTGTTGGCTGCTTTTCCTTCACTCTGCTGTCCAACTCATCCCAAACCATCTCAATTGGGTTGATGTCAGGTGATTGTGGAGGCCAGGCCATCTGATGCAGCACTCCATCACTCTCCTTCTTGGTCAAATAGTCCTTACACAGCCTGGAGGTGTGTTTTGGGTCGTTGTCCTGTTGAAAAACAAATTATAGTCCCGCTAAGCTCAAACCAGATGGGATGGCGTATTGCTGCAGAATGCTGTGGTAGCCATGCTGGTTAAGTGTGCCTTGAATTCTAAATAAATCACTGACATCAGACCAAAGGACAGATTTCCACCAGTCTAATGTCCATTGATCGTGTTTCTTGGCCCAAGCAAGTCTCTTCTTCTTATTGGTGTCCTTTAGTAGTGGTTTCTTTGCAGCAATTCGACCATGAAGGTCTGATTCACATAGTCTCCTCTGAACAGTTGATGTTAAGATGTGTCTGTTACTTGAACTCTGTGAAGCATTTATTTGGGCTGCAATCTGAGGCTGGTAACTCTAATGAACGTATCCTCTGCAGCAGAGGTAACTCTGGGTCTTCCATTCCTGTGGCAGTCCTCATGAGAGACAGTTTCATCATAGTGCTTGATGGTTTTTGCGACTGCACTTGAAGAAACTTTCAAAGTTTGACTCACCTTCATGTCTTAAAGTAATGATGGACTGTTGTTTCTCTTTGCTTATTTGAGCTGTTCTTGCCATAATATGGACTTGGTCTTTTACCAAATAGGACTATCTTCTGTATACCACCCCTACCTTGTCACAACACAACTGACTGGCTCAAACACATTAAGAAGGAAAGAAATTCCACAAATTAACTTTTATCAAGGCACACCTGTTAATTGAAATGCATTCCAGGTGACTACCTCATAAAGTTGGTTAAGAGAATGCCAAGAGTGTGCAAAGCTGTCATCAAGGCAAAGGGTGGCTACTTTAAAGAATCTAAAATATAAAATATATTTAGATTTATTTAACACTTCTTTGGTTACTACATGATTCCATATGTGTTATTTCTGAGTTTTGATGTCTTCACTATTATTCTACAATGTAGAAAATAGTAAAAAATAAAGAAAAGCCCTTGAATGAGTAGGTGTCCAAACTTTTGACTGGTACTGTACGTCCTATTATTATTTTGTGAGGTTCCAATGTTTCAACTTTATTGTAGCGTTCATCCCCCTTGCTCATATCCCCTGCTTTAGGCCCGTATTGAGGAGCTGGAGGAAGAAATTGAGGCTGAGCGTGCTGCCAGGGCCAAAGTTGAGAAGCAGAGGGCTGATCTCTCCAGGGAACTTGAGGAGATCAGCGAGAGGCTGGAAGAGGCCGGAGGCGCCACTGCTGCTCAGATTGAGATGAACAAGAAGCGTGAGGCTGAGTTCCAGAAGCTGCGTCGTGATCTTGAAGAGTCCACCCTGCAGCATGAGGCCACAGCCGCCGCTCTGCGCAAGAAGCAGGCCGACAGTGTGGCTGAGCTCGGGGAGCAGATCGACAACCTGCAGCGTGTCAAGCAGAAGCTGGAGAAGGAAAAGAGTGAATACAAGATGGAGATTGATGACCTCTCCAGCAACATGGATTCCATCGCCAAGGCTAAGGTGAGTAGTGCTGTTTTGGTCAAGCAGTATTGAGGAGGGTTAACTACATTACCATTCATGTGAACTGAAGTAATAATGGTACATGTTTCACTAACAGGGCAATCTGGAGAAGATGTGCCGTACTCTTGAGGACCAGCTAAGTGAAATCAAGAATAAGAACGATGAAAATGTTCGCCAGGTCACTGACATCAGTGGACAGAGGGCCAGACTCCTGACAGAAAATGGTACCATGAACAACAAACCAAACCTTTCCTTCAGTGGTACACAATAAAATGTGTTGATGCTTAAAGTCCAGTCCACATAAAAAAATGGCATCTGATAAATGGATATACAGTTGTATGCTAAAGTTTGGGCACCCCTCTGAGGCTGCATAATAATTTACTCTGTCGTGACAGAAAATGATCACAGTGGCATGCCATTCATTTTCCAATAAAAGCTGAGTACTGGGGTATTGTCCAGACAAAGATTTTTAGTGTAGCAATATTAAGTTGTATGAAATTAAATCAGATGTGAAAAATAGGCTATGCAAAAATGTGGGCACCCTTGTCATTCTGTTGATTTGAATACCTGTAACTACTTAGCACTGATTAATTGGAACACACAATTGGTTTGGTGAGCTCATTAAGCCTTGAACTTCATAGACAAGTGCATCCAATCATGAGAAAAGGTATTTAAGGTGGCCAATTGCAAGTTGTTGTTCTCTTTGACTCTCCTCTGAAGAGTGGCAACATGGGGGCCTCAAAACAACTCTCAAATGACCTGAAAACAAAGATTGTTCAACATTATGGTTTAGGGGAAGGCTACAAAAAGCTATCTCAGTGATGTAAGCTGTCAGTGTCCACTGTGAGGAACATAGTGAGGAAATGGAAGACCACAGGCACAGTTCTTGTTAAGGCCAGAAGTGGCAGGCTAAGTACAATATCGGAGAGGCAAAGGCGAAGGATGGTGAGAACGGTCAAAAACAGCCCACAGACCACCTCCAAAGACCTACAACATCATCTTGCTGCAGATGGTGTCACTGTGCATCGTTCAACAATTCAGCGCACTTTGCACAAGGAGAAGCTGTACGGGAGAGTGATGCAGAAGAAGCCTTTTCTGCACACACGCCACAAACGCACATTTGGACAATTCAGCTTCATTTTGGAATAAGGTGCTGTGGACTGATGAAACAAAGATTGAGTTATTTGGTCATAACAGATAGATCAAAATGAAATTGCTGATCCAAACACCCAATTATTTATAAATGGAAATCATGGAAATTGTCAGGGGTGCCCAAACTTTTGCATACGACTGTATTATCCTATAGTTTCTGCTGTAGTATTCACCACCTAACATTGTAGTATTCACCACCTAACATTGCCTTACAATACCTCCAAAAACATTTTCAAACTTAGAGAACAGAGACCCCATTAACAAGATGTCCCTCTATCTCTGCAGGTGAGTTTGGCCGCCAGCTGGAAGAGAAGGAAGCACTGGTGTCTCAGCTGACCAGAGGCAAACAGGCCTTCACCCAGCAGGTGGAAGAGCTGAAGAGGCAGATTGAGGAGGAGGTCAAGGTAAGGGACCCAATATGGACTCCACCAACCGCAGAGTTTAGAAAGATATCTACATATAGACGGTGACTACGCCACCCTCAGAGACTTCAAATCAAAATACAATTTTATTAAACAACAGGTGTGGATCAACAGTGAAATGTGTACTTATGGGCCAACAATGCAGAGAGAGGATTATACAACAAAAATAATAAATACACAATGAGTAACGATAACTTGGCTATATACACAGAGTAGTAGTACTGAGATATATATGATAACTTGGCTATATACATAGAGTAGTAGTACAGAGTCCATGTGCAGGGATACCAGGTAATAAGATATATAAGATAGCATGGTTATATACAGAGTACCAGTACCAAGATATATATGATAACATGGTTATATACAGAGTACCAGTACCAAGATATATATGATAACTTGGCTATATACACAGAGTAGTAGTACAGAGTCCATGTGCAGGGATACCAGGTAATAAGATATATAAGATAGCATGGTTATATACAGAGTACCAGTACCAAGATATATATGATAACATGGTTATACACAGAGTACCAGTACCAAGATATATATGATAACATGGTTATATACAGAGTACCAGTACCAAGATATATATGATAACTTGGTTTTATACAGAGTACCAGTACCAAGATATATATGATAACATGGTTATATACAGAGTACCAGTACCAAGATATATATGATAACATGGTTATACACAGAGTACCAGTACCAAGATATATATGATAACATGGTTATATACAGAGTACCAGTACCAAGATATATATGATAACATGGTTATATACAGAGTACCAGTACCAATATATATATGATAACATGGTTATATACAGAGTACCAGTACCAAGATATATATGATAACATGGTTATACACAGAGTACCAGTACCAAGATATATATGATAACATGGTTATACACAGAGTACCAGTACCAAGATATATATGATAACTTGGCTATATACATAGAGTACCAGTACCAAGATATATATGATAACATGGTTATACACAGATTACCAGTACCAAGATATATATGATAACTTGGCTATATACATAGAGTACCAGTACCAAGATATATATGATAACTTGGCTATATACAGAGAGTACCAGTACCAAGATATATATGATAACATGGTTATACACAGAGTACCAGTTCCAAGATATATATGATAACATGGTTTTACACAGAGTACCAGTACCAAGATATATATGATAACATGGTTTTACACATAGCACCAGTACCAAGATATATATGATAACATGGTTATACACAGGGTACTAGTACCGAGTCCATGTGCAGGGGAACCAGGTAATAACATGGCTATATTCAGAGTACCAGTACTGAGTCCATGTGCAGGGATACTAGATAATAGAGGTAGATATGTACATATAGGTAGGGGTAAAGGAGAGATAATAGACAGTAACAGTAATATACTGTAGGTAAAGGAGAGATAATAGACAGTAACAGTAGTATACTGTAGGTAGGGGTAAAGGAGAGATAATAGACAGTAACAGTAGTATACTGTAGGTAGGGGTAAAGGAGAGATAACAGACAGTAACAGTAGTATACTGTAGGTAGGGGTAAAGGAGAGATAACAGACAGTAACAGTAGTATACTGTAGGTAGGGGTAAAGGAGAGATAATAGACAGTAACAGTAGTATACTGTAGGTAGGGGTAAAGGAGAGATAATAGACAGTAACAGTAGTATACTGTAGGAAGGGGTAAAGGAGAGATAATAGACAGTAACAGTAGTATACTGTAGGTAAAGGATAGATAATAGACAGTAACAGTAGTATACTGTAGGTAAAGGAGAGATAATAGACAGTAAAAGTAGTATACTGTAGGTAAAGGAGAGATAACAGACAGTAACAGTAGTATACTGTAGGTAGGGGTAAAGGAGAGATAATAGACAGTAACAGTAGTATACTGTAGGTAAAGGAGAGATAATAGACAGTAACAGTAGTATACTGTAGGTAGGGGTAAAGGAGAGATAATAGACAGTAAAAGTAGTATACTGTAGGTAGGGGTAAAGGAGAGATAATAGACAGTAACAGTAGTATACTGTAGGTAGGGGTAAAGGAGAGATAATAGACAGTAACAGTAGTATACTGTAGGTAGGGGTAAAGGAGAGATAATAGACAGTAACAGTAGTATACTGTAGGTAAAGGAGAGATAATAGACAGTAACAGTAGTATACTGTAGGTAAAGGAGAGGAGATAATAGACAGTAACAGTAGTATACTGTAGGTAAAGGAGAGATAATAGACAGTAACAGTAGTATACTGTAGGTAGGGGTAAAGGAGAGATAATAGACAGTAACAGTAGTATACTGTAGGTAGGGGTAAAGGAGAGATAATAGACAGTAACAGTAGTATACTGTAGGTAAAGGAGAGATAATAGACAGTAACAGTAGTATACTGTAGGTAGGGGTAAAGGAGAGATAATAGACAGTAACAGTAGTATACTGTAGGTAGGGGTAAAGGAGAGATAATAGACAGTAACAGTAGTATACTGTAGGTAAAGGAGAGATAATAGACAGTAACAGTAGTATATTGTAGGTAAAGGAGAGATAATAGACAGTAACAGTAGTATACTGTAGGTAAAGGATAGATAATAGACAGTAACAGTAGTATACTGTAGGTAGGGGTAAAGGAGAGATAATAGACAGTAACAGTAGTATACTGTAGGTAGGGGTAAAGGAGAGATAATAGACAGTAACAGTAGTATACTGTAGGTAAAGGAGAGATAATAGACAGTAACAGTAGTATACTGTAGGTAGGGGTAAAGGAGAGATAATAGACAGTAACAGTAGTATACTGTAGGTAAAGGAGAGATAATAGACAGTAACAGTAGTATACTGTAGGTAGGGGTAAAGGAGAGATAATAGACAGTAACAGTAGTATACTGTAGGTAAAGGAGAGATAATAGACAGTAACAGTAGTATACTGTAGGTAAAGGAGAGATAATAGACAGTAACAGTAGTATACTGTAGGTAGGGGTAAAGGAGAGATAATAGACAGTAACAGTAGTATACTGTAGGTAAAGGAGAGATAATAGACAGTAACAGTAGTATACTGTAGGTAAAGGAGAGATAATAGACAGTAACAGTAGTATACTGTAGGTAAAGGAGAGATAATAGACAGTAACAGTAGTATACTGTAGGTAGGGGTAAAGGAGAGATAATAGACAGTAACAGTAGTATACTGTAGGTAAAGGAGAGATAATAGACAGTAACAGTAGTATACTGTAGGTAGGGGTAAAGGAGAGATAATAGACAGTAACAGTAGTATACTGTAGGTAAAGGAGAGATAATAGACAGTAACAGTAGTATACTGTAGGTAAAGGAGAGATAATAGACAGTAACAGTAGTATACTGTAGGTAGGGGTAAAGGAGAGATAATAGACAGTAACAGTAGTATACTGTAGGTAGGGGTAAAGGAGAGATAATAGACAGTAACAGTAGTATACTGTAGGTAAAGGAGAGATAATAGACAGTAACAGTAGTATACTGTAGGTAGGGGTAAAGGAGAGATAACAGACAGTAACAGTAGTATACTGTAGGTAGGGGTAAAGGAGAGATAACAGACAGTAACAGTAGTATACTGTAGGTAAGGGTAAAGGAGAGATAATAGACAGTAACAGTAGTATACTGTAGGTAGGGGTAAAGGAGAGATAATAGACAGTAATAGTAGTATACTGTAGGTAGGGGTAAAGGAGAGATAATAGACAGTAACAGTAGTATACTGTAGGTAAAGGAGAGATAATAGACAGTAACAGTAGTATACTGTAGGTAGGGGTAAAGGAGAGATAATAGACAGTAACAGTAGTATACTGTAGGTAAAGGAGAGATAATAGACAGTAACAGTAGTATACTGTAGGTAAAGGAGAGATAATAGACAGTAACAGTAGTATACTGTAGGTAGGGGTAAAGGAGAGATAATAGACAGTAACAGTAGTATACTGTAGGTAGGGGTAAAGGAGAGATAATAGACAGTAACAGTAGTATACTGTAGGTAAAGGAGAGATAATAGACAGTAACAGTAGTATACTGTAGGTAGGGGTAAAGGAGAGATAATAGACAGTAACAGTAGTATACTGTAGGTAGGGGTAAAGGAGAGATAATAGACAGTAACAGTAGTATACTGTAGGTAAAGGAGAGATAACAGACAGTAACAGTAGTATACTGTAGGTAGGGGTAAAGGATAGATAATAGACAGTAACAGTAGTATACTGTAGGTAGGGGTAAAGGAGAGATAATAGACAGTAACAGTAGTATACTGTAGGTAGGGGTAAAGGAGAGATAATAGACAGTAACAGTAGTATACTGTAGGTAGGGGTAAAGGAGAGATAATAGACAGTAACAGTAGTATACTGTAGGTAGGGGTAAAGGAGAGATAACAGACAGTAACAGTAGTATACTGTAGGTAAAGGAGAGATAACAGACAGTAACAGTAGTATACTGTAGGTAGGGGTAAAGGAGAGATAATAGACAGTAACAGTAGTATACTGTAGGTAGGGGTAAAGGAGAGATAATAGACAGTAACAGTAGTATACTGTAGGTAAAGGAGAGATAACAGACAGTAACAGTAGTATACTGTAGGTAAAGGAGAGATAATAGACAGTAACAGTAGTATACTGTAGGTAGGGGTAAAGGAGAGATAATAGACAGTAACAGTAGTATACTGTAGGTAGGGGTAAAGGAGAGATAATAGACAGTAACAGTAGTATACTGTAGGTAAAGGAGAGATATTTAGCTGTGTAGATGTGTTTAGCCTGTCCGGAAGCAAGACGTCGGTCTCAGCAATGTGTTTGTTTTTCCTTTTATAATCTGTGATTGTCTGTAGTCCCTGCCACATACGTCTTGAATCTCTATACTGACATTTAGCTTGTTTGATCACCTTGTGGAGTGAATAACTACACTGTTTATATTCTTCCATATTCCCAGTCACCTTGCCCTGGTTAAATACGGTGGTTCGCGCTTTCAGTTTCGCGCAAATGCTCCCATCTATCCACGTTTCTGGTTGGGTAGGTTTTAATAGTCACAGTAGGTACTACATCTCCTATACACTTGCTTATAAACTCAGTCACAGTGTCCGTGTAAACGTCTAGATTATTTTCGGAAGCTACCTGGAACGTGAACAAAACAATCCTGGAGCGTGGATTCTGATTGGTCAGACCAGCGTTGAATAGTCCTTATTACGGGTACTTCCTGTTTGAGTTTCTGCCTATTGGAGGTGAGGAGCAAAATGGAGTCGTGGTCGGATTTGCCGAAAGGGGGGCGGGGGAGGGCTTTGTAACCATTCTGAAAGTTTGAATAGCAATGGTTGAGTATTTTAGCCGTGCGAGTGCTACAGTCGATATGTTGATAGATCTTCGGCAGCCTAGTCCTCAAATTTGCTTTGTTAAAATCCTCAGCTACAATAAATGCAGGCTCAGGATATGTGGTTTCCAGTTTGCATAAAGTGAAGTTCTTTGAGGGCCGTTGTGATATCGGCTTGAGGGTGGATATAAACGGCCGTGGCTATGACGAAGGAGAATTCCCTTGAGAGATAATACCGTCAGCATTTGATTGTGAGGTATTCTAGGTTGGTTGAACAAAAGGACTTGAGTTCCTGTATGTTACTGCAATTACACCATGAGTCGTTAATCATGAAACACACACATCCTCCCCTCTGCTTCCCGGAGAGATATTTATTTCTGTCAGCGATGGACTGAGAATCCTGCTGGCTACACCGACTTCGACAGAGTATCCCGAGAGAGCCATGTTTCAGTGAAACAAAGAATGTTACAGGCCCTGATCTCTCTCTGGAAATGAATCCTCGCCCTCAGCTCATCAACTTTGTTATCCAAAGACTGAACATTAGCAAGTAATATACCAGGAAGAGGTGGATGGTGTGCACGCCTCCTAAGTCGGACCAGAAGACCGCTCCGAGTACCTCTACCTCTCCTCCGCCGGATATGTTTTGGGTTGGCCTCTGAAATAAGTTAAATTGCTCTGGGGAGAGCGAACAAAGGATCTGCTCCAGGGAAGTCATATTCCTGGTCGTAATGCTGGTAGTTCTGGTGAGTTACTGCCACTCTGATATCCAATAGTTCTTCCTGGCTGTATGTAATGACACAAAACAATTCCTGAGCTAATAATGTAACAAAAAAAGTACATAAAGAACAAAATACTGCAATGTTTCCTAAGAACTAGTCGCGATGCTGCCATCTCCACCGGCGCCAATGTATGATATGCTGTTCAGGGTCCTGTTTTTTCCAGACTTGGTGCATCGGTACCGCTTACCTTGCTGTAGCAGAGAGACCAGTCTATTACTTGGGTGGCTGGAGTCTGACAATTTTTTAAGGCCTTTCACTGACACAACCTGGTATAGAGGTCCTGGATGGCAGGAACCTTGGCCCGGGTGATGTACTGGGCCGTACGCACTACCCTCTGTAGTGCCTTGCGGTTAGATGCCAAGCAGTTGCCATACCAAGTGATGATGCAGGATGCAGCCAGTCAAGATGCTCTCAATGGTGCAGCTGTAGAACGTTTTGAGGATCCAAGGGCCCATGCAAAATTATTTTAGGAGGAGTAGGAGGAGGAGGAGTTGGCATGCCTTCTTCATGACTGTGTTGGTGTTTGTGTGGACCATGTTAATTCCTTAATGATGTGGACACAGAGGAACTTGAAGCTCTCGACCCGCTCCACTACATCCCCGTCGATGTGGATGGGGGCGTGCTCGGCTCTCCATTTCCTGTAGTCCATGATCAGCTCCTTTGTCTTGCCCATGTGGGGTGAACAGGGAGTACAGGTGGGGGCTATGCACCCGAGTGGCCCCTGTATTGAGGGTCAGCGTGGCGGATGTGTTGTTGTCTACCCTCACTCCTGCTGGGTCCCTGTATTGAGGGTCAGCGTGGCGGATGTGTTGTCGCCTACCCTCACCACCAGGGGCTGCCCGTCAGAAAGCCCCAGGGTCCTGGGCATAGTGATAAGCTTGGAGGGCACTATGGCATTGAATGCTTAGCTTTAGTCAATGAACAGCATTCTCACATAGGTGTTCCTCTTGTCCAGGTGGGAGAGGGCAGTGTGGAGTGCAGTAGAGATTCCGTAATCTGTGGATCAATTGGGGTGGTGTGCAAATTGGAGTGGGTTCAGGGTGTCCTTGTTCAGCCAAGACTCAGAGAAACATAGCATATGTGACTGCACATTCTCCAACAGAACAGAGGACAATGGCGGTCTATTTGTTCGCCAGCGTAATCTCGTTAGGAGGCCACCTCACCTGCCTCTCTTTCGCCGCAACTTTTTCTTTAGAGTAGCAGGGATTAGGCCCTGGTCCGGATTAATCAGAACGCCCAGAGCTAGAGTAGAAATCTTCATCCAGATCGAGGCAAGTGATCGCTGTTCTGATGTCCAGAAGCCGTTTTCGTTCATGGGAAAAGATGAGACATTACACACAAAACTATTAAGATCACCATAAATAAAACACAATCCTGTAAAGTGTCCACTAACTACTGTAGTTCTCTATAATCTTTCTTTGTCTTTCCTTTCTCTCTCACAGGCGAAAAACTCACTGGCCCACGGTGTCCAGTCTGCCCGCCACGACTGTGACCTCCTGAGGGAGCAGTTTGAGGAGGAGCAGGAGGCCAAGGCAGAGCTGCAACGCGGCATGTCCAAGGCCAACAGCGAGGTGGCTCAGTGGAGGACTAAGTATGAAACTGATGCCATCCAGCGCACAGAGGAGCTGGAGGAGGCCAAGTGAGTCACACGCAAAAACTCCGATATAGGGTGTGGATGGTGATGTTGGTAGTGTAGGGTCTTGGCAACTTCTACTATTTTGTATTTTATTCAAACAGATAAGGTACCCACTGGGCACACCACGTCATTTCAACGTGGAGAATTTGGGTAATATTTGATAGCTACATTGATCAGTGAAAGAGATTCCAACACATTTTCACCCACTCAAAGATAGCAAAAATGTGTTGAATTCTCAAGGTGTTATTACTATCCTTTCAACCATCTAAAAGCACAACCAAATTCCAATTGAAAATCAATGTATTTATTTTTATTTAACCTTTATTTAACCAGGAAAAGCCCATTGAGACACAGAGTATTTTTTAAGGGAGACCTGGCCAAGAAGGCAGCAGCAATCAATACATTACAGAATTAAAACATACAACAATACAACACAACATGATCCAGCCTAAAAAAAGCATCAACATTTTACATTTATTCAGTGGCAATAACATATCTAGATGAAGCATGGATTGTAGACTATTCCATGCCTCTGGTGAACAAGACGAGAAGGCAGACTTGCCTAATACTGTAAATGTCCTGGGGACTTTAAGAAGCAACAACCTAGCAGACCGGGTATGGTAACTGCTGATGGTGAAGGAGACCACGGGTGAAGGAGACCAGACTAGACCAGACTACAGAGGTACAGAGGGAGGAGTTGTCACCTAAATGTGTTTCAACCATTTAAAAGCAGACTAAAGTCAAAATGGGAATACAATGTTATATTTTGTTTATTTATAAAGAGTAAAAATAAAATCAATCAGATCAAGTGTTAACCGGTGATAGCCGGTGATAGCCGACACCCACATAGCTGATGTTTTGACGGTGTTATTGAGGTGTTACTGCGTTGGAACTGTCAAATCGGTAAGCAGCTGCTCTTGATCAGTGCGTTACCAGTTCAGAAGGAGAAAGTGTAGGCTATATAGAAATAATGACGCTCAAATTGAAAATCATTAGTATTTGTATTTATTATGGATCCCCATTATGTGTTGCCACCTGGGGTCTAGAAAATACAATTATTGTTATACAATTTTAGAAACATTACAGTACATTCATTACAGAATTCACAACACACTTAGTGTGTTCCCTCAGGCCCCCACTCCACTACCACATATCTACAACACAAAATCCATGTGTATAGTGTCTGTGTATAGTGCGTATGTTATCATGTGTGTGTATGCATGTGTCTGTGCCTATGTTTGTGTTGCTTCACAGTCCCTGCTGTTCCATAAGGTGTATTTGTACCTGCTTTTTAAATCTGATTCTACTGCTTGCATCAGTTACTTTATGTGGAATAGAGTTCCATGTAGTCATGGCTCTATGTAGTACTGTGTTCCTCCCATAGTCTGTTCTGGACTTGGGGACTGTGAAGAGACCTGTGGTGGCATGGCTTTCTCAAAGCCAGTGGCATGTCATTAGTAAAGATTGAAAAAAGCAAGGGGCCTAAACAGCTGCCCTGATACCTGATTCTTCCTGGATTATGTTGGAGAAGCTTCCATTAAAGAACACCCTCTGTGTTCTGTTAGACAAGTAACTCTTTATCCACATTATAGCAGGGGCTGTAAAGCCATAAAACAGTCTAACAAGTCTAACAAGACAGCCCCCACAATCATTTTATCTCAGCCAATCATCAGTCATTTCTGTAAGTGCTGTGCTTGTTGAGTGTCCTTCCCTATAAACGTGCTGAAAGTCTGTTGTCAATTTGTTTACTGTGAAATAGCATTGTATCTGGTAAAACACCATTTTTTCCAGAAGTTTACTGAGGGTTGGTAACAGGCTGATTTGAGCCAGTAAAGGAGGCTTTACTATTCTTGGGTAGCAGAATGACTGTAGCTTCCCTCCAGGCCTGAGGGAACACACTTTCTAGTAGGATTCAATGTAAGATGTGGTAAATAGGAGTGGCAATATTGCCTCAGTAATTTTCCATCCAGGTTGTCAGACCACGGTGGCTTGTCATTGTTGATAGACAACAATATTTTTTTCACCTCTTTAACACTCACTTTACGGAATTGTTGTCTTTCATAATGTGGTCAGATATACTTGGATGTGTCGTGTCAGCGTCTGTTGCTGGCATGTCATACCTCAGTCTGCTAATCTTGCCAATGAAAAGGTAATAAAAGGTAGTTGATAATATCAGTTGGTTTTGTGATAAATGAGCCATCTGATTCAATGAATGATGGAGCCCAGTTGGATTTTCCCCCCAAAATGTAATTTAAGGTGCTCCAAAGCTCCTTAAAGAAAAACAACTAGTTCTCTGCGTTGGGTATTTACCTTTTAATATTATTACATAATCCAGGTGTAGAAATTGTAAACAAGGCTGCATGAGATTTCTCTTAATGCAGCCAATGGCAATGTCAGCTTTAGGTACATGCCAGGTGGAATTGACAGCTCTAACGCAGTTCCACTTCCGACACCGCCAAAACAGCCGCTATGCAGATGTCGGCATAAAGTGGATCTGATTGAATAGAGACCTTAAGGTTATCAATGTGCTTGATCAAATGGCACAACCAAATTACCTGGATTTCAGCGGAGATGAGATCCTGTGCAGACTATTATAGCAAATGTGAAGATTTCGACAGACCTGTGACTCTGAACACTTTCTATGATGAGATAAGAAGGCATTTATTGTTACAGTAACCTCAAGATGTGGCCATGGATGTTACACATTTTAAATACTGTTACATTAGTTTGTAAGATAGTTACAAAAGTAATATTGATTTGGGAGTCTGGCTTAAATTCCAGTTTGTCTACAAATTAATAATTGATATGTTGGATTCACATCTCCATTTCAACCAAACATCTAAGTTAATTAATAGGTCTAAATCAAACTTTAAAGGATTGATTTAGTAATTCTTTAACTTAGATTTTTGGTTGAGATACTTGAGATGGAGACATGAATCCAACATATTATTTGACTAACTTGTAGATTCCATTTTAAATCAACCAAAGCTTGAAACCCTAGGCCTATATGTATTATCTATTTTTAGTTCAATTTAAACAATAGCTGCTGATGATTGATGATATGACATATAAAGTATGGTTACATTTCATTTGCTCTTAAACCTACCCTTTGGAATGACTGATTGCAACAGTAAATCTATTAAATTGAGATTTCTCAACAACCATTCTCACGATAGCACATTGGTAACAGTCTGTGACAAGTCTGAAAGCCAAGCAGGGCAGGGCTTGGTTAAAACCCTGGATGAGAGACCAAAGGGATAGCTGTAGATTGATCAACTCTCCAGTAGGAGGTGCTGCCCAGCCTGCTGTTGTTTTTCTTATAGTGGATATTATGTTGAAGATCTGATGTTGTTTCAAGAGGTACAAATTCAACATACAAGGTTTATCAGTGTTGAAAATGTTACCATGTTGATGGTAATCCTCTAGTTTAATTTTCACCCTAAAAAACTGTTTGTTAATAACTTTTTTCAAATCCAATGTATTTTCCATGTAACAATACATTGACAAATGATGTTGAAACAATGTTGATTTAACCAGTTTGTGTCCAGTGGGTAGTGATGTAGGCAGTGACATAGTTCCAAACTGGCATTCTATAATGTAAAGGGATGTTTGGTCATAACATTAGAACCCCGGATGTCTAGAGAGCCTAGTGGTAGGGGGCTCTGAGAAAATGTCAACAAGTATTGGAACATTTGTTTTGGAACACATTTTTCACAATAAAACCACCCTCTATCATCCAACAGGAAGAAGCTGGCCCAGCGTCTGCAGGAGGCTGAGGAGACCATCGAAGCAGTTAACGCCAAGTGCGCCTCCCTGGAGAAGACCAAGCAGAGGCTGCAGGGAGAGGTGGAAGACCTCATGATTGACGTTGAGAGAGCTAACACAATGGCCTCCAACCTTGACAAGAAGCAGAGGAACTTTGACAAGGTGAACATTTATAAACCTGCTATATGATCAGTTGTAGTATAATTGTACCATATTCCTGATTCAAAACATCAATGAGTTCTACTGAACATTCTCTAGGTTCTGTCAGAGTGGAAGCAGAAGTATGAGGAGGGCCAGGCTGAGCTGGAAGGAGCTCAGAAGGAGGCTCGCTCAATGAGCACTGAACTCTTCAAGATGAAGAACTCCTACGAGGAGGCTCTGGATCATCTGGAGACTCTGAAGAGAGAGAACAAAAACCTGCAACGTGAGCATCTGACAGCAGTTATATTTTGCTCATGTTTGACTAGTGTTTTGAAAATGGAGGGAACTTTATCCATCAAAATGTCTGAATTGTCATGTACAGTATAAAATTATATTAATCAGTGTTCCATTGAACAAGGAAGTGGATGACAAATAGATTTGCCAGACCGTATGAGGTGCTGTTAAGGAATGATCTGCTCTTATGATTCAATGGCAACTTCAGTGCATTGGTAATATCCACAAAACTGCTCCTGTGTTTGTGTGCAGAGGAGATCTCTGACCTGACTGAGCAAATTGGAGAGACTGGCAAGAGCATCCATGAGCTGGAGAAGGCCAAGAAAACCGTGGAGACAGAGAAATCTGAGATCCAGACCGCTCTGGAGGAGGCTGAGGTACAAACTACAGCTGTTTGATGGGAAAAGCAGTGTTACACGAGCCAATGCCAGCTACAGTCCAATGCTCACTATATTGGTGTTTATTGTAGTCATATACTGTATATTTAATTGCTTGTGTTATTCACATCAAAATGTATTGAACACAATTCTCCTGACTGCTTCTCATTGTCCAGGGCACACTGGAGCACGAGGAATCCAAGATTCTGCGTGTGCAACTGGAGCTGAACCAGGTCAAGGGTGAAGTGGAAAGGAAGCTGGCTGAGAAGGACGAGGAGATGGAGCAGATCAAGAGGAACAGTCAGAGGTTGACTGACTCCATGCAGAGCACCTTGGACTCTGAGGTCAGGAGCAGAAATGACGCCCTGAGGGTGAAGAAGAAGATGGAGGGAGACCTGAACGAGATGGAGATCCAGCTGAGCCACGCCAACCGCCAGGCTGCCGAGGCACAGAAACATCTGAGGAATGTCCAGGGACAGCTCAAGGTAAAGGGAATGCGACATCAGGCTCACAAATTTGAAAATGGGGAGGGATTTGTTTGTGAATCTTTAAGAAAGAACAGATGCATTGAATCGATTGGACTAATATACTAATATAGGGATATGGAGGAAATTCTCACCAATGAACATGTCTATCCCCTACTTCCACAAGTCCTAATGAACTTGTCATTGTGAACCCCAGGATGCCCAATTGCACCTTGATGATGCTGTCCGTGCCTCAGAGGACATGAAGGAGCAGGCAGCCATGGTGGAGCGCAGAAACGGTCTGATGGTGGCTGAAATCGAGGAGCTGAGAGTTGCCCTGGAGGTGACAGAGAGAGGCCGCAAAGTGGCTGAGACTGAGCTGGTAGACGCCAGCGAGCGTGTTGGACTGCTGCACTCCCAGGTCAAAATCTATTTCTTATGAAACTCAACCAAACATACCATTTACACACACCTGATATTCAACATTGCTTGCTTTTAAATGTCATCACTTCTGCCTTATGACGTGTAAGTTCCCTTGAGAGTCAAACAAATTGTCTTGTTTCCTCCAGAACACCAGCCTTCTAAACACCAAGAAGAAACTAGAGACTGACCTGGTGCAGGTGCAGGGAGAGGTGGATGACATCATCCAAGAAGCCAGGAATGCAGAGGAGAAGGCCAAGAAGGCCATCACTGACGTGAGTCTTTATGGTCTATTGAATTACATCAACTGGATTTGTCCCCAATGGTAATTAGGCTGGTTATCACTAGAATGGCTGAGCCTCGAGGCAGTGTTGATTCTAACAGCCTATTAAATAGATGTAATCTACAGTGCCTTCAGAAAATATTAATATCCCTTAAGTTATACCACATTATACCACATGACCCAGAATGGTGAATAATACAGTACATAAATAAAACGTATTTATAAAGCCCTTTTTACATCAGCTGATGTCATAAAGTGCTTATTCAGAAACCCAGCCTAAAAACCCAAAGAACAAGCAATACAGACGTAGGATACCACATAGCACTGACCCTGTAGGCACGAGCATGTGAAAAAATGTCAAAACATTTTCGACCAATGAAGTGCTGTAAAGACTGTTGTCCTTCTGGGAGGTTCTCCCATCTCAGCCTCCCTGACCAATGTCCTCTTGCCCGGTTGCTCAGTTTGGTTGGACGGCCAGCTCTAGGATATTTTTTCAATTTCCCAATGATGGAGATCACTGTGCTCTTGGAAACGTTCAACACTTGTTTTATACCATTCCCCAGATATACATGTACGTCTCAGAATAATTATATCTTGGATATCTATGGACAGTTCCTTGGACTTGATGGTATAGTTTCTGCTCTGACTACACTGTCAACTGTAGGACCTTGTATAGACAGGTGTGCTTCTTTCTAAATCATGTCCAAACAATGTAATTGGCCACAGGCGCACTCCAATCAAGTTGTGGCCAATTACCATTATCAGAAATGATCAAAGGAAATTGGATGCACCTGAGCTTAATTTGGAGTGTCATAGCAAAGAGGTGTCAATACTTACAGTGGGGGCCAAAAGTTTGGAATATTACTCACAAGGGTTTTTCTTTATTTGCACTATTTTTTACATTGTAGAATAAAAGTGAAGACATCAAAACTATGACATAACACATATGGAGTCATGTAGTAACCAAAAATAAAGTGTTAAACAAATCAAAATATATTTTATATTTGAGATTCTTCAAAGTAGCCACCCTTTGCCTTGATGACAGCTTATAAAAAATGTAAATAAAACTGAAATATCACATTTACATACAGTAAGTATTCAGACCCTTTACTCAGTACTTTATTAAGTATTCAGACCCTTTACTCAGTACTTTATTAAGTATTCAGACCCTTTACTCAGTACTTTATTAAGTATTCAGACCCTTTACTCAGTACTTTAATAAGTATTCAGACCCTTTACTCAGTACTTTATTAAGTATTCAGACCCTTTACTCAGTACTTTATTAAGTATTCAGACCCTTTACTCAGTACTTTATTAAGTATTCAGACCCTTTACTCAGTACTTTAATAAGTATTCAGACCCTTTACTCAGTACTTTAATAAGTATTCAGACCCTTTACTCAGTACTTTAATAAGTATTCAGACCCTTTACTCAGTACTTTAATAAGTATTCAGACCCTTTACTCAGTACTTTATTAAGTATTCAGACCCTTTACTCAGTACTTTATTAAGTATTCAGACCCTTTACTCAGTACTTTATTAAGTATTCAGATTCTTTACTCAGTACTTTATTAAGTATTCAGACCCTTTACTCAGTACTTTATTAAGTATTCAGACCCTTTACTCAGTACTTTATTAAGTATTCAGACCCTTTACTCAGTACTTTAATAAGTATTCAGACCCTTTACTCAGTACTTTATTAAGTATTCAGACCCTTTACTCAGTACTTTATTAAGTATTCAGACCCTTTACTCAGTACTTTAATAAGTATTCAGACCCTTTACTCAGTACTTTATTAAGTATTCAGACCCTTTACTCAGTACTTTAATAAGTATTCAGACCCTTTACTCAGTACTTTAATAAGTATTCAGACCCTTTACTCAGTACTTTGTTGAAGCACCTTTGGCAGCGATTACAGCCTTGAGTCTTCTTGGGTATGACGCTACAAGCTTGGCACACCTGTATTTGGAGAGTTTCGCCGACTCTTCTCTGCCGATCCTCTCAAGCTCTGTTGGGTTGGATGGCGACCGTTGCTGTACAGCTATTTTCAGGTCTCTCCAGAAATGTTCGATCACGTTCAAGTCCAGGCTCTGGCTGGGCCACTCAATAACATTTAGAGACTACTCCCTGCGTTGTCTTGGCTGTGTGCTTAAGGTCGTTGTCCTGTTGGAAGGTGAATCTTCGCCCCTGTCTGAGGTCCTGAGCTCTCTGGAGCAGGTTTTCATCAAGGATCTCTCTGTACATTGCTCTGTTTATCTTTGCCTCGAGCCTGACTAGTCTGCAAGTCCCTGCTGTTGAAAAACTTTCCCACAGCATGATTCTGCCATCACCATGTTTCACTGTAGGGATGGTGCCAGCTTTCCTCCAGATGTGACGCTTAGCATTCAGGCCAAAGAATCTAGTTTCTCATGGTCTGAGAGTCTTTGGGTGCCTTTTGGCAAACTCCAAGCGGGCTGTCATGTGCCTTTTTCTGGGGAGTTGCTTCCGTCTGTTCTTCCATCTCCACAGAGGAACTCTAGTGCTCTGTCAGAGTGACCATCAGGTTCTTGGTCACCTCCTTGACCAAGGCCCTTCTCCCCCAATTGCTCAGTTTGGCAGGGCAGCCAGCTCTATGAAGAGTCTCTTGGTGGTTCCAAACTTCTTCCATTTAAGAATGATGGAGGCCACTGTATTCTTGGGGACTTTCAATGCTGCAGAAATGTTTTAGTACCCTTCCCCAGATCTGTGCCTCGACACAATCCTGCCTCTGAGCTCTAAGGACAATTCCTTCGACCTCGTGGTTTGGTTTTTGCTCTGACATGCACTGTCAACTGTGGGACCTTACATAGACAGGTGTGTGCCTTTCCAAATCATGGCCAATCAATGTAATTTACCACAGGTGGACTCAAGTTACAGAAACTTCAAGGATGATAAAGGCAGGAAACTAGGAAGAAACCTATAGAGGAACCAGGCTCTGAGGTTTGGCCAGTCCTCTTCTGGCTGTACCGGCTGGAGATTATAACAATACATGGCCATTAAGGATAGATTGTTCTTTAAGATGTTCAAATCTTCATAGATGACCAGCAGAGTCAAATAATAATCACAGTGGTTGTAGAGGGTGCAACAGGTCAGTACCTCCGGAGTAAATGTCAGTTGGCTTTTCATAGCCTGGCATTCAGAGGTCGAGACAGCAGGTAAGAGAGAGAGTCGAAAACAGCAGGTCCAGGACAAGATAGCATGTCCGGTGAACAGGTCAGGGTTCCATGGCCACAGGCAAAACAGCAGAAACTGGATCAGCAGCACGACCAGGTGGACTGGGATGGGTACAGCCAGGAGTCATCCGGCCAGGTAGTCCTGAGGCAGGGTCTTAGGGCTCAGGTCCTCCGGGAGGGGAGAGAGAGAGATGGGAGAATTAGAGGGAGTATAATTAAGTTTACACCGGACAGATAAGACAGGAGAATTACACCAGATAGGACAGACTGACCCTAGCCCCCGGCACATAGACTAGTATAGCATATATGCTTGAGGATGTGACACTGTTACGGGGACACTGTGGCCGACGATAACCCCGGACAGGGCCAACCAGGCAGGATATAATCCCACCCACGTTGCCAAAGCACAGCCCCCACACCACTAGAGGGATATCAACATATTACCAACTTACTACCCTGAGACAAGGCTGAGTATAGCCCATGTGAACCCCAGCATGAGCCCGAGGGGCAGCAAATCCGGACAGGAAGATCACGTCAGTGACTCAACACACTCAAGTCGAGTATAGCGAGAAAAAAAACACATGGCACAACATGATGCCCCCCTCCTAGGGACAGCATGGAAGAGCACTAGTAAGCCAGTGACTCAGCCCCTGTAATAGGGTCAGAGGCAGAGAATCTCAGTGGAGAGAGAAAGCCGACCAAGCAGACACAGCAAGGGCGGTTCGTCACTCCAGTGCCTTGCCATTCACCTTCGCATCCCTGTGCCAGACTACACTCAATCAAAGGACCTACTAAAGAGAACTAAATGACTATCGCCCCGTAGCATCACTTCTGTCATCATGAAGTGCTCAGAGGCTAGTTAAGGATCATATCACCTCCACCTTACCTGCCACTCTAGACCCAGTTCAATTTGCTTACCGCCCCAATAGATTCACAGACAATGCAATCGCCATCACTCTGCACACTGCCCTAACCCATCTGGACAAGAGGAATACCCATGTAAGAATGCTGTTCATTGACTATAGCTCAACATTCAACACCATAGTACCCTCCAAGTTCATCATCAAGCTCAGGGCCCTGGGTCTGAACCCCGCCCTCTGCAACTGGGTCCTGGACTTCCTGACGGGCCACCCCCAGGTGGTGAAGATAGGAAACAACACCTCCACTTCGCTCATCCTCAACACTGGGGCCCCACAAGGGTGCATGCTCAGCCCCCTCCTGTACTCCCTGTTCACCAATGACTGCGTGGCCACACATGCCTCCAATTCAATCATCAAGTTTTCAGATGACACAACAGTAGTAGGCTTGATTACCAACAACGATGAGACAGCCTACAGGGAGGAGGTGAGGGCTCTGGGAGTGTGGTGCCAGGAAAATAACCTCTCACTCAACGTCAGCAAAACAAAGGAGATGATCATGGACTTCAGGAAACAGCAGAGGGAGCGTCCCCCCCTATCCACATTGACGGGACCGCAGTGGAGAAGATGGAAAGCTTCAAGTTCCTCAGCGTACACATCACTGACAAACTGAAATGGTCCACCCACACAGACTGTGTGGTGAAGAAGGCACAACAGCGTCTCTTCAACCTCAAGAGGCTCACAAACGTTTACAACGCATCACCGGGGGCACACTACCTGCCCTCCAGGACACCTACATCACCCGATATCACAGGAAGGGCAAAAAGATCATCAAGGACATTAACCACCCGAGCCACTGCCTGTTCACCTCGCTATCAAGGTGAGGTCAGTAGATAGATAGATAGATAGATAGATAGATAGATAGATAGATAGATAGATAGATAGATAGATAGATAGATAGATAGATAGATAGATAGATAGATAGATAGATAGATAGATAGATAGATAGATAGATAGATAGATAGATAGATAGATAGATAGATAGATAGATAGATAGATAGATAGATAGATAGATAGATAGATAGATAGATAGATAGATAGATAGATAGGTACTTTATTGATCCCCCGGGGGGGAAATTTCATTGTCAAGCAGCTACAACAAAAACACAGGGCAGGTGCAAAATGCCACAACGAAAGTACACAAAAGACAGATACACGGTACATGATACATAGAGCGGCAGTATGATAAAGTATAGAAATACAAGATATCTGGAGTGCAAAAAAAAGCTATAAAAGGACATTGCATAGTATGAGTGGTTGGCTGAATATGTACACTATACATTGGTGGATGTTGGATGGTTAACTATACTATACAGGTCGATGGCAGAGAAATACTTCAGTAGCTAAAAATGCGTATGATATGAGCGAGGGTAATAATAGTTTACTTAATAGACAGACTGGGTAAATGAACAGATAAGTGAATATTTTGCATGGTTAAATTAGCTGTACAGGTAAATATACAGTTATATTTACAGATAAGTGAATACTTGCATGGTTACACAAACTGTACAGGTAAATGACAGGAAGAGATACTTTAATAGCTAAATGTGTGTATGATATCATTTGGGGTAATAATAGTAATTCCCTTAAAATACAGTCCTTAGTGCGCAGGGTTTAATTACAGACAACTGCACTTATTGCACATTCGATATACTAAAAGCAATGAGAAAAGGTGCAACTGGCAGGATACTAATATGCATTCCTGAGTGAATGCCTACGTCCAATAATTACTTACAGTATTGCATGTGATATAATATAACAACTGTACATGAGTATGTATATACAGACCTGTATGAATAAATAGGTCCTGAGTGGATGAGTGCTGACGGACCAGAGTTACTCACGGATGGATGCATAATTGTTAAACTAGGTCCTAGCACCCCAACAGTTCCAGATCTATGTTGCCGACGGCACGGCACCCCGGTGAGTCATTATATAGTCTAATAGCCGCCGGCAGGAAGGACCTCCTGTAGCGCTCTCTGGCACACTGTGGTGGGATCAGTCTGTGACTGAAAGTGCTCCTCTGCGTCATAACCATAGCTTGCAGAGGGTGGGTGACGTTGTCCATGATGGCCAGCAGTTTGGCCAGGATCCGTCTCTCCGCCACCTCCTCTAGAGTGTCAAGGCTCATCCCCAGGACAGAGCTAGCCTTCCTGATCAGCTTATTTACCCGAGAAGCATCACCGGCTTTGATGTTTGCTCCCCAGCACACCACTGCAAAAAAGACCACAGACTGGTAGAAGGTATGCAGTAGTTTACTGCACACGTTGAAGGACCTGAGCCTCCTCAGAAAGTAGAGTCGGCTCTGGCCCTTTTTGTACAGGGCCCCGGTGTTACCAGCCCATTCCAGCCTGTTGTCCATATGGACTCCCAGGAACTTGTATGACCCAACCATTTCCACATCCATCCCCTTTATAGGGACTGCAGTCAGTTGTGCCTTGGTTCTCCTGAAGTCCACCACCATCTCCTTAGTTTTGCTGATGTTGAGCTGAAGGTGGTTCTGCTCACACCACAACACAACACAGGTGCATCAAAGCTGGGACCGAGAGACAGAAAAACAGCTTCTTTCTCATAGCCATCAGACAGTTAAATAGCCATCACTAGCCCGCTACCAACCGGTTACTCAACCCTGCACCTTTTGTATATGTATTCTATTCTACTATTCTACTGTATTTCAGTCAATGCCACTCCGACATTACTCATCCTAATATTTATATATTTCTTAATTCCATTATTTTACTTTTACATTTGTGTATTGTTAGATACTACTGCACTGTTGGAGCTAGGAACACAAGCATTTCACTACACCCACAACAACTTCTGCTAAATATGTGTATGTGCCCAATAAAAGTTGATTTGATTTGATTAGTCTTCAGTAAAGACTTAAAGGTTGAGACGGAGTCTGCGTCTCTCACATGGAAAGGCAGACCATTCCATCAAAATGTTGCTCTATAGGAGAAAGCCCTGCCTACAGCTGTTTGCTTAGAAATTCTAGGGACAATAAGGAGGCCTGCGTCTTGTGACCGGAGCGTACGTGTAGGTATGTACGGCAGGACCAAATCTGAGAGATAAGTAGGAGCAAGCCCATGTAATGCTTTGTAGGTTAGCAGTAAAACCTTGAAATCAGCCCTAGCCTTAACAGGAAGCCAGTGTAGAGAGGCTAGCACGGGAGTAATATGATCAAATCTTTTGGTTCTAGTCAAGATTCTAGCAGCTGTGTTTAGCACTAATTGAAGTTTATTTAGTGCTTTATCCGGGTAGCTTGAGAGTAGAGCATTGCAGTAATCTAATCTAGAAGTGACAAAATCATGGATTAGCTTTTCTGCATAATTCTTTGACAAAATGTTTTAGATTTTTGCAATGTTATGATGATGGAAAAAAGCTGCCCTTGAAATATTCTTGATATCTTTGTCAAGAGAGAGATCAGGGTCCAGAGTAACGCCAAGGTCCTTCAGTTTTATTTGAGATGACTGTACAACCATCAAGATTAGTTGTCAGATCCACCAGTAGATCTCTTCGTTTCCTGGGACCTGGAAGAAGCATCTCTGTCAGAGTTTAAAAGTAAAATAATTGCTGCCATCCACTGCCTTATGTCTGAAACACAGGCTTCCAGGGCAGGCAATATTGAAGCTTCACTATGTTTTGTCTAAATGTATAGCTGTGTGTCGTCCGCATAGCAGTGAGAGTTGAAATGTTGTTTCCGAATGACATCACCAAGAGGTAGAATATATATTGAAAATAATAGTGAAAATTCTAATAATTAGCCGGTTGGTCATCTGCTTCCAGTTAATTACAGTTAATTACAGAGGTTGAAAACGACAGAAAGGTAGCTCTCCAGGAACAGGGTTGGAGAGCCCTGGTATACAGAGACATACATTAAACAAACTACCATTCCAGGCGGCCATGATGGCTGAGGAGCTGAAGAAGGAGCAGGACACCAGCTCTCACCTGGAGAGGATGAAGAAGAACCTGGAGGTCACAGTCAAGGACCTGCAGCACCGCCTGGATGAGGCTGAGAATCTGGCCATGAAGGGAGGCAAGAAGCAGCTCCAGAAACTGGAGTCCAGGGTGAGTTAACAACAGGGTGGATTACAGTGGAATGAAAGACTGATTTCTGGATATTTATTTGATCATATAAAAATACACAGGGGCATTGTGTAATGACTTTTTCTCTCTCAATAACCCACCTATATAATGAAAAACGGTTGTTAATATTACAGATCCCTTCAATTAAACTAATTAAAGTACATATGAACAGACAACTATTGTGCCTCCTTGACTGAGTAGAAGACTATACCTCTGTTTTACAAAGATTTGTTAGGTATGATTTCACCACCTCAAACAAATGCCTATGTTGATTTCTTCTACAAAGGTGCGTGAGCTTGAGACTGAGTTGGAGGCCGAGCAAAAAAGAGGTGTAGACACAGTCAAGGGAGTCCGCAAGTATGAGCGCAGAGTCAAGGAGCTCACTTACCAGGTAAGAGAAGGTGCCTTCTTCACACACTTGGCACTAACACAGACAGGTTTGTGTAAAAAACTGAGGCATTGATTATTTGATCTTGTCCCACAGACCGAGGAGGATAAGAAGAACGTTGGCAGACTTCAAGACTTGATAGATAAGCTACAGATGAAAGTGAAGGCCTACAAGAGGCAGGCTGAGGAAGCAGTGAGTCACAAACTCAGTCAAATACTCAGCATATTTTTCCCTAGTTGACTTCATGTCAGTACAGTTTAGCTGAATCTGAGATGCGCGAAAGTTGAACCAACAACCCTGGTCGCCCCAGGTGTATTTGAGGTGAAACAACAACCCTGGTCGCCCCAGGTGTATTTGAGGTGAAACAGCAACCCTGGTCGCCCCAGGTGTATTTGAGGTGAAACAACAACCCTGGTCGCCCCAGGTGTATTTGAGGTGAAACAGCAACCCTGGTCGCCCCAGGTGTATTTGAGGTGAAACAACAACCCTGGTCGCCCCAGGTGTATTTGAGGTGAAACAGCAACCCTGGTCGCCCCAGGTGTATTTGAGGTGAAACAACAACCCTGGTCGCCCCAGGTGTATTTGAGGTGAAACAACAACCCTGGTCGCCCCAGGTGTATTTGTTATAATTTTGTTTATGAAATGGAGGAGATGAATATGATTTTGTTGTGGTAAATTAAAATATATTGTGTGTGATCTACCCAACAGTGCAGTAGTCAATAATAGTATAACTAATATATATATATATATAACCCTAACACGAGAATTAAACAAGAGGAAAAATATCCTTCAAGATGTGAAAGATAAAAACTGTTTGTTGTTTTAAGTAATGTCTTTGTTGTTAATATCAAACGGATGTGGCAGTTTCACTGTAACGGATTCCAACTTTAAAGTGCTTCTGCACATCAGTCAATATTGACTCAATTGATATTGCAAGACATTATTGACATTTCTGAGTGCCTCCTATGCGTGTGTTACCTACTTAAAGTATAGGGTTAGTAGTAATATGAATTTGCTGAGCTAGTCTATTGGTAGTGCTGTCACCCCTGGATCATACTGTGTATATGCCTCTGCAGGCAGCGTTTGATCTCCTGTTCAAAAACACACTTTCTCTGCTGTATCATCTAGCTCCCATATACTCTACATTGCTGTCTGACGATAAAAAGAATCAACCTTAAAATACTTTTTTTTTAAATAATATGAATTTGCTACCTGAATCTTCAAACTTTTAATACTGACGTTATGCTCTCCCAGGAGGAAGCAGCCAACCAGCACATGTCTAAGTTCAGGAAGGTGCAACATGAGCTGGAGGAGGCTGAGGAGCGTGCCGACATCGCTGAGACTCAAGTCAACAAGCTCAGAGCCAAGACCCGCGATGGTGGAAAGGTACAGAGCTGCTGCTAGGCCTACACCTGACTTACCGTATGTGCAAATATGACCACATGAACACCACCTATGCTTCAGTATAATTCAAACTGAGCCTTCAATGCTTGATCCATTATATTATTTAGATGTTTCCGTATTTTGCATGTTCATTATTAATACTGATACATTCGTTTCTTTCTCGCTTCCTACAGGGCAAAGAAGCTTCTGAATGAACAAGACTAAAGTCTCTTAACATTTTACTTGTTGTTGCATAAAATATGATTTTCATAGTGAAATGTTGAGCATTGATTAAAAACATGTTGGCCAACATATACTTATTTTTGGACTGTGGACTTATTACTCAGCGAACAGATTGTTCATATCATAAAAATATTGCACTTTAATTAAAGGAGCAATCTGGGATTCCAAAAAACAACAAAGCATCCACCCAAACAAAGCTACCACGTTTTTGTGTAAACAGCTGAGGGATGAGGCTGGAGAAATGTCAGTGGAGCAAGCCCTTTGCTCATGTCACTGCCAGAGCATTATTACATTTAGAACTTTCCGACAGAATGGTTATGTTTAGGGTTAGGGCTATTAATCACCCCCAAACAACACCAAACAGTTACCCAAAATGTAAAAACAGGTACCCCAAATAAAATGCCATTTATTACATATACAGTCGTATGAAAAGGTTTGGGCACCGCTGACTGTTTCCATTTAGAAATAATTGGGTGTTTGGATCAGCAATTTCATTTTGATCTATCAAATAACTGATGGACACAGTAATATTTCAGTAGTGAAATGAGGTTTATTGGATTAACAGAAAATGTGCAATATGCATCAAAACTAAATTAGACAGGTGCATAAATTTGGGCCCCAACAGAAAAATCACATCAATATTTAGTAGAGCCTCCTTTTGCTAAAATAACAGCCTCTAGACGCTTCCTATAGCCTCTAATGAGTGTCTGGATTCTGGATGAAGGTATTTTGGACCATTCCTCCTTACAAAACATCTCCAGTTAAGTTAGGTTTGATGGTTGCCGAGCATGGACAGCCCGCTTCAAATCAT
>CM042386.1:5000-7500 GCA_023634145.1 Thymallus thymallus | reverse complement strand
GGGTTAGGGTTAGGGTTAGGGTTAGGGTTAGGGTTAGGGTTAGGGTTAGGGTTAGGGTTAGGGTTAGGGTTAGGGTTAGGGTTAGGGTTAGGGTTAGGGTTAGGGTTAGGGTTAGGGTTAGGGTTAGGGTTAGGGTTAGGGTTAGGGTTAGGGTTAGGGTTAGGGTTAGGGTTAGGGTTAGGGTTAGGGTTAGGGTTAGGGTTAGGGTTAGGGTTAGGGTTAGGGTTAGGGTTAGGGTTAGGGTTAGGGTTAGGGTTAGGGTTAGGGTTAGGGTTAGGGTTAGGGTTAGGGTTAGGGTTAGGGTTAGGGTTAGGGTTAGGGTTAGGGTTAGGGTTAGGGTTAGGGTTAGGGTTAGGGTTAGGGTTAGGGTTAGGGTTAGGGTTAGGGTTAGGGTTAGGGTTAGGGTTAGGGTTAGGGTTAGGGTTAGGGTTAGGGTTAGGGTTAGGGTTAGGGTTAGGGTTAGGGTTAGGGTTAGGGTTAGGGTTAGGGTTAGGGTTAGGGTTAGGGTTAGGGTTAGGGTTAGGGTTAGGGTTAGGGTTAGGGTTAGGGTTAGGGTTAGGGTTAGGGTTAGGGTTAGGGTTAGGGTTAGGGTTAGGGTTAGGGTTAGGGTTAGGGTTAGGGTTAGGGTTAGGGTTAGGGTTAGGGTTAGGGTTAGGGTTAGGGTTAGGGTTAGGGTTAGGGTTAGGGTTAGGGTTAGGGTTAGGGTTAGGGTTAGGGTTAGGGTTAGGGTTAGGGTTAGGGTTAGGGTTAGGGTTAGGGTTAGGGTTAGGGTTAGGGTTAGGGTTAGGGTTAGGGTTAGGGTTAGGGTTAGGGTTAGGGTTAGGGTTAGGGTTAGGGTTAGGGTTAGGGTTAGGGTTAGGGTTAGGGTTAGGGTTAGGGTTAGGGTTAGGGTTAGGGTTAGGGTTAGGGTTAGGGTTAGGGTTAGGGTTAGGGTTAGGGTTAGGGTTAGGGTTAGGGTTAGGGTTAGGGTTAGGGTTAGGGTTAGGGTTAGGGTTAGGGTTAGGGTTAGGGTTAGGGTTAGGGTTAGGGTTAGGGTTAGGGTTAGGGTTAGGGTTAGGGTTAGGGTTAGGGTTAGGGTTAGGGTTAGGGTTAGGGTTAGGGTTAGGGTTAGGGTTAGGGTTAGGGTTAGGGTTAGGGTTAGGGTTAGGGTTAGGGTTAGGGTTAGGGTTAGGGTTAGGGTTAGGGTTAGGGTTAGGGTTAGGGTTAGGGTTAGGGTTAGGGTTAGGGTTAGGGTTAGGGTTAGGGTTAGGGTTAGGGTTAGGGTTAGGGTTAGGGTTAGGGTTAGGGTTAGGGTTAGGGTTAGGGTTAGGGTTAGGGTTAGGGTTAGGGTTAGGGTTAGGGTTAGGGTTAGGGTTAGGGTTAGGGTTAGGGTTAGGGTTAGGGTTAGGGTTAGGGTTAGGGTTAGGGTTAGGGTTAGGGTTAGGGTTAGGGTTAGGGTTAGGGTTAGGGTTAGGGTTAGGGTTAGGGTTAGGGTTAGGGTTAGGGTTAGGGTTAGGGTTAGGGTTAGGGTTAGGGTTAGGGTTAGGGTTAGGGTTAGGGTTAGGGTTAGGGTTAGGGTTAGGGTTAGGGTTAGGGTTAGGGTTAGGGTTAGGGTTAGGGTTAGGGTTAGGGTTAGGGTTAGGGTTAGGGTTAGGGTTAGGGTTAGGGTTAGGGTTAGGGTTAGGGTTAGGGTTAGGGTTAGGGTTAGGGTTAGGGTTAGGGTTAGGGTTAGGGTTAGGGTTAGGGTTAGGGTTAGGGTTAGGGTTAGGGTTAGGGTTAGGGTTAGGGTTAGGGTTAGGGTTAGGGTTAGGGTTAGGGTTAGGGTTAGGGTTAGGGTTAGGGTTAGGGTTAGGGTTAGGGTTAGGGTTAGGGTTAGGGTTAGGGTTAGGGTTAGGGTTAGGGTTAGGGTTAGGGTTAGGGTTAGGGTTAGGGTTAGGGTTAGGGTTAGGGTTAGGGTTAGGGTTAGGGTTAGGGTTAGGGTTAGGGTTAGGGTTAGGGTTAGGGTTAGGGTTAGGGTTAGGGTTAGGGTTAGGGTTAGGGTTAGGGTTAGGGTTAGGGTTAGGGTTAGGGTTAGGGTTAGGGTTAGGGTTAGGGTTAGGGTTAGGGTTAGGGTTAGGGTTAGGGTTAGGGTTAGGGTTAGGGTTAGGGTTAGGGTTAGGGTTAGGGTTAGGGTTAGGGTTAGGGTTAGGGTTAGGGTTAGGGTTAGGGTTAGGGTTAGGGTTAGGGTTAGGGTTAGGGTTAGGGTTAGGGTTAGGGTTAGGGTTAGGGTTAGGGTTAGGGTTAGGGTTAGGGTTAGGGTTAGGGTTAGGGTTAGGGTTAGGGTTAGGGTTAGGGTTAGGGTTAGGGTTAGGGTTAGGGTTAGGGTTAGGGTTAGGGTTAGGGTTAGGGTTAGGGTTAGGGTTAGGGTTAGGGTTAGGGTTAGGGTTAGGGTTAGGGTTAGGGTTAGGGTTAGGGTTAGGGTTAGGGTTAGGGTTAGGGTTAGGGTTAGGGTTAGGGTTAGGGTTAGGGTTAGGGTTAGGGT
>CM042385.1:34605079-34607728 GCA_023634145.1 Thymallus thymallus | reverse complement strand
AATGACAGAGACTTACCATTACAGTGACTAAAACAACAACCGCCTGGAGAAGGAAAGAGGTTGACTGTGATGTTAAAATGTTACAAATATGATCTGTCCTACCTCACATTACCCCAGCAGCCTTTACTAGCTTCCTGAACTATCTGCATTCTGTATCTTAGAGAATATGATTGGCCAGTGAATATGAAGAACGTGTATTACATGATATAAGGTGTGTAGGATTAAGACCAGGAGAAGAGAGAGGAGAGGAGAGGAGAGGAGAGGAGAGGAGAGGGAGAGGAGAGGAGGAGGAGGGGAGGGAGAGGAGAGGAGGGAGGGGGTAGGGGAGGGTAGGGGAGGGGAGGGAGGGGAGAGGAGGAGAGGAGAGGAGAGGAGAGGAGAGGAGAGGAGAGAGAGGAGAGGAGAGGAGAGGAGAGGAGAGGAGAGGAGAGAAGGAAATAATAGATGAGAGGAGTCCACTCAGGAGTATTGGGCCTCAGCGTGTGTAGGACCGGGGCCAGCTATATAGTCGGAGGTCTGGCCATGGCTGACCAGTCATTGTGGATGTTGGCCGAGACCATGAGGACTACCTTTGGCTGAACCAGATGCCTGTCACCATGGTGAGGGTATAGCGCTGCTGTGGACCTCCACACCTGCTGCGTCTTGCTGATTACTTCCAGCAGGACGTTAGATACAGTGACGGTGGTAGGTGAAATAGAATGTCCTGGTATTAGTGTATACTGTAGTCTGGGGCTTCTGTAATGTACTAGAAGATCACATTAAAGCTTCAGAGTTTAGTTACATTCTAGATCAATCAATCAATCAATCAAATAAACTGTGTGTGAAGATGTGCATGTATACATGTGTATAAATGTGACATTATTAGGGACTCACTTAAAGAGAGATCTAACGAGAGACTCACTGTTCCATTGGCTATTATCCTCTCTACCTGCGGTGTATCTAGGGGTGTATTTTCTGGAAGCACCGCTCTGACAGCTAGTCGACGACAGCCTGCTTCTCCCCCAGACATCCTGACACATGATTGATAGTCTCTTTGAAATATTAGCCCTGTGAAAGCCACACACTCAATTTCATCACACTTCACTAATGAAGCACACACAGGGCTCTTGACTAGACGTTAGAAGAAATAGCTCATTTCAGACACAGGTTCTTTTGAAATGTTGTTTTATGTTTGGGATGAAAGTGGATACATATCTGCCCCTATAGTTTTGGATATGAATGACAGGCTATGTTGTCTACTGCCAGAAAGAGGTATTTCTAGTACCCAACATACTGAGTGACTGAGGTGTTACTGGAAACACAGACAGGAAGACACGGAGGTAGGTCCTGTCCTCGAAACCCATCAACATCTCTGAATGTTTGAAATCTCTAAATTGTATTAGAAGCACTGAAGGTGGAATCTTGCTATAAATACGTATATCCACCTTGTTGTTGTGGAACACATCTGGAGGTGAAAGCCAAGTCAGCGATGAGAGGTTCTTCTCTCTCCTTGTCGTTGGCTGTTTGGCTTTCTGGAGCATGCAGGGCTGGAGGCCATCTTATAAAGAACACACCTGAGTTAGGTTGCCGGGGCAGCCAGGGACCAGGTGTGACTAATTTCCCACCTCTCGCTGGACATCATGCCTCCGAGACCTTTATCTTTATTTCAAAGTCTGGAAACTGTGTGTGTGTGTGTGTGTGTGTGTGTGTGTGTGTGTGTGTGTGTGTGTGTGTGTGTGTGTGAACACACTGCATATGTA
Organism: Thymallus thymallus; assembly: GCA_023634145.1. Lineage (NCBI taxonomy): Eukaryota > Metazoa > Chordata > Actinopteri > Salmoniformes > Salmonidae > Thymallus > Thymallus thymallus. The sequence goes on along the minus strand of CM042385.1, from coordinate 34,605,989 downwards.
TTAATGTTTAGTGTGTCTATGTTAATTGTGAATTGGTTAATTAATGAACGCTTCAGTTCTCACTAAGTAGTCAATGTTCAATTACCGGATAACATAAAGATATGACTGCAGGCTATACGGCTGCACAAATAAGACTGTAGCATTCACCTGAGGAGGCTATTAGTAGCAGGTTAGTAGTGCTCTGCTCTGCTCCCCTCCTGTCTCCTTTTCAGCCAGGTCACCTGTTATACAAGTCAGTATTCGGCGTCAATCCATGTCTAAGGATGTCGGGAGAGGATGTTGAAACCGGCCACTAGGGGGCAACACCTTCAAGTCGGGCTCCCGAGTGGTGCAGTGGTTTAAGGCACTGCATCTCAGTGCAAGATGTGTCACTACAGTTCCTGGTTTGAACCTAGGCTGTATCACATCAGACCGTGATTGGGAGTCCCATAGGGCAGCGCACAATTGGCCCAGCGTCGTCCAGGTTTGGTCAGGGTAGGCCTTCATTGTAAATAAGAATGTGTTCTTAACCTCTACAGGATCGTGTGAGCTAATGTGATTAGCATGACGTTGTAAGTAACAAGAACATTTCCCAGGACATAGACATATCTTAATTGGGCTGAAAGCTTGTTAATCTACCTGCACTGTCCAATTTACAGTAGCTTTTACAGTGAAAGAATGCCATGCTTTTGTACTTGAAAATGTATCAATAAACCAATAGGCAGATTTGGGCAGACTTGATACAACATTTTGAACAGTAATGCAATGGTTCATTGGATATGTCTACAACTTTGCACATACACTGCTGCCATCTAGTGGCCAGAATCTAAATTGCTTCTGGACTCCTAAATAATATTATGTCCTTTCTCTTGCATTTCAAAGATGAGAAGAAAAAGAAAACGCATGTTGTTTTCTTTGTATTACCTTCAAC
>CM042385.1:34560079-34600079 GCA_023634145.1 Thymallus thymallus | reverse complement strand
TTAGTTGGGTGTTTGATTACAGAGACTATGGTTGTTGTGGTTGCTGTTAGTTGGGTGTTTGATTACAGAGACTATGGTTGTTGTGGTTGCTGTTAGTTGGGTGTTTGATTACAGAGACTATGGTTGTTGTGGTTGCTGTTAGTTGGGTGTTTGATTACAGAGACACCATTTTCTGGACCTTGTGTCCTCTCATGCGTTATGGTGGCTCTCATGGGCAAATCACTTCCCTGAAGCCTTATTTACTTGATTGTCCTTTACTCTGTGATTCATACCTAACATTTCCACTGCCCACTAAATCAGTCCTGCCCCCTCTCCTTTCCTCTCTCTCTCCGACCTCCTCTCCGCCCAGTAAAGTTCACCCCAGTATGTCTTCCTTCGCCCCCCCCCCCCCCACACCACCACTCTCCGACAGAGACTCAAATAAATAGTGATGCTTCACATAGACCCCATGAAACCATCTCAAATACTTTATATGTCTCTTATTGATTGGTCCCTGGCCTCTTCCTCAACCGCCTGGGCTGGCATTAGTATCGACGAGAAGAACATTTCTCACCCTGCCTACTATAAAGCAGCCATTTCCATGCCCTTTCAAAGACAGAAAATTAGATGAAGTGCTATTTACAACCCTTCCTCTCTGTACCAACACATAGAGAAAGTGCTGAGGATGTGTCTCCAAGGACCATGAGTGCCGCCATTGGGTCGAATAAGTTTTGGTCTCTGACAAGTCTCACTTTACAGTATAATGTCCCTTTCAGACTCTCTAACTCTGTCATGTACACCTCGGAGTAGTTTGAAAGTGTCTTAGAGAATCAGATCAGGTTTACTTTTTGTTATAATCTGGAAATACTATATGAGATTAGAAAGGCCCTAAATGAACGTAAGGGGTCATCGATCCAGTGTGGTGTGTTAAGAAGAGATTCACCTTTCCCAGCTATCATCTCTGTCTCTAGCTGTCGTATTCGGGAAACTCTAAATATCAAGTTTAGTGAAGGCTGTATGGGAGAGTCTGTCATTTAAACAGACACACAATCTATCCTGCCTCAAAGAGGCTCATCCTTCCTATGAACAGAGAATGAAAAACAGAAGGAAAAAATAGAGAGTAAAAAGAGCTAAAAAGGGAGAGCTGGCTGGCCAGACTAAAATGTCCTTGACCTTGGAGTTGGGGCCAACCTTCAGCGTTACCTTTATTTGAGACGTGCTAATGAACAGTCAGATGGTATAAGGGCCACTACCAAACTAGGCCACGGGAGAAAAAAGAGAAAAGAGAGAGAGAGGAAAATTAAAAAGAGTTGACTCGCCGCTCTCCTTATCCAATCTCTTATGAAGGTTAGTCACTCACCCTGAAGGTTGAAACAGAGAAGTCAGAACATCACAGGGTAAAACCTGGCGCTTAGTTGGCTCTCTCTCTGCCACTAACAAGAGTGACTTTGTTGTATAAAATACGAGATGTGTATTTGGAATGTAAATGTATTTTCCCCTCCTGTCACACCAGAGCTATTGGAATTCATAACAGGGGAACATAATGGGGATATTGGGGAACATAATGGGAATATTGGGGAACATAAGGGGAATATTGGGGAACATCATGGGAATATTGGGGAACATCATGGGAATGTTGGGGAACATCATGGGAATATTGGGGAACATAATGGGAATATTGGGGAACATCATGGGAGTATTGTGAAGGGAAAAGGAGAGAAAGAAAAGGAAAAGTAAACTAATTTGCAAGTGACTACGCTTATAATTAAATTCCAAGCTAAAAGCCTTCCTTGTCATGTGTACTCATTTGCATCTCTGTTAAATATTCATGAATTTATTTGCATGAGCAGGCACAGTGTCTACACATGAGACGTCACACAGAATTTTAAATATATACTTTATAATATTTGACAATCTGCCCAATGGTACCAGACAGGATAATGCATTTTGTAGATATAGTTTTTTACAGATATGGAAAGCCATACTTACTGTAAAATTCACAAAATGATATTAATTCATCTGTCAACAGCTACAGTAGAAGAGACAGTTGATTCCATGGTAAACTGTTTTCTGAAGCACCTCAGGAGTTCATGTTACAAGATCATGAAAACATGCTGTTTATTGATCTTATTGATGTCTTTATATGTTGATTCTTATTTCCTGACTTGATCTTCCTGTATTTGATCCATTTACTTTTCATTTAGTTTAATATTCCTCATATAAACCTGATGGGCATCAAAGAGCAAAGCATAGATTAATGTGTAGTTCACTGAAAACACACATTGCATCTTTAAATGTAATTGAACCGCCTAGGTCGGCAGTTGTAGTGAACAAAGCCTTCCAGAGGAGACCATCAAAGCAGGCTATGAGTTAGACACACTCCCTAAGTGACAGAATGGTCTGGATCACATTCTAATACCTCTTTGTTTTATTAAATCACTAAGCAAACACTTTGTGTTTCTCTAAATGTGCCGCTCTCGTTCCATTACCATCAGCCCAGACCGGTAGCACAACCAGGGTGAGAGGCATTCGACACGACAGCATCTTCTAAATATTTAACGGCATGGGACAGAGCGGAGAGAGGGATCGCACTCCGTAAATAAGTAAAAAACAAAGAGGAAAAACACATAAGAGGAGAGATTAGTTCCTGCTAAAAGTGTAACAATGCCTCACTGTTCCAGCCTGCAATATTTAGAGGTCTTACTGTGTCCGATCGAGTCCCGCCCCTCCGGGATTGAGACATCATTCCATGGAGCACCGAGGAGAGAGGGAGAGAGGGAGAGAGGGAGAGAGGGAGAGGAGAGAAGCCGCCTGCTTCCGTTTTGCTCGTGCTCGGTCAGAGCAAATCACAGTTCCGTGTTTACGGAGGAGCTAGTTTTCCCAGAACGCACTTTGCATTTTAATAAGGCCCTTGCCTGCATACTAAGTGCACATTAAGACGGTGCAGTGGGGGCGAATGAGGCGGTACATTACGGTCAAAGCGAAACAGCCTCTTCACATTTTTTAACAAACAAAAGTTTTAGGGGGGCCAGAGTTGTTGTGATGCATATTAGGGTGGATGTGGTGGTGGTGGTTGTGCTGGTGGTAGGGATGATGATGATGACGTAAAGGAGGAAGAGGAGGAGGAGGAATACTAGGAAGAGGCTGGCTCATAAGTGATTATCTTTGTGTTGAGAATGATGATAGTGATGATAGTGTCAGTGTTAGCTCTGTAAAGTGTCCCATTCAGAGGTATGGCCCAGTTAAACCTCTCCCCTTATCCAGCCACCGCCCTCCCCAGCCCACCAGACAACCAGCTACTGGTGCCAGCAAGACAAACACTGCCAAGAAAGTAACCGATCCCGGGAAAAACAGCTATTAAATACAATGATACATTTTCATACAAGAAGTATTCCTTTTCTAACAGTTATTTAGAGAAAGAGTACCCGTATGTACTGTACCGACCCTGGCCGTGACCCCACTCTCAGAGGGTGTCTCAGGGAGAGTTGGGATATGCAAAAAACACATTTCTAATTCACACGTGTGTGTTAATACGCACTTGTACATGTGTGAAACAGGACCAATATAAGCACCCACTGAATTTTTATGAATTAGTATATATTTAGGGATTGAAAAATAACTTCTATGTTACTTGATGATTTGAAAGGAGGAACCATGTCTATCTTTCTTAGAGACCTTTTCCTTTTAATAACCTTCCTGGTCTTCAGAGGTTTAACTCATTACAACTACGCGCCTTACTCTAACTGAATAGTTTTACGAGGACTTGTACTTTTTTGTAATCAGTCATTTCAGTACTCTTGAGTGAGTGAGTGAGTGAGTGAGTGAGTGAGTGAGTGAGTGAGTGAGTGAGTGAGTGAGTGAGTGAGTGAGTGAGTGAGTGAGTGAGTGAGTGAGTGAGTGAGTGAGTGAGTGAGTGAGTGAGTGAGTGAGTGAGTGAGGGAGGGAGGGAGGGAGATTTTTTTACATCAGTAATTTTACTTCTACATGAGTGAAATGTAATTAAAGGAACAGTACTTCTACATGAGAAAGACATTTCAGTACTCTTTCCACCCCTGGTGATCTTCTATTCCTGCAGAATTCCTGGTTTCCTTGGAGACAGCCAGGGATGGTTGGCGGAATGGAAGACGCCAGGTCTCTTCAGGCTCAAGCGGGAAGGATCCTACTGTGGCCAAAGCCCTCTCTGGAGCGCCATGAATCCAAACTGACACAGATTTTTCATCGCCCAGTCGGAGCCAAACACCGGCTGACAGTATCAAGCACTTCCTGCAGGCCCTGTCTCAGACAGCCAGACCGCTGCATTAGGGACTAGACTACAGGCCAGCAGAATTTTCAAAATGGCTTGCTGTTATTTGTTCACATTTCCGAAAAATGCACATTGTTTAGAAAAATGTTCCATGTGTTGCTATACATAACCCTTGCTTATTTAAGCTAAAGCTTCGTCCTTGTGGAAGAATGTGTCTCTGAAATGTGAAATATATTTTTGCTTAACCTTTCAGAAAATAATCCCTGCGGTTTCCTGGAGTGATACATTTGTCTGAAATAGTTTGCAGCCTGATTATCTTGGGGGAAATGAACAGTGCCATTTGGAGATGAAAATCCAATAAATGGCAAGGTCTAGAAACGATAGCTCAGGGGATCAAATCCAGACAGGGAAGTAAGAATGTGTTTGGTCCCGGGGTATTACACATAGTTTAACCCCGCGACTGCTGAAAAGCCACTCAGGCTCAGAGGAAAGGGGTTAAAAAGGAAAGAGAAGGCAGGTGTGCTTGGGTTAGTGGAGAGACAAAGGTAATCTCTCACTCTGATCAATCATATATTCGAAGCTTATTCATTTGTATAAGATGTTATGACAGGTTTTTGTGAACATTTACTGTGGTATTTCAGCTGGAGGAAATAGCTAGAGCCGCTTCATTCAATATAGTGACTTTGAATAGATAGTAATCTGCTCAAGGACATAATAAATCAGAGGTGACAAAGGACAATTTCATGGTCAGGGTAAGATAAATTGCAATGTATGGACAGTACTCATATTTACAAATGATAACACATTAACATAGAGTGGAACTGAGTTAGATTTGTCAAATTCCTAAGCGGCTCCTGGAAGTATACCTAAAGCGGGCATTGCCATTGGCTGCACGGAGTCACGTTGAGAGAAATCAAGTTGGAACACTGGACTGTGAGATGTACTCTACACCTTGATTAAGCTGATAGAAATCCTCATTTTGTTTAAAGATTTCCAATGTGAGTGTCATTATTTCTATATAGCCTTCACTTTATCATTCTGAACTTCTAACATGAGTGGGACGGGTGTGGCTTCGTGACGATGATCACAAGAACAGCTGATCACCGATTTGACAGCTCCAACGCAGTTACACCTGCGACACCGGCAAAACATCAGCTATGTGGGTGTCGGCTATCGCCGGTTAACGGTTGATATGATTGGATCCAAGCCTTGAACTACAATATCACCTTCACTCTTACTATATCCCGTCACATATAGAAATTCCAGTACGTACTTACACTTACAAATTGAACTTGAACGACAATACTCTTGACATATTTAGTCACATATATTATCTGGTGAGTTTAGGCTTGTACATCATATATTCATGAGCTCTGGGTTATTTTCACTATGCAAATTAATCAATATTGCATCATCCATCAAAGTTGTAGTAGTAGTCAGTGTCAGACATAAGTATAGTTAGAAACCATCCATCTTTCATAACACTTTCCTTGACAGGAGTTGTTCAAACTGTCTTGTTTACAATGTGGAGGGAATGTTTACCCAATGTTTGGAGACCCACCCAAGGTATGAGTTTACAGGGTTCAGAGAAAGAAAAACAGGTAGAGAGACTGAGGGAGAGAGAAAGATAGAGGGGGAGAGAGAGAACAAGAGAGAGAGGGAGAGAGCCTCATTTTCATTCATTTTCCATCCCTCTCTAGGAGCAGAGGTTGTGTTTGTGAAAGCCTGGGAGAGAGACACACTGAACAGGGTCAGAGAGAAAGACGCACCATACCGGCTGGCTGTGCTCCATCAAAGGCCAGGGAGTAACAGGGATCAGCACCGTGCTGGAAGAGAATGGCTGAGCACCATCCACAGATGCTCCACCTACACCCCTATACCACAGCACAGCTCCCCAGATCGTAGGCCGCCTGGCCCGGCACCCACGCCATGCCCTGCCCAGGAGCACTGGATATGTGGGCAAGGGTCAGAGTTCACAAATCGCAGAGTCGTGGAGATAGAACAGGATGCACAGCACCGACACACAGCTATTTCCAGGCCTGGATAGAGAGAGTTCTCTGTGCAAAGAGAGAAATATTACCTTCAGAAATACATGGAGCAGTAAAAGGGAAGAGAGGGTTAAAAAGCCCACTGAATAGTCCATGAATAGTCATTGTAACTCATAGGTAATAGGTCATTGGTAATAGGTCATAGGTCATAGGTAATAGGTAATAGGTAATAGGTCATAGGTCATAGGTCATAGGTAATAGGTCATTGGTAATAGGGCATAGGTAATAGGTAATAGGTCATAGGTAATAGGTAATAAGTCATAGGTAATAAGTCATAGGTCATAGGTAATAGGTCATAGGTAATAAGTCATAGGTTATAAGTCATAGGTAATAAGTCATAGGTAATAAGTCATTGGTAATAGGTCATAGGTAATACGTCATAGGTAATAGGTTATTGGTAATAGGTCATAGGTAATAGGTCATAGGTCATCGGTAATAGGTCATATGTAATAAGTCATATGTAATAAGTCATATGTAATATGTCATTGGTAATAAGTCATAGGTAATATGTCATAGGTAATAAGTCATTGGTAATAGGTCATAGGTAATAGGTCATAGGTTATAGGTCATAGGTCATCGGTAATAGGTCATAGGTAATAAGTCATAGGTAATAAGTCATTGCAGCACAACACAAAGGGACATTCTTAAACTTCTTAAAAATCCAACAATGTAGTGTGGTACTCATATATGGCAATGAAAAAAGTGTTCAAAGACACACAAACTCACTCTCACACACACATACACACACACACACAACTGACACACATAAATGCTGACAGTGGGCTGCTGCATTTGATTTGTGGCTGAATCCAGAGGCATGACCTGGATCTCCACCTTCACTTTGATTCTGCAGTTTTCCATTAAAATCTCAAATAATAGATTAAACTCCCATGACTCTCTGTTGATGGACCTCCAGATCCCCCAGGGCCACCCTCACAGCAGCTTTGCCCCAGGTTGATGCCTCAAAGCTGGGCACCACATCTGTCTAACTCCCATTACTTGTCGTTTAATACCAACCTTTTCAAATACTCTTACTTTATTTGATTTCTTTAATAACCCCTCTGGCTGAAACAATACCCAGCTATACACTTAGAAAAAAGGCTTCCAGAAGGGCACTTTTCTCCCCATAGGAGAACCCTTTTTAGTTTCAGATAGAAACTTTTTGTGCTCCATGTAGAACCCTCTGTGTAAAGGGTTCTTGATGGAACCCAAAAGGCTTCTACCTGTAACCAAAAAGGTTTCTATATATACACTGGATGTATACAGTACCAGTCAAAAGTTTGGACACATCTACTTTTTTCTGAAGTATACACAAGTATACACAAGTGTATTTGTTGACGCACCGTCGGCAGCGATTACAACCTCACGTCTTCTTGGGTTTGACGATACAAGCTTGGAACACCTGTATTTGGGGAGTGTTCACCATTCTTCTATGCAGATCCTCTCAAGCTCTGTCAGGTTGGATGAAAAGCGTTGCTTATTTTCAGGTCTCTCCAGAGATGTTAACGGGTTCAAGTCTGGGCTCTGGCTGGGCCACTCAAGAACATTCAGAGACTTCCCAAAGCCACTCCTGCATTTTCTTGGCTGTGTGCTTAGGGTCGTTGTCATTTTGGAAGGTGAACCTTCACCCCAGTCTGAGGTCTGGAGCAGGTTTTCATCAAGGATCCTTCTGTACTTTGCTTCCTGACTAGTCTCCCAGTCCCTGCCACTGAAAAACATCCCCACAGCATGATGCTGCCACCACCATGCTTCACCGTAGGGATGGTGCCAGGTTTCCTCCAGACGTGACGCTTCTCATTCAGGCCAAAGAGTTCAATCTTGGTTTCATCAGAACAGAGAATCCTGTTTCTCATGGACTGAGACTCCTTTAGTGGCCTTTTGGCAAACTCCAAGCAGGCTGTCATGTGACTTTTACTGAGGAGTGACCACTACCAAAAAGGCCTGATTGGTGGAGTGCATCAGACATGGTTGTCCTTCTGGAAGTTTCTACCATCTCTGCAGAGGAACTCTAGAGCTCTGTCAGACTGACCATAGGGGTTCTTGGAGTCACCTCCCTGACCAAGGCCCTTCTCCCCTCATTGCTTAGTTTGGCCGGGCATCTAGGGTCTTGGTGGTTCCAAACTTCTTCCATTTAAGAATGATGGAGGCCACTGTGTTCTTGGGGACCTTCAATGCTGCAGAAATGTTTTGGTACCCTTCTCTAGATCTGTGCCTCAACACAATCCTGTCTCGGAGTTCTATGGACAATTCCTTCAACCTCATGGCTTGGTTTTTGCTCTGACATGCACTGTCTACTGTGGGACCTTATTTAGACAGGTGTGTGCCTTTCCAAATCATGTACAATCAATTTAATTTACCACAGGTTGACTTCAATCAAGTTGTAGAAACATCTCAAGGATGATCAATGGAAACAGGATGCACCTGAGCTCAATTTCGAGTCTCATAGCGAAGGGTCCGAATACTTACAGTACCAGTCAAAAGTTTTAGAACACCTACTCATTCAAGGGTTTTTCTTTATTTTTACTATTTCCTTCCTAATAATAGTGAAGACATCAAAACTATGAAATAACACATATGGAATCATGTACATTTTTTGGTTACTACATGATTCCATATGTGTTATTTCATAGTTTTGAGTAGGTGTGTCAGAACTGGTACTGTAAGAAAATAAGCTATTTCAGTTTTTTATTTTTAAAAGATTTTCAAACATTTCTAAAAACCTGTTTTTACTTTGTCATTATAGGGTATAGTGTCATTATGGGGTATTGTGTCATTGTGGGGTATTGTGTCATTGTGGGGTATTGTGTCATTATGGGGTATTGTGTCATTCTGGGGTATTGGGTCAAGCATAATGAATGCTTTCTGAAAGAACTGTATTTCCCAGGTCTCCCTCCCTATTCTAAGCGTGTGTGTGTGTGTCCCAGGTCTCCCTCCCTATGCTAAGTGTGTGTGTGTGTCCCAGGTCTCCCTCCCTATGCTAAGCGTGTTTGTGTGTCCCAGGTCTCCCTCCCTATGCTAAGCGTGTGTGTGTGTCCCAGGTCTCCCTCCCTATGCTAAGCGTGTGTGTGTGTCCCAGGTCTCCCTCCCTATGCTAAGCGTGTTTGTGTGTCCCAGGTCTCCCTCCCTATGCTAAGCGTGTGTGTATGTCCCAGGTCTCCCTCCCTATGCTAAGCGTGTTTGTGTGTCCCAGGTCTCCCTCCCTATGCTAAGCGTGTGTGTATGTCCCAGGTCTCCCTCCCTATGCTAAGCGTGTTTGTGTGTCCCAGGTCTCCCTCCCTATGCTAAGCGAGTGTGTATGTCCCAGGTCTCCCTCCCTATGCTAAGCGTGTTTGTGTGTCCCAGGTCTCCGTTTGGCTCTTCCCAGGTGGTAATTATACCGACACCCATCTCTCTGATGCATCCTGGGGATTATTTAAATGGTCAAATGAAGTGATGTTCCGCAGAGCAAGGAAGTACGCTCAGGGGAGTCCTTCGATTGGATAGGCAGTCATAATGCTGGCATAGGGGGGTGACAAAGTGTGTGTGGCTCTGTGTGTGTGTGGCTCAGTGTGTGTGTGGCTCAGTGTGTGTGAGCCTCTACGTGTGCCTCTGTGTGTGTGAGCCTCTACGTGTGCCTCTGTGTGTGTGAGCCTCTACGTGTGCCTCTGTGTGTGTCAGCCTCTACGTGTGCCTCTGTGTGTGTGAGCCTCTACGTGTGCCTCTGTGTGTGTGAGCCTCTACGTGTGCCTCTGTGTGTGTGAGCCACTACGTGTGCCTCTGTGTGTGTGTGCCTCTGTGTGTGTGAGCCTCTACGTGTGCCTCTGTGTGTGTGTGCCTCTGTGTGTGTGTTTGTGCCTCTGTGTGTGTGAGCCTCTACGTGTGCCTCTGTGTGTGTGGCTCTGTGTGTGTGTGGCTCAGTGTGTGTGTGGCTCTGTGTGTGTGAGCCTCTACGTGTGCCTCTGTGTGTGTGAGCCTCTACGTGTGCCTCTGTGTGTGTGAGCCTCTACGTGTGCCTCTGTGTGTGTGAGCCTCTACGTGTGCCTCTGTGTGTGTGAGCCTCTACGTGTGCCTCTGTGTGTGTGAGCCTCTGTGTGTGTGAGCCTCTATGTGTGCCTCTGTGTGTGTGTGCCTCTGTGTGTGTGAGCCTCTACGTGTGCCTCTGTGTGTGTGTGCCTCTGTGTGTGTGTGCCTCTGTGTGTGTGTGCCTCTGTGTGTGTGAGCCTCTATGTGTGCCTCTGTGTGTGTGGCTCTGTGTGTGTGTGCCTCTGTGTGTGTGTGCCTCTGTGTGTGTGTGGCTCTGTGTGTGTGTGCCTCTGTGTGTGTGTGGCTCTGTGTGTGTGTGCCTCTGTGTGTGTGTGGCTCTGTGTGTGTGTGGCTCTGTGTGTGTGTGCCTCTGTGTGTGTGTGGCTCTGTGTGTGTGCCTCTGTGTGTGTGTGGCTCTGTGTGTGTGTGCCTCTGTGTGTGTGTGGCTCTGTGTGTGTGTGCCTCTGTGTGTGTGTGGCTCTGTGTGTGTGGCTCTGTGTGTGTGTGCCTCTGTGTGTGTGTGGCTCTGTGTGTGTGTGCCTCTGTGTGTGTGTGGCTCTGTGTGTGTGTGGCTCTGTGTGTGTGTGTGTGTGTGTGTGTGTGTGTGTGTGTGTGTGTGTGTGTTGTGTGTGTGGCTCTGTGTGTGTGTGGCTCTGTGTGTGTGTGTGTGTGTGTGTGTGTGTTGTGTGTGTGGCTCTGTGTGTGTGTGTGTGTTGTGTGTTTGTGTTGTGTTTGTGTGGCTCTGTGTGTGTGTGCCTCTGTGTGTGTGTGGCTCTGTGTGTGTGTGGCTCTGTGTGTGTGTGTGTGTTGTGTGTGTGTGGCCCTGTGTGTGTGTGGCTCTGTGTGTGTGTGTGTGTTGTGTGTGTGTGGCTCTGTGTGTGTGTGTGTGTGTTGTGTGTTTGTGTTGTGTGTGTGTGTGTTGTGTGTGTGTGGCTCTGTGTGTGTGTGTGTGTGTTGTGTGTGTGTGTGTTAATGTGTGTGTGTGTGTTGTGTGTGTGTGTTGTGTGTGTGTGGCTCTGTGTGTGTGTGTGTGTGTTGTGTGTGTGTGTGTTAATGTGTGTGTGTGTGTTGTGTGTTTGTGTTGTGTGTGTGTGGCTCTGTGTGTGTGTGTGTGTGTTGTGTGTTTTTGTTGTGTGTGTGTGTGTGTTAATGTGTGTGTGTGTGTTGTGTGTGTGTGGCTCTGTGTGTGTGTGTTAATGTGTGTGTGTGTGTGTGTTAATGTGTGTGTGTGTGTTGTGTGTGTGTGTGTGTGTGTGTGTGTGTTGTGTGTTTGTGTTGTGTGTTGTGTGTGTGTGTGTGTGTGTGTTGTGTGTTTGTGTTGTGTGTTTGTGTTGTGTGTGTGTGTGTTGTGTGTGTGTGTTGTGTGTGTGTGGCTCTGTGTGTGTGTGTGTGTGTGTTGTGTGTTTGTGTTGTGTGTTTGTGTTGTGTGTGTGTGTGTTGTGTGTGTGTGTTGTGTGTGTGTGGCTCTGTGTGTGTGTGTGTGTGTGTTGTGTGTGTGTGTGTGTGTGTGTTGTGTGTTATAATACTGAGGAGAACAAGCATTATACAGTCAGGAAATCCCTGGTGGGCCTCAACTGTGCTTTTCTCCACAAATGATGGTGCTGTTGGTTAATAGCCGTAGTATCCAGGGATGAATTGCATTTCCTCCAATACAAAACCACAAGATAAAATGCTGCTATTGGAAATGTGATATGGTGAAATGAAGTGCTTGTGCATTGTATGTGTGATTGTGTACGTAAGTGTGTGTATTTACAGTGCACTTCCCACTGGACACACACTGGACATCTCATCTCATCACATCTCATCACTACTCAAGGAGATTGTCAAGAGTCATGCATCCTCCGAACCACACTGCTTCTTAACACACTGCTCGCTTAACCCGGAAACCAGCCGCACCAATGTGTCAGAGGAAATACCTCCCAACTGGACGATTCTGTGCCAATTGTGCACCGCCCCATGGGGCTCCCGGTCATGGCCGGCTGTGACACAGCCTGGGATCGAACCTGAGGCTGTAGTGGCACCTCAGCACTGTGATGCAATGCCTTAGACCTCTGCGCCACTCAGAAGTGGTTGAATCAACGTTCTTTCAACGTAATTTCAACAAAACTGTGTTGAAACAATGTGGAATAGATGTTGAATTGACGTCTGTACCCAGTGGGTTAACAGTAGGAATATAACACATCATATATCCAGGCAACACAACTTCAGACTTCAAACTTTAGCTCATCTCTTTCCACTTCCTTCTGACATGTTAAAGAAGCAGCATTTAGATTCACGGAGCTGCTGACAGTGTCTCTGACATGCCATTAAGGAGTCCATACGTGTTCCTTCTCTGAGTGTTTGAGATGGGAAATGGCTGCCCTTCAAATGGCATGCCACCGTCAATCAGAGAGAGTTGATGGACAGCCAATGCTCCCCACATTACCATAACATCTGTTCCATTTGATATTTCAATACTAATATTACACATTTTCTTTTACACTACCGGGAGGTCTCCCTTGGTCAATACGCAGTTTCAATGTCGATGAAAGAGTACGAAGTTGGTTTATTGAAGTGAAACTTGTTAGAGCCGGAGAGTGACCAATTAAAACACTCAAGTTGGCGTTTAAGGAAATGTTTGTATTGATTTATGCTGATAAGTAAACTGTGGCCACTTAATTGTGTGTGTGTGTGTGTGTGTGTGTGTGTGTGTGTGTGTGTGTGTGTGTGTGTGTGTGTGTGTGTCTGTGTGTGTGTGTGTGTGTGTGTGTGTGTCTGTGTGTGAGTGTGTGTGTGTGTGTGAGTGTGTGTGTGTGTGTGTGTGTGTGTCAAGACAGCTTTCACGTGAAAACACCGTTTTTGCCAGTAATTAGGGATTACCATGGTAATATCGTAAGCCTTTTTTACAGGGAAATGTTCACAATTATCACAGATAAATACCGTACAATTGTTAGTGTTCTAATCGGTCAGCTTTGGCTGCAGCCGGTGTGTGTGTCTGTGTTTGAATAGGAAGCATCTTCTATTATGTTCCACCATGAAGCTGGCACCAGTTAACACTATTGTCTTCCAGGAAGTGTAGCTGGGGGGCGGGGCGAGGGGGGGGGGGGGGAGGGGGAGGGGGGGGGTGTCACTATTATTACTGTGACAATCAACAACTCTCTCTGCTGTGTGTGTCTGTGTTTGTGTCTCTTCTCTATACACTCCTCCAGTGAAGGATTAGCTGATCAGCGTCTGGATGCTAGCTAATTGGCTCCTCAAAAATTCACACATCACTGTGTGTGTGTGTGTGTGTGTGTGTGTGTGTGTGTGTGTGTGTGTGTGTGTGTGTGTGTGTGTGTGTGTGTGTGTGTGTGTGTGTGTGTGTGTGTGTGTGTGTGTGTGTGTGTGTCTGTCTGTGTGTGTCTGTGTGTGTGTGTGTGTGTGTGTGTGCTGATGTGAAAACACTTGTATGTGTGTCACAACAGCTTTCACCTGAAAACAGGTTTTTGCCAGTAATTGGGGATTGCATGGTCACTATCGTAAGCCTTTTTTACAGGGAAATTGTTACGTCCCTTGACAATCTCCCTGTGTTTGGATGTCCTTAAGTGCCGGCTTGTTTCTGGTTTCCCTCTATCAACCTCTGTTGTTCCCAGGTGATCCTGGATGTCTTCTTCTGCTTCTTCTTCTTCTCCTCTTTCTTCTTCTCCTTCTTCTTCTCCTCCTTCTTCTTCTCCTTCTTCTTCTTCTACTTCTGTTTCTTCTTCTCCTTCTTCTTCTTCTCCTTCTTCTTCTCCTTCTTCTTCTGCTTCTTCTTCTTCTCCTTCTTCTTCTTCTTCTCCTTCTTCTTCTTCTTCTTCATCTTCTTCTTCTCCTTCTTCTTCTCCTTCTTCTTCTTCTTCCTTTTTTTTTGGCGATTCGCATCGATTTCGCGCATTACCACCACCTACTGTGAACTTGATCCAGAGACTCTGGATTTTGTTTGATTGATACCAGTGTGTTTGTTTGATACCAGTGTGTTTGATTGATACCAGTGTGTTTGATTGATACCAGTGTGTTTGATTGATACCAGTGTGTTTGTTTGATACCAGTGTGTTTGTTTGATACCAGTGTGTTTGATTGATACCAGTGTGTTTGTTTGATACCAGTGTGTTTGATTGATACCAGTGTGTTTGATTGATACCAGTGTGTTTGATTGATACCAGTGTGTTTGATTGATACCAGTGTGTTTGATTGATACCAGTGTGTTTGATTGATACCAGTGTGCTTGATTGATACCAGTGTGTTTGTGAGATACCAGTGTGTTTGATTGATACCAGTGTGTTTGATTGATACCAGTGTGCTTGATTGATACCAGTGTGTTTGTGAGATACCAGTGTGTTTGATTGATACCAGTGTGTTTGATTGATACCAGTGTGCTTGATTGATACCAGTGTGTTTGTGAGATACCAGTGTGTTTGATTGATACCAGTGTGCTTGATTGATACCAGTGTGTTTGTGAGATACCAGTGTGTTTGATTGATACCAGTGTGTTTGATTGATACCAGTGTGCTTGATTGATACCAGTGTGTTTGTGAGATACCAGTGTGTTTGATTGATACCAGTGTGTTTGATTGATACCAGTGTGCTTGATTGATACCAGTGTGTTTGTGAGATACCAGTGTGTTTGTGAGATACCAGTGTGTTTGATTGATACCAGTGTGTTTGATTGATACCAGTGTGTTTGATTGATACCAGTGTGCTTGATTGATACCAGTGTGTTTGTGAGATACCAGTGTGTTTGTGAGATACCAGTGTTATTGAAACCTGCTTAGTTTGTAAACCTGATCCTTATCCTAGTAGTCTGTGGAGTAGGGCTAGGTAAAATACCCTGGGGTTTACATCCACCCGTAGGTAACCCACTGTTATATACACTAGGATAGAAGCAAGCTGTCACCCAGTGTTATTGTAGCAGTGAGGTAAGTTTGTGTTTAGGTTAGTTTGTGACAGGCAGGGTTTAGAGGTGTAGGGAAGTTCAGGGTCTTTTGGTATAGTTTCTTTGCTTTGACAGACCGCTGGCACCGCCCTACCACTAACCCCTTTACCTGCTGTCCTCCTTCCCTGACAGACCGCTGGCTCCGCCCTACTCCTAACCCCTTTACCTGCTGTCCTCCTTCCCTGACAGACCGCTGGCTCCGCCCTACTCCTAACCCCTTTACCTGCTGTCCTCCTTCCCTGACAGACCGCTGGCTCCGCCCTACTCCTAACCCCTTTACCTGCTGTCCTCCTTCCCTGACAGACCGCTGGCTCCGCCCTACTCCTAACCCCTTTACCTGCTGTCCTCCTTCCCTGACAGACCGCTGGCTCCGCCCTACTCCTAACCCCTTTACCTGCTGTCCTCCTTCCCTGACAGACCGCTGGCTCCGCCCTACTCCTAACCCTTTACCTGCTGTCCTCCTTCCCTGACAGACCGCTGGCACCGCCCTACTCCTAACCCCTTTACCTGCTGTCCTCCTTCCCTGACAGACCGCTGGCTCCGCCCTACTCCTAACCCCTTTACCTGCTGTCCTCCTTCCCTGACAGACCGCTGGCTCCGCCCTACTCCTAACCCCTTTACCTGCTGTCCTCCTACTCTGACAGACCGCTGGCTCCGCCCTACCACTAACCCCTTTACCTGCTGTCCTCCTTCCCTGACAGACTGCTGGCTCCGCCCTACTCCTAACCCCTTTACCTGCTGTCCTCCTTCCCTGACAGACCGCTGGCTCCGCCCTACTCCTAACCCCTTTACCTGCTGTCCTCCTCCCCTGATTGTGACGATGTAATGTGATTGTGTGATCTTCTGTTTAGTTAGTGCCCATAACATCACACCAGTCCCTCATCCAGAGTGTGTGGCCTTGGGCAGTTGTGTCCTCCTTCTCTCCCGAGCCATTGGAGGGGCGTAACAGAAATGTTCACAATTATCTTGGATAAATAGCATATGATTGTTATTGTTCTAAGTGGTCACTTCTGGCTGCATGGGTATGTATTTGAATAGGAAGCATTAGCATGTCTATTGTCGTGTGCATATTAACAGTATGCACTAGAGTAACAGTGAAATGTTAATAACCCATAAACTGTTGGTTGCCTCAATATTGAAACACACAGAGCGTTGGTTTCCCAAATAAGTCTAATGGTCTATTTTGGTGGGAATGGTTTTATTTAATAAATATTTATTTCTTATTATCTCATCCATGCAGACGATCCTTTTATGGGAGCTGATTAGATTATGCGTTCATTATCGTTATGGTGGATGAGATTAGCATGTCACTGAAAAGATCACGGATCACGACATACAGCGGGTGAAATAAGTATTGAACACGTCACCATTTTTCTCAGTAAATATATTTCCAAAGGTGCTATTGCTATCACCAGATGTTGGTAAAAACCCAAGTAATCCATACATACAAAGAAACCAAAACAAATAAGTTCAGAAATTAAGTTGTGTAATAATGTAAAATGACACAGGGAAAAAGTACTGAACACATGAAGAAAGGGAGGTGCAAAAAGGCATGGAAAGCCAAGACAACAGCTGAAAACTATCAGTAATTAAAAAGCAATCCAGCCCCCTGTCAGTGCAAATTAATATCAGCTGGTTCAGTCCCAACTGATGGCCTACAAAAAGGTCTCATTGCCAAGGTGTCACACAAGACACATCTCATGATGGGTAAAAAAAGCAAAGAGCTGTCTCAAGACCTTCGCAACCTAATTGTTGCAAAACCTAATGATGGCATTGGTTATAGGTGCATTTCTAAGCTTCTGAATGTTCCAGTGAGCACTGTTGGGGCCATAATACGGAAGTGGAAAGACAATCATTTCACCATAAATTTGCCTCGACCAGGTGCTCCTCGCAAGATTTCTGACAGAGGAGTGAAAAGAATAATCAGAAGAGTTGTCCAAGAGCCAAGGACCACTTGTGGAGAGCTTCAAAAAGACCTGCAATTAGCAGGTACTGTTGTCTCAAAGAAAACAGTAAGTAATGCACTCCACCGCCATGGCCTGTATGCACGCTCACCACGCAAGACTCCATTGCTGAAAAAAAAGCATGTTGAAGCTCGTTTAAGGTTTGCTGCACAACATTTGGAAAAGCCAGTGAAATACTGGGAGAATATAGTGTGGTCAGATGAGAGCAAAATTGAACTGTTTGGATGTCATAATACACACCATGTTTGGAGGAGAAATGGCACTGCACATCACCCTAAAAACACCATACCAACAGTGAAGTCTGGAGGTGGGAACATCATGGTGTGGGGCTGCTTTTCAGCAAATGGTACTGGCAAACTTCACATAATTGAAGGAAGGATGAACGGGCAAATTTACAGAGACATTCTTGACAAAAATCTGCTGCCATCTACCAGGATGATGAAGATGAAACGAGGGTGGACAAGACAATGATCCCAAACACCAGAATGGCCCAGCCAATCACCTGACTTAAATCCCATTGAAAATCTATGGAAAGAACTGAAGATCAAGATTCATAGAAGAGGCCCACGGAACCTTCAAGATTTGAAGACTGTTTGTGTGGAAGAATGGGCCAAAATCACACCAGAGCAATGCGTGCGACTAGTTTCTCCATACAGGAGGCGTCTTGAAGCTGTCATTACCAACAAAGGCTTTTGTACAAAGTATTAAATAAATATCAGTAAGTGTGTTCAATACTTTTTCCCTGTGTCATTTCACATTATTACACATAACTTAATTTCTGAACATATTTGTTTTGGTTTCTTTGTATGTATGGATTACTTTGGTTGTTACCAACATCTGGTGAAAATGTAATGTCAATAGCACCTTTGGAAATATATTTACTGAGAAAAATGGTGTACTCTGAGTATACTATGTGTGTGTGTGTGTGTGTGTGTGTGTGTGTTGCTACAACATGGTAATCACACTGATTAGCTAACACCCTATTTAGTGATCTATCCAATATTTTAAGTTTTGCCTTTCAGCGTCTCAGCTTTGCTGCTACTGTTTTTAAGGTCAACAGTATTAAGACAAAATAAACTTTGAACATCTGCCATTGCATTCACCAATAGGTTCAATCCCTCTGTCTCCCACCAACAAACAGGCCATATGTTTTTATATTTTCATGTTTTTATGATGCAGTGAATCCTCCTGTGACCTCTTGTTGAAGGGCATTAAACATTAATATTCCTAATGGCAATCCAATCCAGTCCATTAGAATGACTTTCTCATTCCCTTTAGAGGGTCTAACCCTGCAGGTTAGTACACTACCAAGAGCTTTCCAATACAGGACGTCATAAAGCCAGCAGGGTGCTTTACTCCTCAACCATACAGTATAGTCACTCCAATTCTACTACTCTGCTACTGTAATCATCAAAGTGCCGTCAACCCAGAATAAATACTCCTCATTTCAGAAATTGCCTATCATTTGATAAAGGGCAGAATCCCAGTAGATTATATTAATCCAGGATCCCTGAGAAGGGTGTATTATTTGGGTAAAACACAAGCTAACATACAGGGGCAAACCAATCATAAAAACAGGGTTATTGCAGATGCTCACGTCACTCTGTTTTGTCCCGGTCCAGTCAAAACGAACACATCATACTGATTATTTTTCTCGCTCCTTGGTTCTCTCTATGCCTTCCTCTCTCTCTGTTTCCCTCCACAATATTTCTCAACTAATTATAAGTTTTACTGCATTATTGTTTGCATTTTAATGTGTGATATATCTCACCCAAGCTGAAATCGTTATTTTTCACATATTCCTCCCTGTCCCTGACTCGTATGAAGTGACACTGTTAACATTTAATCAGCGCAGCGTGAGGCCAACACGCCCACACAACAATGTGCCAAGCCGTCAAGCTGTCAGCATTAAATGAGAGTCAGAAACAGGGACAATAGGATCTGAGTTAACAGCAGGGTACTTGCACTATAGCTACTCTGCCACTACGACCCTGTTACATCTGAGAGGAACATTTACAATTACCCCGCTCTTTTAACAAGTGAATGTTACAGCATGACAAAAATTGGACGTCTCGGGTGGGGGTGACATTTTGTTCAGCTTTTGAAACTAAGTTTTGAAAGTGGATTGAGGGGGGAAAAATGATGAAAAGATATCCACTATGCAAAGATCACATGTAGCAGTGTCAGACCTTCAAACCTCCAGTTCTCTACCCGTCCCACTCCTCCCACTCCTCTAACTCGTTCACACGTCAGGTCAGAGAGGGGAGCAGAGACGTGTAGGGAGGTACAGATGTTAACGTGTCCATCCTGACCTCGTCCTCTGCTCCAGCACACACACCTCCAGTAAAAACAGACAGCAGGAACTGTGGCAGATAAGAAATGGTGTGTGTGCCGCCTCTGCCTATACGCTGACTATGTGCTGCACATAGGGAAGTCATTTGGGTTCCCAACTTCATGTCAGCAAACATTTTTTAAATGCTGGGTAAGGTAGTTTAACAAGCTATCTAAACCAAATTACCTACCAGGAACGCAGGGCATGTGCTCAGGGGCCCTGACCTCCAGTGTCACTCACACTCAGATATCAGAATTGCAGGATATTATCTTTAAAACTGCAAAATGTTGTCTTCGACCATCGCAAAATGTTTAGAATTGCATGGATTGAACTTGGGGGCGGGGGGGAGGGTCACTAAAATGCCAGCGAGATTTTACTTTTATTTTATTTTATTTCACCTTTATTTAACCAGGTAGGTCAGTTGAGAACAAGTTCTCATTTGCAACTGCGACCTGGCCAAGACAAAGCAAGAGAGTGTGACAAAAAAACAACACAGAGTTACACAGTAAACAAACGTACAGTCAATAACACAATAGAGAATCTATATACAGAGTGCAAATGTAGTGCAAAATGCAGTAAGGTTAGGAAGGTAGGACAATAAATAGGCCATAGTGGTGAGATAAATTACAGATTAGCATAATCACTGGAATGATGGAATGTCCAAATGAGGATGTCAAATAGAGATACTGGAGTGGAAAATGAGCGGAAGTTAAATAATAATAAATATGGGGATGAGGTAGTAGGATGGGCTATTTACAGAAGGGCTGTATACAGGATGAGGTAGTAGGATGGGCTATTTACAGAAAGGCTGTATACAGGATGAGGTAGTAGGATGGGCTATTTACAGAAGGGCTATATACAGGATGAGGTAGTAGGATGGGCTATTTACAGAAGGGCTGTATACAGGATGAGGTAGTAGGATGGGCTATTTACAGAAGGGCTGTATACAGGATGAGGTAGTAGGATGGGCTATTTACAGAAGGGCTATATACAGGATGAGGTAGTAGGATGGGCTATTTACAGAAGGGCTGCATACAGGATGAGGTAGTAGGATGGGCTATTTACAGAAGGGCTGTATACAGGATGAGGTAGTAGGATGGGCTATTTACAGAAGGGCTGTATACAGGATGAGGTAGTAGGATGGGCTATTTACAGAAGGGCTATATACAGGATGAGGTAGTAGGATGGGCTATTTACAGAAGGGCTATATACAGGATGAGGTAGTAGGATGGGCTATTTACAGAAGGGCTGTATACAGGATGAGGTAGTAGGATGGGCTATTTACAGAAGGGCTATATACAGGATGAGGTAGTAGGATGGGCTATTTACAGAAGGGCTGTATACAGGATGAGGTAGTAGGATGGGCTATTTACAGAAGGGCTATATACAGGATGAGGTAGTAGGATGGGCTATTTACAGAAGGGCTGTATACAGGATGAGGTAGTAGGATGGGCTATTTACAGAAGGGCTGTATACAGGATGAGGTAGTAGGATGGGCTATTTACAGAAGGGCTATATACAGGATGAGGTAGTAGGATGGGCTATTTACAGAAGGGCTATATACAGGATGAGGTAGTAGGATGGGCTATTTACAGAAGGGCTATATACAGGATGAGGTAGTAGGGTGGGCTATTTACAGAAGGGCTATATACAGGATGAGGTAGTAGGGTGGGCTATTTACAGAAGGGCTATATACAGGATGAGGTAGTAGGATGGGCTATTTACAGAAGGGCTATATACAGGATGAGGTAGTAGGATGGGCTATTTACAGAAGGGCTATATACAGGATGAGGTAGTAGGATGGGCTATTTACAGAAGGGCTGTATACAGGATGAGGTAGTAGGATGGGCTATTTACAGAAGGGCTATATACAGGATGAGGTAGTAGGATGGGCTATTTACAGAAGGGCTATATACAGGATGAGGTAGTAGGATGGGCTATTTACAGAAGGGCTATATACAGGATGAGGTAGTAGGATGGGCTATTTACAGAAGGGCTGTATACAGGATGAGGTAGTAGGATGGGCTATTTACAGAAGGGCTATATACAGGATGAGGTAGTAGGGTGGGCTATTTACAGAAGGGCTATATACAGGATGAGGTAGTAGGGTGGGCTATTTACAGAAGGGCTATATACAGGATGAGGTAGTAGGATGGGCTATTTACAGAAGGGCTATATACAGGATGAGGTAGTAGGATGGGCTATTTACAGAAGGGCTATATACAGGATGAGGTAGTAGGATGGGCTATTTACAGAAGGGCTATATACAGGATGAGGTAGTAGGATGGGCTATTTACAGAAGGGCTATATACAGGATGAGGTAGTAGTGTGGGCTATTTACAGAAGGGCTGTATACAGGATGAGGTAGTAGTGTGGGCTATTTACAGAAGGGCTATATACAGGTGCAGTGATCGATAAGCAGCAGCTTAAAGTTAGTGAGGGAACCTCTAGCTTCAATGATTTTTGCAATTCGTTCCAGTCATTGGCAGCAGAGAACTGGAAGGAATGGCGGCCAAAGGAGGTGTTGGCTTTGGGGGTGACCAGTGACGAATATGTAGACAGGGCCAGCCAACGAGAGAATACAGGTCACAGTGGTGGGTAGTATATGGGGCTTTGGTAACAAAACGGATGGCACTGTGATAGACTACATCCAATTTGCTGAGCAGAGTGTTGGAGGCTATATTGTAAATGACATCACCGAAGTCAAGGATCGGTAGGATAGTCAGTTTTACAAGAGCATGTTTGGCATCATGAGTGAAGGAGGCTTTGTTGCGAAATAGGAAGCCGATTCTAGATTTAATTTTGGATTGGAGATGGTTAAT
Organism: Thymallus thymallus; assembly: GCA_023634145.1. NCBI lineage: Eukaryota > Metazoa > Chordata > Actinopteri > Salmoniformes > Salmonidae > Thymallus > Thymallus thymallus. The sequence goes on along the minus strand of CM042385.1, from coordinate 34,577,759 downwards.
GTGAGTCTGTAAGTTGAGTTTACAGTCTAACCAGACTGGCATTGAAGCTAGTTTGCAGGTTAGTTAACACAGTGTCCAAAGAGGGGCCAGATGTATACAGATGATAGATAGATAGATAGATAGATAGATAGATAGATAGATAGATAGATAGATAGATAGATAGATAGATAGATAGATAGATAGATAGATAGATAGATAGATAGATAGATAGATAGATAGATAGATAGATAGATAGATAGATAGATAGATAGATAGATAGATAGATAGATAGATAGATAGATAGATAGATAGATAGATAGATTTACTTTATTGATCCCCCGGGGGGGAAATTTCATTGTCAAGCAGCTACAACAAAACACAGGGCAGGTGCAAAATGCCACAACGAAAATACACAAAAGACAGATACACGGTACATGATACATAGAGCGGCAGTATGAAAAAGTATAGAAATACAAGATATCTGGAGTGCAAAAAAATAAAAGCTATAAAAAAGACATTGCATAGTATGGGTGGTTGGCTGAACATGTACACTATACATTGGTGGATGTTGGATGGTTAACTATACTATACAGGTCGATGGCAGACAAATACTTCAGTAGCTAAAAATGCGTATGATATGAGCGAGGGTAATAATAGTTTACTTAATAGACAGACTGGGTAAATGAACAGGTAAGTGAAAATGTTGCATGGTTAAATTAGCTGTACAGTTAAGTATACAGTTATATTTACAGATAAGTGAATACTTGCATGGTTACACAAACTGTACAGGTAAATGACAGGAAGAGATACTTTAATAGCTAAATGTGTGTATGATATAATTTGGGGTAATAATAGTAATTCCCTTAAAATACAGTCCTTAGTGCACAGGGTTTAATTACAGACAACTGCACGTATTGCACATTCGATATACTAAAAGCAATGAGAAAAGGTGCAACTGACAGGATACTAATATGCATTCCTGGGTGAATGACTACGTAAGTTAGGTCCAAGAATTACTAGCAATATTGCACGTGATATGATATAACAACTGTACATGAGTATGTATATACAGACCTGCATGAATAAGTAGGTCCTGAGTGAATGAGTGCTGACGGACCAGAGTTACTCACGGATGGATGCATAATTGTTAAACTAGGTCCTAGCACCCCAACAGTTCCAGATCTATGTTGCCGATGTTACGGCACCCCGGTGAGGCATTATATAGTCTAATAGCCGCCGGAAGGAAGGACCTCCTGTAGCGCTCTCTGGCACACCGTGGTGGGATCAGTCTGTGACTGAAAGTGCTCCTCTGCGTCATAACCATAGTGTGCAGAGAGTGGGTGACGTTGTCCATGATGGCCAGCAGTTTGGCCAGGATCCGTCTCTCCGCCACCTCCTCTAGAGTGTCAAGGCTCATCCCCAGGACAGAGCTAGCCTTCCTGATCAGCTTATTTACCCGAGAAGCATCACCGGCTTTGATGTTTGCTCCCCAGCACACCACTGCCAAAAAGATGGCACTGGCCACCACAGACTGGTAGAAGGTATGCAGTAGTTTACTGCACACGTTGAAGGACCTGAGCCTCCTCAGAAAGTAGAGTCGGCTCTGGCTCTTTTTGTACAGGGCCCCGGTGTTACCAGCCCATTCCAGCCTGTTGTCCATATGGACTCCCAGGAACTTGTATGACCCAACCATTTCCACATCCATCCCCTGTATAGGGACTGCAGTCAGTTGTGCCTTGGTTTTCCTGAAGTCCACCACCATCTCCTTTGTTTTGCTGATGTTGAGTTGAAGGTGGTTCTGCTCACACCACAACACAAAGTCACTGATTGTGCTCCTGTACTCCTACTCCTGCCCATCCCTGATGCACCATACAATAGCAGAGTCATCCGAGAACTTCTGTAGGTGGCATGTTTCAGAGTTATATCTGAAGTCTGAGGTGTGGAGGGTGAACAGGAAGGGGGACAGGACCGTTCCCTGGCCTGTGTTGCTGACACACAGCTCTGTAGTCGCGCAAATTGTGGCCTACCGGTCAGGTAGTCCGTGACCCAGGAGACTAAGAATGGTGTCGTCTGCGTAGAGATGGATCAGAGAGTCACCAGCAGCGAGAGAGAATAGGGTTGGCCCAAGAATTGAACCCTGTGGCACCCCCATTAACGGCACCAACAGATAGGGGCAATAAAATCTCTCTAAGGGCCCCCAAAAGGCAACATGCGGCACTGTGTGTGTATGCCTCCCTCTTTCCTTCCCACCTCCCAGACCTCCCTCTTTTTGATGAAGATGAGAGTGAGATCTTAGGCAGAAGGAGTGCAGCAGGTCCACCCCTCCTCTAGTCCTCCTCTAGTCCTCCTCTAGTCCTCCTCTAGTCCTCCTCTAGTCCTCCTCTAGTCCTCCTCCAGTCCTCCTCTAGTCCTCCTCCGGGCCTCCTCTAGTCCTCCTCCAGTCCTCCTCTAGTCCTCCTCCGGGCCTCCTCTAGTCCTCCTCCAGTCCTCCTCTAGTCCTCCTCCGGGCCTCCTCTAGTCCTCCTCTAGTCCTCCTCCGGGCCTCCTCTAGTCCTCCTCCGGGCCTCCTCTAGTCCTCCTCCAGTCCTCCTCTAGTCCTCCTCCAGTCCTCCTCTAGTCCTCCTCCGGGCCTCCTCTAGTCCTCCTCCAGTCCTCCTCTAGTCCTCCTCCAGTCCTCCTCTAGTCCTCCTCCGGGCCTCCTCTAGTCCTCCTCTAGTCCTCCTCCGGGCCTCCTCTAACCTTTAGCCTCTAGACTCCAGCAAAAGAGCACTCAATGTGAGTCCAGTTGAGCAGGCTGTTTCAGCACGACACTGTAAACCAACACACACTTTATCACACTCCAATCAAGAAGAGGATAATTGCAATGCAGGAGGATGTGAGGAGGGTCTGACACTTCACAGCATCCTCTCCTCTCCTCTCCTCTCCTCTCCTCTCCTCTCCTCTCCTCTCCTCTCCTCTCCTCTCCTCTCCTCTCCTCTCCTCTCCTCTCCTCTCCTCTCCTCCTTCTTTTTATTCTCTTCCCTCCTCTCTTTCGTTTGACAGGAACCTACAGATGGTTTCAGCCATCCCTACACACTCACTCATTTACACACACATCTATAATTGCTGTGGTGGTTGAGCGGAGTGTTTTGAGGGTTGGGGCTCAACATAGACCTCATTACTAGTGTGTGTGTGTTTGTGTGTGTGTGTGTGATTCATCCACAGACCCACAGACACAGTCTCAATGTGAGATGGAGGAAGCATGAGGCTGGAGGAGACTAAGATACAAGCATCTTTAACAAGAGAAAGAAATCTGTCTTGAAGGACAGCTGGACTTAAGTGATATGTGATCAATAGGTCGGGTAAAGGTGAGAATCGCTGTTGTGGTGTTAAGTTCAAATGAAGACAGTGGGTAAGACAAGGCCAATTATGCCGTATGTGATCTTGAGTAAGGACGTTGCATCATCATGGTTATGTTTGATGTATATTGAAAGCTATAACACATCAACAGACAGAGGTATAACCATTACCCATTGTCAGGGCCCAGACCACTAGAGGTGTTCAATGAAAGATGTTTAATGTGTTAATAAGAAGGTGTCATTCATCCTCCAACCTCTGCCCTTCTGTTAAGTTCAGAGCCTGTAATGATATATGCTGCGTGGCAATGAGAGAAAACAGGTTGGTTGATTAAATTATGTTAACTGTTTGTTATCATTCACAACACTACACTGCTACCTACAGTATTAGTATACCTGTCATAAATCACAGTCAGTCAGCTCAATCTACTACTATTGTTATCATTCACAACACTACACTGCTACCTACAGTATTAGTGTACCTGTCCTAAATCACAGTCAGTCAGCTCAATCTACTACTATTGTTATCATTCACAACACTACACTGCTACCTACAGTATTAGTGTTCCTGTCCTAAATCACAGTCAGTCAGCTCAATCTACTACTATTGTTATCATTCACAACACTACACTGCTACCTACAGTATTAGTGTACCTAAATCAGTCAGTCAGCTCAATCTACTACTATTGCCAGACTCCTCTGAATGGAAGGAGAGACACCGTTAATGGAATGTTATATCAGACTCCTCTGAATGGAAGGAGAGACACCGTTAATGGAATGTTATATCAGACTCCTCTGAATGGAAGGAGAGACACCGTTAATGGAATGTTATATCAGTCTCCTCTGAATGGAAGGAGACACCAAAGGAGGTGTTGGCTTTGTGGATGACCAGTGAAATATACCTGCTGGAGCGCATGCTACGGGTGGGTGTTGCTATGGTGACCAGCGAGCTGAGATAAGGCAGGGATTTACCTAGTAAAGACTTATAGGTGACCTGGAGCCAGTGGGTTTGGCGACAAATATGTGGTGAGGGCCAGCCAACGAGAGAATACAGGTCACAGTGGTGGGTAGAATATGGGGCTTTGGTGACAAAACGGATGGCACTGTGATAGACTACATCCAATTTGCTGACCAGAGTGTTGGAGGCTAGTTTGTAAATGACATCGCAGAAGTCAAGGATCGGTAGGATAGTCAGTTTAACAAGGGCATGTTTGGCAGCATGAGTGAAGGAGGCTTTGTTGCGAATTAGGAAGCCGATTCTAGATTTAATTTTGGATTGGAGATCCTTAATGTGAGTCTGGAAGGAGAGTTTACCGTCTAACCAGACACCTAGGTATTTGTAGTTGTCCACGTATTCTAAGTCAGACCCGTCGAGAGTAGTGATGATAGTCCGGTGGGCAGCGTTCGATTGAAGAGCATGCATTTAGTTTTACTAGCATTTAAAAGCAGTTGGAGGCCACGGAAGGAGTGTTGTATGGCATTGAAGCTCATTTGCAGGTTTGTTAACACAGTGTCCAAAGAAGGGCAGTGAGAGCGACATCATTGATGTATACAGAGAATAGAGTCGGCCCGAGAATTTAACCCTGTGGCACCCCCATAGAGACTGCCAGAGGTCCGGTCAACATGCCTTCCGATTTGACACAATGAACACTATCAGAGAAGTAGTTGGTGATGCAGTCATTTGAGAAACCAAGGCTATTGAGTCTGCCAATAAGAATGCAGTGATTGACAGAGTCGAAAGCCTTGGCCAGGTCGATGAAGATGGCTGCACAGTAATGTTTTTTATCAATGGCGGTTATGATATCGTTTAGGACCTTGAGGGTGGCTGAGGTGCACACATGACCAGCTCGGAAACCAGATTGCATAGCGGAGAAGGTACCATGGGATTCGAAGTGGTTTGTTAACTTGGCTTTCGAAGACTTTGCAGATGGGGATGTCCTCAGCAGTTTTACAATCTCTCGGCATTTCAGACGATATGAAAGAGAGGTTGAACAGGCTAGTAATAGGCATTGCAACAATTGCGGGAGATAATTTTAGAAAGAAAGGGTCCAGATTGTCTAGCCCAGCTGATTTGTAGAGGTCCAGATTTTGCAGCTCTTTCAGAACATCAGCTATCTGGATTTGGGTGAAGGAGAAGCGGGGGGAGGGCTTGGGCAAGTTGCTGCGGGGGGTGCAGAGCTGTTGGCCGGGGTAAAGGTAGCCAGGTGGAAAGCATGGCCAGCCGTAGCAAAAGCTTATTGAAATTCTCGATTATCGTAGATTTATCGGTGGTGACAGTGTTTCCTAGCCTCAGTGCAGTGTGCAGCTGGGAGGAGGTGCTCTTATTCTCCATGGACTTTACAGTGTCCCAAAACCTTTTGGAATTAGTGCTACAGGATGCACATTTCTGTTTGAAAAGCTAGCCTTTGCTTTCCTAATTGACTGTGTACGTTGGTTCCTGACTTCCCTGAAAAGTTGCATATCGCGGGGGGCTATTCGATGCTAATGCAGTACACCACAGGATGTTTTTGTGTTGGTCAAGGGCAGTCAAGTCTGGAGTGAACCAAGGGCTATATCTGTTCTTAGTTCTACATTTTTTGAACGGGGCATGCTTATTTAGGATGGTGAGGAAAGAACTTTTAAAGAACAACCAGACATCCTCTACTGACGGGATGAGGTCAATATCCTTCCAGGATACCCGGGCCAGGTCGATTAGAAAGGCCTGCTCGCTGAAGTGTTTTGGGGAGCGTTTGAAAGTGATGAGGGGGACCGCGGACCCATTTCGAACGCAGGCAATGAGGCAGTAATCGCTGAGATCCTGGTTGAAAACAAAGGAGGTGTATTTAGGGGGCATGTTAGTCAGGATGATATCTATGATGGTGCCCATGTTTATGGATTTAGGGTTGTTCCTTGATCATTTGTGTGAGTTTGAGGGCATCTAGCTTAGATTGTAGGACGGACGGGGTGTTAAGCATATCCCAGTTTAGGTCTCCTAACAGTACAAACTCTGAAGATAGATGGGGGGCAATCAATTCACATATGGTGTCCAGGGTACAGTGAGAGACGTATTTCTGGAAAGGTGTTTTTTTTAAAGTAGAAGCTCAAACTGTTTGGGCACAGACCTGGACAGTATGACAGAACTCTGCAGGTTATCTCTGCAGTAGATTGAAACTCCGCCTCCTTTGGAAGTTCTATCTTGACGGGAAATGTTGTAGTTGGGGATGGAAATTTCAGAATTTTTGGTGGCCTTCCTGAGCCAGGATTCAGACACGGCTAGGACATCAGGGTTGGCGGAGTGTGCTAAAGCAGTGAATAAATCAAACTTAGGGAGGAGGCTTCTGATGTTAACATGCATGAAACCAAGGCTTTTACGGTTACAGAAGTCAACAAATGAGAGCGCCTGGGGAATAGGTGTAGTACTGGGAGCTACAGGACCAGGGTTTACCTCTTCATCACCAGAGGAACAGAGGAGGAGTTAGATAAGGGTACGGCTAAAGGCTTTAAGAACTGGTCGTCTGGTGCGTTGGGTATAGAGAATAAAAGGGGCAGATTTCTGGGAGGTCTCTGCGTGTGTGGGGGGGGGGACGACAACAAAGGAGCTGTCTGAGGCATGTTGATCAGGACTGGAGGCTCTACAGTGGAATAGAACAATAAGAACTAACCTAAACAGCAACAGACAAGGTATATTGACATAAGAGAGAGGCATAAAACAATCACAGGTGTTAATCAAGAGAGCTAAGACAACAACAGGTAATGGTGATGAATGGGCAGAGAGGGTCAGTTAGAGAGAATGTTGTGCTACACACTGGACCTGAGTTGGAGGCTGAGGCTTAACAGATAAACAGAATGAGGTACAGTGTAAGGGAACAGTCCAGCAGGCATCAGCTGTGTAGCTGAGTGATCATAATGTCCAAAGAGCAGCAAGAGGTGAACCAGGGAGCAGTTTGGTGGCCGCTGCGCTAGGCGAGCGGGAGGCACGGCGTTCAGAATGCTAGCGGGCCGGGGCTAGCAGATGGGTCTTTGGCGACATCGTAACGGAAAAGCCTGTTGAAACCACATCGGACGATTACGTCGGCAGACCAGTTGTGATGGATCGGCGGGGCTCCATGTCGACAATATAATGTCCAGGCAGGTTGACAAAGAGGTACTGTAGCCCAGGAATTAGCTAGTACACGTCGGCTAGCCGGGAGATGGGCCTAGCTCGAGGCTAGCTCAAGGCTAACTGGTGCATGCTTCAGGACAGAGGTGTTAGCCAACAACAGCCACTCGGTTGCAGCTAGCTAGCTGCGATGATCCGGTGTAATTGTCCAGTGATTTCGGCAGAAATCCGGTGATATGGTAGCGAAAGCAATCCAATATGCGCTGGGTTGGTAGTACGTTGTGCAGACTGGCCGATATTGTCTGAGGCCAAGGGTAATGGTGAAGACCGCTAGCAGTGGCTAACAATGGCTAGTAGCTAGTTAGCTGGCTATCTTCTGTCGGAAGTCCAGTTATATGGGATAAATAAATAAATAAATAAATAGTAGATCCATTCCACGTTGGGTGAGACAGGATTCAGGAAAGTATATGAGAATAAGAAATATATGGAAAAGATGAAAAACAGAAAAGAAAACAGACTATAAACAGACTATTTACAAAAAACACGTCCGCACTGTTACGCTATCTGGCCTGCTCTGAACCACAACCCAAGCAACGTTGAGAGCTACATAACCTCTAAATGGATTCAAAGTGTCTTGTGTGTGTGTGTGTGTGTGTGTGTGTGTGTGTATAGTGTGTATAGTGTGTATAGTGTGTATAGTGTGTGTGTGTGTTTGTGTGTGTGTGTGTGTGTGTGTGTGTGTGTGTGTGTGTGTGTAGTGTGTATAGTGTGTGTATAGTGTGTGTGTGTGTGTGTGTGTGTGTGTGTGTGTGTGAGGCAGAATGATAAATGTAATTGATTTGTATGTTTGATGTTCAGCTCCTTTACAGACCCAGTCCTAAACCAGTCCTAAAGCAGTCCTAAACCAGTCCTAAACCAGTCCTTAACCAGTCCTAAAGCAGTTCTAAACCAGTCCTAAAGCAGTCCTAAAGCAGTCCTAAAGCAGTCCTAAAGCAGTCCTAAAGCAGTCCTAAAGCAGTTCTAAACCAGTCCCAAAGCAGTCCTAAAGCAGTCCTAAAGCAGTCCTAAACCAGTCCTAAGCCAGTCCTAAGCAGTCCTAAAGCAGTCCTAAAGCAGTCCTAAAGCAGTCGTAAAGCAGTCGTAAAGCAGTCCTATAGCAGTCCTAAAGCAGTCCTAAAGCAGTCCTAAAGCAGTCCTAAAGCAGTCCTAAAGCAGTCCTAACTAAAGCAGTCCTAAAGCAGTCCTATAGCAGTCCTTATATCAGTCACTTACCTGCCTGCCTGGGTTTCATCACACCTCCACACATCAACTGACAGGTGCTGTTTAACATTGGCCTTGTTTCTACTACAGCATATTGGATGACTGTCATTCATATTCACTGGTGTAAAGTACTTCTTAAGTAGTTTTCTGTACTTTATTTTACTATTTATTTTACTATTTATACTACTTTTACTTTACTCCGCTACATTCTTAATGTACTTTTTACTCCATACATTTTCCCTGACACCCAGAAGTACTCGTTACATTTTCAATGCTTAGCAGGACAGAAAATGGTCCAATTCACCCACTTATCAAGAGAACATCCCTGATCATCCCTACTGCCTCTGATCTGGAGGACTCACTAAACACACATGCCCTGTTTGTAATTTATGTCTGAGTGTTGGAGTGTGACCCTGGCTATCTGTAAATTAAAAAAGAAAGAAATGGTGCCGTCTGGTTTGCTTAATATAAGGAATATGAAATGATTTATACTTTTGCTTTTGATACTTCAGTATATTTAAAACCAAATACCTTTAGACTTTTCCTCAAGTAGTATTTTACTGAGTGACTTTCACTTTTACTTGAGTCATTTTCTATGAAGGTATCTTTACTTTTACTCAAGTATTGAAAATTGGGTACTTTTTCCACCGCTCTTCATATTCCATTCACCCAGCTCAATGTAACATTGATAGGTTTAAGCTACTACATGATACTACAATTTGCCCTTTAACTATCATGAGGTTGCTACAACCTAGCCTACGAATGAACGTTTATAACGTAGGTTATAAACTGGAGTTATCACACTCTTGCTGATCGAGGGTGTAATTATTAGTGCAAACAGTTGCAAACAAGAGCTTCTATAGATCTGGAACTGTTGGGGTGCTAGGACCTAGTTTAACAATTATGCATCCATCCGTGAGTAACTCTGGTCCGTCAGCACTCATCCACTCAGGACCTATTTATTCATACAGGTCTGTATATACATACTCATCTACAGTTGTTATATTATATCACATGCAATATTGTAAGTAATTATTGGACGTAGGCATTCACTCAGGAATGCATATTAGTATCCTGCCAGTTGCACCTTTTCTCATTGCTTTTAGTATATCAAATGTGCAGTTGTCTGTAATTAAACCCTGCGCACTAAGGACTGTATTTTAAGGGAATTACTATTATTACCCCAAATGATATCATACACACATTTAGCTATTAAAGTATCTCTTCCTGTCATTTACCTGTACAGTTTGTGTAAACATGCAAGTATTCACTTATCTGTAAATATAACTGTATACCTAACTGTACAGCTAATTTAACCATGCAAAATTTTCACTTACCTGTTCATTTACCCAGTCTGTCTATTAAGTAAACTATTATTACCCTCGCTCATATCATACGCATTTTTAGCTACTGAAGTATTTCTCTGCCATCGGCCTGTATAGTATAGTTAACCATCCAACATCCACCAATGTATAGTGTACATATTCAGCCAACCACTCATACTATGCAATGTCCTTTTATAGCTTTTTTTTGCACTCCAGATATCTTGTATTTCTATACTTTTTCATACTGCCGCTCTATGTATCATGTACCGTGTATCTGTCTTTTGTGTATTTTCGTTGTGGCATTTTGCACCTGCCTGTGTTTTGTTGTAGCTGCTTGACAATGAAATTCCCCCCCGGGGGATCAATAAAGTACCTATCTATCTATCTATCTATCTATCTATCTATCTATCTATCTATCTATCTATCTATCTATCTATCTATCTATCTATCTATCTATCTATCTATCTATCTATCTATCTATCTATCTATCTATCTATCTATCTATCTATCTATCTATCTATCTATCTATCTATCTATCTATCTATCTATCTATCTATCTATCTATCTATCTATCTATCTATTGAACACATTCAGGTCGGTTTATCCCGGTGTTTTTCTGTTGGCTTCCGTTTATGAAACGTTTTTCAAATGAATCGGCAGAATGAATACACCCCTGATCACCCGCACACACAGTTCAGTGTTGGATAGACTTAGCCAAGCTAGCATAAATAGCATCCTCTCTGTTTGAGTAGGCTAATTTAGCTATCTGCATTGAAGTACAGCTAGTTCTCGCTCTCCTGCTTCTCCAAATTAAATAAAAAGAATATTCAGCTATTGTCTTTTTCTGTCTTTGAGTCAACTACTCACCATATTTAATGCACTCATGCTTTCAGGACTAGATTCATTCTCCGATCGTTTGATTGGGTGGACAACAAGTCAGTTCACGAGTCTCCTAGTTTTGGTATTGAAGTCAATGTACCCAGAGGAGGATGGAAACTAGCTGTCCTCTGGCTAGACCATGGTGCCACACTACAGAGTGCTGTTGAGGCAGCTGTAGACCTCCATTGTTTTTATCAGTTATTTGTTGATGTGAATATAATTTGTATACTTTAACTTGTTTTATTTTTTTACATTTTTTAAATGTTTCACTATTTTTATTTGTATGGAATTCACTGAGAAGGATGGCACTCCTCTTCCTCCTCTGAGTAGAATGAGAGAGAGCTGAGAAGGATGGCACTCCTCTTCCTCCTCTGAGTAGAATGAGAGAGAGCTGAGAAGGATGGCCCTCCTCTTCCTCCTCTGAGTAGAATGAGAGAGAGCTGAGAAGGACGGCACTCCTCTTCCTCCTCTGAGTAGAATGAGAGAGAGCTGAGAAGGACGGCACTCCTCTTCCTCCTCTGAGTAGAATGAGAGAGAGCTGAGAAGGATGGCCCTCCTCTTCCTCCTCTGAGTAGAATGAGAGAGAGCTGAGAAGGATGGCCCTCCTCTTCCTCCTCTGAGTAGAATGAGAGAGAGCTGAGAAGGATGGCCCTCCTCTTCCTCCTCTGAGTAGAATGAGAGAGAGCTGAGAAGGATGGCACTCCTCTTCCTCCTCTGAGTAGAATGAGAGAGAGCTGAGAAGGATGGCCCTCCTCTTCCTCCTCTGAGTAGAATGAGAGAGAGCTGAGAAGGATGGCACTCCTCTTCCTCCTCTGAGTAGAATGAGAGAGAGCTGAGAAGGATGGCACTATTCTTCCTCCTCTGAGTAGAATGAGAGAGAGCTGAGAAGGATGGCACTCCTCTTCCTCCTCTGAGTAGAATGAGAGAGAGCTGAGAAGGATGGCACTCCTCTTCCTCCTCTGAGTAGAATGAGAGAGAGCTGAGAAGGATGGCCCTCCTCTTCCTCCTCTGAGTAGAATGAGAGAGAGCTGAGAAGGATGGCACTCCTCTTCCTCCTCTGAGTAGAATGAGAGAGAGCTGAGAAGGATGGCACTCCTCTTCCTCCTCTGAGAGATAAGGTGTAAAAAGTAGCAACTCATAAAAAGTTCCCAATTGCTGTTGGAAATTAATTAACACTAAATTCAAATGTATGAATTTGTGTAAAAATGTATAAACACAGTTTTCAACAAAATAATAATATACTGTACTGACTGCATAAAGATGAGCGTTATGGTTTGGTGGGTGGGTTGCAGTCAGTGATACTACCACTAGGGGGTGGTGGGAAACACATGGCTCCCTGTAAGGTCACTTCTGCTCAAGCAGAGCCTGTCAGTCAAACGAAGAGCAGACTGTTTGCATGTGAGAGAGCATCCCCTCTTAGACAGCACCTCCTTCTCCTCCCCCTCTTTTCTCCTTCAGTCAAACCACCATCCAGGTCAGTGGTGGGCAAATCAGGTCCTCGAACGCTTTTTGTTCCAGTGCAGCTCAAACACATTTTATAATGTGGCCCGAATCAACTACTATTTTCAAATACTTAATTCCAAAAGCATTATTTAATATATCAAACAGACCTGGTTCAAATGCATTAGAGTATTTTAATCTTTGTATAAATAGTGTGTATTATAGTATTTTCAAATACATGACAATACTTCCCGTGTATTCTCCAATACATTCTAATATTCAATAACTTGTGCTTTTCAATAAAATGGATGTTCAAGACCAGCTGAGAGTTTCTCCAAGGTTGCAGAATGTTTGTGGAGCTTTTCGTCTCTGAGGATCAAAAGGACAGGTTTCCGTGAGACAGATAGAGACCCCAGTGCCAGAAATCAATGTGCCAGAGCCAAGAGATCAGATACAATAAATAAAAGCAGGGACACACACACACACACACACACACAGACAGACATACAGACAGACAGACAGACAGACAGACAGACAGACAGACAGACAGTAGGAACACTCGAAGAAACATAGTGATGAGGAGAAAAATATACAATAATAAGAGGGAGAAAGAGAGAACGAGAGAGAGAGAGAGAGAGAGAGAGAATGAGAGAGAGAAAGAAAGAGAAAGAGAAAAGAAAGAGAAAGAGAGAGAGAGGAAGAGGGAGAGGGATAGAAGAGAAAGAGAAAGAGAGAGAGAGAGAGAGAGAGAGAGGGAGTGAGAGAGAGAGAGAGAGAGAGAGAGAGAGAGAGAGGAGAGAGAGAGAGAGAGAGAGAGAGAGAGAGAGAGAGAGAGAGAGAGAGAGAGAGAGAGAGAGAGAGGGAGAGAGAAAGCGAGCAGCATTCCCTGCTTCCCCTGGCCCATAGATCAGAGCTGAGAGCTAGCCCAGCTCAGAGACAGAGGGAGGGGATGCAAGGAGAGGTCATAAATGTTGTATTCTCTCCGTCTTCAGAGATTTGAGACTATGTTTTGTTTAGTGCTTTTCTGTCCTCTTTTGTTTTCGAGTGGGTGCGTGAGTGCATCTGTGTGTGTGTATGTCCCTGTGTGCCACGTGTGTGTCTCTGTTTGTGTGTGTATGTATTTTGTATGAAAGCAGCCTTGGGTAAGAGGTTGAGTGAGTATGACGCCCACTCTTGAGAGGATTGCAATTCTGATGAAATTTGTTGATAGAAAGAGCACTGTGCACCTCACAACAACACTATTTCAGACATACACACACACACACACAACCTCAATAACATTTATCAGATGATTCACATGAAAATCTCCTCAAATCTCTGAAGCCTTCATCTTTCAGTTTTTCCTCTTCCTCCAGAGTTTCACTTAATTTAAGTCAATTTCCCAGTCAGTCTCAGAAAGTGAGCATGTTGTCCTCACATAGCCTGTGGAACTGTGTTGACAGCAGCTAAGCGTGGTTTGATCTCTTCAGAGCTTGTTCCGTTTGGCATGGCCGTAGCAGGTTGGACGGCACCAGATGGCCCAGGCTGGGTTTGGCAGCAGCTGGTAGAGAGGGGCTGTGCATGGGCTGGCAGGATGGAGGGACGTTGGTTAGTTTAGCATGCCACGCTGGATGCCAGGCAGATATGGGCACAAACACCGCCCAACAGCACTGACCTATTAACCCTAGTGACCCATGCGTACGGAGGCCGAAGGCAACGGCTGTGTGTTTGTTTGTCTGACTGTGTGTTGAGGTAGAAACATGACTCTCAATTAACAGACCATTTATCATAGTCAAATGTTTTTTTCCTATGCTTGTCATGAATTAAATTAAAGAAAATGTCCCTCAATATCCATTTCACCGTAATTAAACTTCTCTCATTATATTGTCCCCACTTTTCTTTCTTAGAGTGAACCTAGCCTGATGGTGGTAGTGTGTAGTGTGTAGTGTGTAGTGTGTAGTGTGTAGTGTGTGGGAGTCAGTGGGATCAGATAGATGGTGCTAGAAGGGGTGAAGTAGATGATAGACCCCTGTGTCACCAGCATGCTATTCATGACGAGCTCAGCTCAGTTCAAAACCTACTGCCTTAACTCACTTTATAACACAAAAACACTAATTACCTCACTGTAAAGAATTACCTGTCATTTTTATAGTTAAATACTGGCAGCACAGGACCTTTACTGAAACAGAAATTTACAGCACATTACTGTAACACCTGACTACAGCAACATGCTGTATTTCTATAATTTACAGCGCATTACTGTAACACCTGACTACAGCAACATGCTGTATTTCTATATTTTACAGCGCATTACTGTAACACCTGACTATAGCAACGTGCTGTATTTCTATAATTTACAGCACATTACTGTAACACCTGACTACAGCAACATGCTGTATTTCTATAATTTACAGCGCATTACTGTAACACCTGACTACAGCAACATGCTGTATTTCTATAATTTACAGCGCATTACTGTAACACCTGACTACAGCAACATGCTGTATTTCTATAATTTACAGCGCATTACTGTAACACCTGACTACAGCAACATGCTGTATTTCTATAATTTACAGCGCATTACTGTAACACCTGACTACAGCAACATGCTGTATTTCTATAATTTACAGAGCATTACTGTAACACCTGACTACAGCAACATGCTGTATTTCTATAATTTACAGCGCATTACTGTAAAACCTGACTACAGCAACATGCTGTATTTCTATAATTTACAGTGCATTACTGTAACACCTGACTACAGCAACATGCTGTATTTCTATAATTTACAGCACATTACTGTAACACCTGACTACAGCAACATGCTGTATTTCTATAATTTACAGTGCATTACTGTAACACCTGACTACAGCAACATGCTGTATTTCTATAATTTACAGCGCATTACTGTAAAACCTGACTACAGCAACATGCTGTATTTCTATAATTTACAGTGCATTACTGTAACACCTGACTACAGCAACATGCTGCATTTCTATAATTTACAGCACATTACTGTAACACCTGACTACAGCAACATGCTGTATTTCTATAATTTACAGCACATTACTGTAACACCTGACTACAGCAACATGCTGTATTTCTATAATTTACAGTGCATTACTGTAACACCTGACTACAGCAACATGCTGTATTTCTATAATTTACAGTGCGTTAATGAAAGCACAGTCATTTGTAAACTGTTGAAGATGTTCAGTGCAGGCAGTTAGCGCCAACGATGGGCAGTATTTTTGTTAGGTATATTTCATAAAGGTATTTAAATAGTTTCAATTCCTATTTTGAAATGTGTTTTTCACTGGACTGAAGTACAATTCATGTATTTTGTAACAGTTTCATTAGAATACATGTTTTTTTGCATTTTCTAATACAAAAATAAACTTGGAAGTAGTCCGCTTAACTTCAACATTCTCGGTAACGGTAACATACAGTTTTTACTTGCTATGACTGTGTGTAGATTGTTGAGGAAAAACATTAATTTAATAAATGTTTTAATAATGCTGTAACATAACAAAATGTGGAAAAAGTCAAGGTGTCTGAACACTTTCCAATTGCTCTGTTTACTTATTTTGACATTGCCTATTGATTAACGAGACACACTAGGCTATACATAAATAGACCACTAGGCTATACATAAATATACCACTAGGCTATACATAAATATACCACTAGGCTATACGTAAATATACCACTAGGCTATACGTAAATAGACCACTAGCCTATACATAAATATACCACTAGGCTATACGTAAATAGACCACTAGGCTATACGTAAATAGACCACTAGGCTATATGTAAATATACCACTAGGATATACGTAAATATACCACTAGGATATACGTAAATATACCACTAGGCTATACATAAATAGACCACTAGGCTATACGTAAATAGACCACTAGGCTATACATAAATAGACCACTAGGCTATACATAAATAGACCACTAGGCTATACGTAAATATACCACTAGGCTATACATAAATATACCACTAGGCTATACGTAAATATACCACTAGGCTATACATAAATATACCACTAGGCTATACATAAATATACCACTAGGCTATACATAAATAGACCACTAGGCTATACATAAATAGACCACTAGGCTATACATAAATATACCACTAGGCTATACGTAAATAGACCACTAGGCTATACATAAATATACCACTAGGATATACATAAATAGACCACTAGGATATACATAAATAGACCACTAGGCTATACATAAATAGACCACTAGGCTATACATAAATAGACCACTAGGCTATACATAAATATACCACTAGCCTATACGTAAATAGACCACTAGGATATACATAAATAGACCACTAGGATATACATAAATAGACCACTAGGCTATACGTAAATATACCACTAGGCTATACGTAAATATACCACTAGGCTATACATAAATATACCACTAGGCTATACGTAAATAGACCACTAGGCTATACGTAAATATACCACTAGGCTATACATAAATAGACCACTAGGCTATACATAAATATACCACTAGGCTATACGTAAATAGACCACTAGGCTATATGTAAATATACCACTAGGATATACGTAAATATACCACTAGGATATACGTAAATATACCACTAGGCTATACATAAATAGACCACTAGGCTATACGTAAATAGACCACTAGGCTATACATAAATAGACCACTAGGCTATACATAAATAGACCACTAGGCTATACGTAAATATACCACTAGGCTATACATAAATATACCACTAGGCTATACGTAAATATACCACTAGGCTATACATAAATATACCACTAGGCTATACGTAAATAGACCACTAGGCTATACGTAAATATACCACTAGGATATACGTAAATATACCACTAGGCTATACGTAAATATACCACTAGGCTATACGTAAATATACCACTAGGCTATACGTAAATAGACCACTAGGCTATACGTAAATAGACCACTAGGCTATACATAAATATACCACTAGGCTATACATAAATAGACCACTAGGCTATACATAAATATACCACTAGGCTATACGTAAATAGACCACTAGGATATACATAAATAGACCACTAGGCTATACATAAATAGACCACTAGGATATACGTAAATATACCACTAGGCTATACGTAAATATACCACTAGGATATACGTAAATATACCACTAGGATATACATAAATAGACCACTAGGCTATACATAAATATACCACTAGGCTATACATAAATAGACCACTAGGCTATACGTAAATAGACCACTAGGCTATACGTAAATAGACCACTAGGCTATACGTAAATATACCACTAGGCTATACGTAAATAGACCACTAGGCTATACGTAAATAGACCACTAGGCTATACATAAATATACCACTAGGCTATACAAAAAT
>CM042385.1:34455079-34555079 GCA_023634145.1 Thymallus thymallus | reverse complement strand
CCAAAGTTTCGAAGTACAGCTGATCAAGGTGGAACTGTCCAGTCCAATGATATGTGTAATTGTATATAGACCTCCCAAATATAATAAGGATTTCATCCCAGACTTTTCATACTTCTTATCTTCTATTGTACCTACTTCTGATAATCTTCTGATTGCTGGCGATTTTAACATTCTTGTTTGCTGTCCATCAAAACCTGTGGTTAGAGAGTTTGGACAACTTGTTGATTCATTTAATCTCACTGAGTCGGTTATGGGACCCACAACCCAGCATGGTCATACATTAGGTCTTTTATCTTTTGGCTTTCCAATCTGCAATGTTGAGATGGATGATATGTGTTTCTGATCATAAACCTGTTGTTTTTAATGCCACTCTTCCATGCTAGCCCCAAAACATACATTGCAAGGTATCTTCTCTCTTTCTTTCAAATAACTCTCATAATCACAATGATTTTCCTAACGCGACGTCTGAGACCTGTGAAGACTTCTTGACCTTTTTCACTGACAAGATTGAGGCCATAAGATCTTGCTTCTCACCTCCAGACCACAATCCCTCAGATTTAGCCATATGCTGCACTCCTTTTAACCAGTTTGAACCTGTATCTCTCTCACATCTGATAGACATACTTTCACGCATGAAGCCCTCTACCTGTCCCCAGGATATTGTTCCCTTGCACCTTTTTAAGGAAGTGCTGGACACGGTTGGTCCCAGTATGTTGTCCATAATAAATAGGTGCCTTAAAAATGGCACTGTCCCTTCCTGTTTTAAGCATGCAGTGGTTCAGCCCCTTATTAAAAACCTAATATAGACTTAAGTGTTCTTAATAATTTCAAAATTTTAATTCCTATCAAAAGATCTAGAGAAAGTCATTTTTTCTCAGCTTTCCTTCTTTCTAAATGAACCACATTCTGGATACATTTCAGTCAGGAGCACGTCATAGCACTGAATACATTTCAGTCAGGAGCACGTCATAGCACTGAATACATTTCAGTCAGGAGCACGTCATAGCACTGAATACATTTCAGTCAGGAGCACGTCATAGCACTGAATACATTTCAGTCAGGAGCACGTCATAGCACTGAATACATTTCAGTCAGGAGCACGTCATAGCACTGAATACATTTCAGTCAGGAGCACGTCATAGCACTGAATACATTTCAGTCAGGAGCACGTCATAGCACTGAATACATTTCAGTCAGGAGCACGTCATAGCACTGGATACATTTCAGTCAGGAGCACGTCATAGCACTGGATACATTTCAGTCAGGAGCACGTCATAGCACTGAATACATTTCAGTCAGGAGCACGTCATAGCACTGGATACATTTCAGTCAGGAGCACGTCATAGCACTGAATACATTTCAGTCAGGAGCACGTCATAGCACTGGATACATTTCAGTCAGGAGCATGTCATAGCACTGGATACATTTCAGTCAGGAGCACGTCATAGCACTGGATACATTTCAGTCAGGAGCACGTCATAGCACTGGATACATTTCAGTCAGGAGCACGTCATAGCACTGGATACATTTCAGTCAGGAGCACGTCATAGCACTGAATACATTTCAGTCAGGAGCACGTCATAGCACTGAGTCGGCCATGTTTAAGGTGTTCAATTATGTATTGTTGTTTAGGGACTCTATTTTAATCCTGCTTGACGTTAGTGCTGCCTTTGACACGATTGATCACACCATCCTTCTAGATCGTCTAGGGCTAGAAGTTGGCATTCAGGGTACTGCTTTAAAACTGGTTACATCATACTTGATCATGCTTTAAAACTGGTTACATCATACTTGATCATGCTTTAAAACTGGTTACATCATACTTGAGAGCTGACATTTTCTGTAAACATCAGAAATGATTATTCCTCTTCTGCATCTATCACCTGTGGGATACCTCAAGGCTCTGTTCTAGGACCTATTTTATTTTCGTTGTATACACTTCCCTTGGGTTCCATTATTCAGAAATATAACATCTCTAACCACTGTTATGCCGATGATACACAGCTGTACCTTCCTTTGAAACTTGGTAACAACAAATCCCTTAAATCACTTTCTGATTGTCTTGGCGACAAAAAAACTGGCTAGCAAAACATTTTCTTCAATGAAATAACACAAAAACAGAAGTTGTTGTATTTGGCCCTACAGATTCCACCAAAGAAATTGTTAAAAACGTAGGGCCTCTATCAATCCATGTACACAGCCATGCAAAACATCTTGGGTTTATCTTTGATTCTGATCTCAAATTCGATAAACAAATAAATGCTGTTGTCAGAGGCAGTTTTTACCAGCTCCGGAGCATTGACAAATTGAAACCCATTCTTACTCTGAAGGATTTGGAGACAGTTATCCATGCTTTTATTTCCTCCTGTCTGGATTATTGAAACTCTTTGTATATAGGAATCTGTCAGTCCTCCCTATCTCACCTTCAGCTAGTCCAAAATGCAGCTGCTAGGCTCTTAACTGGTACAAAGAATAGAGAGAGAGTATCAGCCCTGTATTGGCCTCTCCACTGGTTACCTGTTAAATATAGGATTGATTTTAAGGTTATTTTGTTTGTTTTGAATGTGCTACATGGATCAGAACCCTGCTATATTCCTGACCTCCTTACCCACCACTGTCCCTCCAGGCACCTTAGGTCCTCCCACCAAATGCTGTTCCATGCCCCACGGTCACCATTCAAGTTTAAAGGAGACCATGCCTTCTCTGCTGCTGCCTCAAGGTTGTAAAATAAGATACCTTTAAATATCAGGTCGTCCACCAGTAGCGATTCTTTCAAATCCCACCTTAAGACCCATCTTTTTTCTTTAGCATTCGAGTTTGCAAATGGGTAGGAAATGGTATTTATGTCTGTCATGTCCTCTGAATATATAGTTAGTTATGTCTGTCATGTCCTATGAATATATAGTTAGTTATGTCTGTCATGTCCTCTGAATATATAGTTAGTTATGTCTGTCATGTCCTATGAATATATAGTTAGTTATGTCTGTCATGTCCTATGAATATATAGTTAGTTATGTATGTCATGTCCTATGAATATATAGTTAGTTATGTATGTCATGTCCTATGAATATATAGTTAGTTATGTCTGTCATGTCCTATGAATATATAGTTAGTTATGTCTGTCATGTCCTATGAATATATAGTTAGTTATGTCTGTCATGTCCTATGAATATATAGTTAGTTATGTCTGTCATGTCCTCTGAATATATAGTTAGTTATGTCTGTCATGTCCTATGAATATATAGTTAGTTATGTCTGTCATGTCCTCTGAATATATAGTTAGTTATGTCTGTCATGTCCTATGAATATATAGTTAGTTATGTCTGTCATGTCCTATGAATATATAGTTAGTTATGTCTGTCATGTCCTATGAATATATAGTTAGTTATGTCTGTCATGTCCTATGAATATATAGTTAGTTATGTCTGTCATGTCCTATGAATATATAGTTAGTTATGTCTGTCATGTCCTATGAATATATAGTTAGTTATGTCTGTCATGTCCTATGAATATATAGTTTGTTATGTCTGTCATGTCCTATGAATATATGGTTAGTTATGTCTGTCATGTCCTATGAATATATAGTTAGTTATGTCTGTCATGTCCTATGAATATATAGTTAGTTATGTCTGTCATGTCCTATGAATATATGGTTAGTTATGTCTGTCATGTCCTATGAATATATAGTTAGTTATGTCTGTCATGTCCTATGAATATATAGTTAGTTATGTCTGTCATGTCCTATGAATATATAGTTAGTTTGCTATATGTTTTATGTATGGATTATATTCAGTGTTTCAGACAGATCATTGTACAGCACTTTGGTTGGTACTTGTTGTTTTTAAATGTGCTTTATAAATAAATGTGACTTGACTTGTCCACACACACATGCCCGTTCACATGCATATTCATAAATACACTGTACATATGCAGAATGTATGGACAGTATAGGGAAGGTACATAGGTTTGTCTCTTCATCTGGGGCAGTGCATGCATGGAAGAGATGACATAAAAGAGACATACAAGAGATTTCCCCAAATCCCCTAGTTCTGGTTACTCTGCCCTATCATGTCCGTGTCTGGGGTCGCTATATAGTCTCTATGGGTCAAACGTAGTGCATTACATAGAGAACAGGGTGCCATTTGGAACACAACCCCAGTCTCTGTTACCACAGGAAACGAGAACACACAGTGTTAAGCCATCCCTAAAATGGTGAAATATGTTTGTGGTTGACTGGCTCCTTTATGGGGCCCTGATAGGACGGTGACCCAGATTCACTGGGTGCCATAAGTCCCTTTATCTGGGCTTTCTCTCACCAACAAACAAGCATGTGCACACAGGCACACACATGCACAAACACACAAACACACACACAAAGACAGGCTACTTGTGGGAGAGGATGGAGGAAGGGGGAGAGGAGGGATGGAGGGAGGGCGGATGGATGGATAGAGGAAGGAAGGTAGGTAGGAAGGAAGGAAGGAAGGAAGGAAGGAAGGAAGGAAGGAAGGAAGGAAGGAAGGAAGGAAGGAAGGAAGGAAGGAAGGAAGGAAGGAAGGAAGGAAGGAAGGAAGGAAGGAAGGAAGGAAGGAAGGAAGAGGACTGAGGTGACATTAGCTGTATTGAACTGCACCAGAAAAGCTAAATAAGGGCCCTTGTTTGTATATCAGTTTTGGACCATATTATGTAGCTGTAGTTTGAAAGGAGAGGTATTGGTGCCAGACAACATTAAACTGGGTAGATTCAAAGCACTGAAAGACACTTAACATGAATAAAACATCACTTAGATTTGTATCTACAGTGATAAAAGAAGGAAGACTAAACATTTTAAATGTTAAACATGCAGTGGAGGTTTTAATTGCTTCCAAAAAATGATTTAAAATAAATAAGCTGTTTTTTATCGCATTAGAGACCAATAAAATAATATAAATATTTTTAGAGAACAAAAGCATTTACTTTTTCCAGTGAGTGGCTGTTCAAATAATGAATGTTTTGTTATTCACTTCTGCCAATTTAAATGAAAACAAAGAGAGATATGGACGATGAAAGGAAGGCAGCCGGGGAGAGAGAGAGACTAGGACTAAGCTCTGCATTTTGGGGTAACATGTTATCCTCCACACAGAAGCTCACTGTGTATCGCTCTGCCCAACATGGTTCCAGGAAACTCTTCCAATGAGTTGAATAATTGATCATCAGAGTCTACCTTCTCCTTTCTGTCGGTTTCATCTCTCTCTCTCTTTCTTTCTTTTCCACCCTCTCTCTCCCACTTCCTATCTCTCCTCTAACCCTCCCTTTCACTCTCACCTCCCTTACCCTCTCTGCTTACTTAGCCTCTCAAATTCACCCCTTCTCCCTGCCATACCATTCAATTATGGTTCCAGTTTTGCAATGAAGGTCTACAGTACCTTCAGAATCACTCTGTAGTGTAGCACCATGGTGTAGCCAGAGGACAGCTAGCTTCTGTCCTCCTCTGGGTACATTGACTTCAATACAAAACCTAGGAGGCTCATTGTTCTCACCCTCTTCCATAGACTTACACAGTAATTATGACAACTTCTGGAGGATGTCCTCCAAGCTATCAGAGCTCTTGCATCATGATCTGACATGTTGTCCACCCAATCAAAGGATCAGATAATTAATCTAGTACTGAAAGCATAAGCCCTACAGGCATGGGAGCAGGAGTCGGAGGAGGACGATGAGGTGCTCCTGTTTTTCATCTCGTGGGGGTTCAAGGGGGAGCCCCTACAGTCATGGGAGCAGGCGTTCGCTCAGGTGTCGGAGGAGGAAGACGAGGTGCTCCTGTTTCCCAACTAATGGAGGCTCGTGGATGAGCCCCTGCAGAGCCGGGATCGGCTAAGGAGGGAGGACGACGACGAGGTGCTGCGATCTCCAACGAGGGAAGATCGGCTGCCTCCGGAGGGGGCATTACGACCATCCCCTGGAGGGCTTGGCTAGCGCTGAGACCGCCAACCATGGAGTGAGAACCAGCCAAAGGGAGGACGAGGAGTCGTTTGAAAGCCGCAGGAAGATGTGGACAGCGGCTGTCGGCTCCCAGCTCGGTCCCTCCAGTGCCAATGCCTTGCACAAGGGTCTCAGTGTCCATCCCCATCCAGGTACCTTCACTATGTTGACTATGACTGACATGATTTTGGCTTGAAAAGGTTATTTCGCTTGGTCACAGAATGCTGAAGTCCACAAGTGAAGGAAAATGTGAGAGGAGGAGAGTGCGTAGACAGTTGCGAAAAGGAATTATATATACAATGAGAAAAGTGATCATGCTGTTTTTATGACGCTGCTATGAAAGTGAACTGTGTTTGCGTGTGATCAGAGGTGTATTCATTTAGCAGATTCTGTTGAGAAATGTTTCTTAAACGGAAGCAAATGGAACGAAACAGGGATAAACATGCCTGAATTTGTCCTATAGAAACTCTCATTTGCAACCTACATTGTAAACTTTGATTCATAGTCTAGGTTGTAGTAACTTCATGATGGGTATAGGGAACATTATCATGTATTATCCTAAACCTATCTCTGTTACATTGAACTGGGTGAATGGAATATGAATGACCATTCTCATGAAAAAGGTTCTCATCCTCCCTCATCTTAAACAGCACCGGCCGCCACTGCTTGCTACCTACTGTATAGAGGCAATGCACACGGTTTCTATATCCCTCACATGTAAACCTGTAGACTTTAGTGGTTGATAATAGAAACATGGGTTGGGATACATTCCATCCCAATTGCAACCAATTGAGAGATTGAACTGTACTCCAAAGGAGAAACCAATTCATGTCCAATTCAACTGACAGGAATTTAAATGGAATTGACCCTAACATATTTACCAGAGCAGTGTGTGGATGTTCAGTGTCTCTCTTACTCCCTTTGGCTGAGTGTTACCTTTGGCTGAGTGTTACCTTTGGCTGAGTGTAACCTTTGGCTGAGTGTTACCTTTGGCTGAGTGTTACCTTTGGCTGAGTGTAACCTTTGGCTGAGTGTTACCTTTGGCTGAGTGTTACCTTTGGCTGAGTGTAACCTTTGGCTGAGTGTTACCTTTGGCTGAGTGACCTGACTCAATTCTATTGTGGTGTTTAAGAGAGGAGAGAGAGAGAGAGAGAGAGAAGGGGGGAGAGAGAGAGAGAGAGAGAAATAAGGGGGGGGGGAGAGAGGGAGAGGCAGAGAGAGACAGAGAGGGAGAGAGAGAGAGAGAGAGAGAGAGAGAGAGAGGCAGAGAGAGACAGAGAGGGAGAGAGAGAGAGAGAGAGAGAGAGAGAGAGAGAGAGAGAGAGAGAGAGAGAGAGAGACCCCACCACACCATCAACCATAGATTACAGGGAACAGATCATTTAAATAGGGATGATGGATTACACAGGTTTAGTCCATTAGAGTCACCCAGCATTCATTCCAGTAAGAGTGGAACGTTGTCACACATGCAGCTTTGAAGTTTAAGCACATGTCAGAACATCTCATGGGGTGCTTCACCATGCCTGCAAATATTAAAGTGTATGAGAATTTCATAAGAGATCAAATATATGGGGAATTAATATATGACAAAGCCATTTAACCTTTTTTCACAGTGTAATATATTGTACATACATTACTTGTTGGTTCACCTCTCAAGCTAAGTAAGTGTGTTGTTTGTGGAGGGAGAGTGGAGCTTGAGGGGCCGTATTGACAGCATTAATCCTCTTTGTGTTTCAACTACTACACTCTTAGAAAATAAATTGCTATCTTCGGCTGTCCCCATAGGAGATGTAGGGTTACATTTAAGACCCTTTCCACAGACCTTTCCACAGAAGGTTTTACGTGGAACTCAAAAGGGTTCTACCTGGAACCAAAAAGGGTTCTCCTATGGAGACAGCCGAAGAACCATTTTGGAACCCAGTGTACAGCTTGCCTCTGAGACGCTGGCCAATACACCTCACATACAGTACAGGCAGCATTTCAACAAGCTCTACGGACAGATATGGAGATTTCAACCAGCTCATTGACTTCCATAAGGAGAGGATCCTACTACTACTAATGTTTTCCTCATTCGCTGATTGATGAGTGCATATCAAAACATGAGGAAAGATGCAGAACAAAACCACGCCAGGGAACGCAGAAGAAAAAGCAAAGCGCTATCTTAAAGAGTTTCTGAATGATTGCTTTTTTGGGAAGGCTACATGATGAAAATAGATTGAGGGTTTTTTCAGGTCTAAACCCAAAGCAATAAACACTATAGCACCTGGAAACGTCTCAGGAGTTTTCTGTCCATTGGATTGCAGCCTTTACCTCTCTCCCATGTCTAATAAATTAAGGAAAAAGCAGGGTTAGAGGAGTCAGATCACTGTGTGCGTTAGATTTGATTACTGCTTTACTTCCAGGCCGTGTTATTGCTTGGCGTCCTCCAGAGAGCAGCTCTCTGCGCGGCTAGGAGGAACTCTGAACCTCACGCAGGTGAAATTGGCTAGGCTGAGAGGGCTGCGGTGCTCACTGGGGCAGGGGAGATGCAATGAGGGGTTAGGAGAGGCTGGGAGAGGCAGAGAATGTCAGATAGAGACAGAGAGGGACAGAGAGAGACAGAGAGAGACAGAGAGAGCCAGAGAGAGACAGAGAGAGACAGAGAGAGACAGAGAGAGACAGAGAGGGACTGGGAGAGACAGATAGAGAGAGTTCATTCTTAATAAAGCCAGCACGTGGATGTCTGTTTGGAGCATTGCAACGCAGGGTGAGGAGGGGAGATGACTGTCAGCAAAAGTGGGGAATGGAATGCGGGAAGCAACTCTTTCATTGGTTACAGATTCTTATCATCACTGTGGGTGAATTTGATATTACATTATGCATCTCAATCGATCATAACAGAATGTTCGGGGGAACCTATTATTGCATCAGTCTCTTAGCCGCCATTGAAATTGAAGCCAGTCTTGGCTGCTGATGTTGATTCAAAAGATATTTAGTAATATAACAGACAGTGCTGTAACTTCAACATCCATATGATGTGGGTGGAGGAAGATGAGTTTTAACCCTCTGAACAATAGGCTTCTTTAATAAAAGAGCAAAGTGCATGAGTTGGTTCAACACGACCGTTCTATGAGACAATTTCTACATAATATATACATTCTATTGCTTTTCTATGATAGGAACCAGTGTCCTTCCACTGCGTTGATGCTAGCACAGATCAGTATGCTTGGGTGCTTTTCTATTCAACTGGATTTACACTGAGTGTATATTAAGACATTAGGAACACCTCCTCTTTCCATGACAGACTAACCAGGTGAAAACTATCATTCTTTATTGATGTCACCTGTTAAATCCACTTCAATCAGTGTAGATGAAGGGGAGGAGCCAGGTGGTTAAAGAAGGATTTTTAAGCCTTGAGACAATTGAGACATGGAATGTGTATGTGTGCCATTCAGAGGCAGAGTGAATAGACAAGACAAAAGATTGTGTCAAAAACTGCAGCACTGCTGGGTTTTTCTACACTCAACAGTTTCACGTGTGTATCAAGGCCCAAAACCTTTTGTACAGTCAAACTGAGGCTGTTCTAAAGACAAAGGGGGTGCAATTCAATATTAGGAAGGTGGTCCTAATGTTTTGGTCACTCAGTGTATTTTCCTGAATGATGCAGCAGCTCATAACTATGAGGATATGAGAACGGAACGCTTTGATTTGCATTTATAGAGAAACACAACCCGTTTTACACAGGAATGAGAAAGTAGAAGATGTGTCAGCAGCACATTATAAAAATACCACACACACAAACACACACAAACATAACAGACACTAACACACACAAACACACACAAACACACACAAACATAACAGACACTAACACACACAAACACACACAAACACACACAGACACACACAGACACACACAGACACACACAGACACACACAGAAGAGAATAGAGGATTATTTGAAATATAATTATTGGTGCTCCACTGCACAAAGTAAAAATCAATCCTCTATTATAGAAATAGGATACAGAAATGAATTAAAACTTAATGAGGTTTTCCGGGTATTCTGTCTGTGTTCACCCTATACAGGTCAGCACTGGAAGGTAGTCTGTCTGTGTTCACCCTATACAGGTCAGCACTGGAAGGTAGTCTGTCTGTGTTCACCCTGTACAGGTCAGCACTGGAAGGTAGTCTGTCTGTGTTCACCCTGTACAGGTCAGCACTGGAAGGTAGTCTGTCTGTGTTCACCCTGTACAGGTCAGCACTGGAAGGTAGTCTGTCTGTGTTCACCCTATACAGGTCAGCACTGGAAGGTAGTCTGTCTGTGTTCACCCTGTACAGGTCAGCACTGGAAGGTAGTCTGTCTGTGTTCACCCTATACAGGTCAGCACTGGAAGGTAGTCTGTCTGTGTTCACCCTGTACAGGTCAGCACTGGAAGGTAGTCTGTCTGTGTTCACCCTGTACAGGTCAGCACTGGAAGGTAGTCTGTCTGTGTTCACCCTGTACAGGTCAGCACTGGAAGGAAGGATGAATGGATGAAGGTGGCAAAATGACAAAGAACAGCCTCCTTAAAAGCTAGCTTTTCTCTCAAGAAGTCTATTCATGCTCCTCTCCTCTTCCTCCTCTTCCTCCTCCCTAAGTCTCTCTCTCTCTCTCTCTGGCAGCAGTATTGATCTACAGTGATCCGCAGTGACAAAAAGACAAAGCATTTCATCTGACAGGCAATTAGATGGATTTCTCCTGCCTGGATTACTGGGACGGGCTGCTGTACCCAGCCACCAGTGTACAGCATTGAGGAGGGTAAACATGAATAACTCTGCTTTAAGGCGGTGGATGAATATGAGCTGAAACGATGGGCAACAATGATCGCCTCTGGAGCCTTATTTCCTTTCTATTGTCTGTCAGCCTTGTCTTCAAGCAGACATTTTTAATTTTGATTTTTAGCCAGGCATTCACTGCTGAGTTCTCATAGAGTCACCATTCAACGACCATGATAAATAGCCATGCTGTAAGCTTTTCAATTCAGTTTTGAAGTTCAACTTTATTCTTTCACAAAGTAAAAAAGATCAATGTTGCCCTTATTTGTAAGCTTAAAGTACATAAGGTTTCCAGTCTACCATTACAGCTGACTCTGTAGAGAGACAAGCACTAACAACCAATGCACCAAATGGAAACTTCTTTACAGTGACAGTGATCACATGCATTATGATGTTACTGCAGCCAGGGTAAAGGAGAGCTGTCACTTTTATTGTAAATAAGAATAGAATATGTTTCTGAACACTTTTACCTTAATCATGCATGTATTGTAAATATTGATGAGTGAATAAGTTATAGATCATACCCCAAAATATGCTAAACTCTCACCATTACCAATGACATGGGTGGTTAGCAGTTTTGGGGAGGGTATGACATTTATGTATCTGTAACTTTCTCACAAATAAACTTTCTCCAAATAAATACATAGGGGAGTGTAGCCACAGTACTATGGCCCACAGAACAAAGGGTCTATAAAATTATCAAATGAATCAGAGCTTACCCACCTACAGCCAGCCAGCCAGCCAGCCAGGCAGCCAGCCAGCCAGCCAGCCAGCCAGACAGACAGACAGACAGACAGCCAGACAGACAGACGTGCTAGAAAACATTCCAACGCTGTGAGTAGCGACCTACATTCTCAGTGGGTTTCCACCCAGGAGACTTTCCACTGAAGAAAAGCATCCAGCAAAACCGACATTAGATTTACTCGTATTGATCAAGAAGCGGCCATAAACAAATTGGCCGATGTGGCAGTAAACAAATTATTATGGTGTCACGAGGAGTTATGGATTTCTGCATTGGTTTAGTTAAGCCCCTAAAAGGCTGAAATGATGATTATGATAAATCGTGCTCTGTAGGATAGATAATCTATTTTTAATTATGATTAAATGTAATATGTTTGGGGGGCATTAAACACTGGCAGTGGCCTTTTAAGATCCTATTAAATGAAAATAAATAAAATATTTTTTTCTCTGGAAGCAGGTTACCTGTCAGTCTCTCAGACACAGTTTAGTCCACTGCTCTTTCAGCCAGTCTGAGGGGAATGGGCCAGGTCGGTGGGTGTGTGAGAAAGGACCGTTCACATCCCAGCTCTTTCACTACAAAGCACAAGTAACAAGTAATAATTTCCTGTGTAGAACTTCAGGTGACAATGGCAAGTAATACATTGTTATTGTGGATCACTACAATACTGTTGTAATCAGTTAAGTGTTAACCTGCCACTGACATTTAGTGACCCTCTTGAAACAGACTAGATAATTATTATTTTCTTTATTAATGTTGCATGTTAATATATTTGTGAGAGCAGAGGGCCAAACAGAACACCGTGGTGTCTAAGGAAAGGAACTGTGTGATGTGGGAATGTGCTGAGGAACAAACACAACCAAACAAACAAACAAACTAGTTAACAAACAGATAAACAAAGTGCTCCAGTCTGTGTTGTGCTGTTATAGAGAGAGAGAGAGAGAGAGAGAGAGAGAGAGAGAGAGAGAGAGAGAGAGAGAGAGAGAGAGAGAGAGAGAGAGAGAGAGATAGAGAGAGAGAGAGAGAGAGAGACAGAGAGAGATGAGAGAGAGAGAGAGAGAGAGACAGAGAGAGACAGAGAGAGACAGAGAGAGAGGAGAGAGAGAGACAGAGAGAGAGAGAGAGAGAGAGAGAGACAGAGAGAGACAGAGAGAGAGAGAGAGGAGAGAGAGAGACAGAGAGAGCGAGAGAGAGAGAGAGAGAGAGTCATTTACAGGTTTAAAAATGTCTGTTTGAATATGTAATGAATTCATGTATTTGGTGCAAGTGTGTTTTTGTGTGTGTGTGTGTGTCTGTAAGTGTCTCCTTGTCTGTGTGTGTATGTGTTTGCTTCTGTGCGTGTACATGCACACTTACTCAAAGCATGAAATAATTTGTGATCAACATCAAAGTAAGTCTTTAGTTTTGTTATCTGTGGCCTACAGGCTCTCTAATAACTCATTCATGTCTCTCTGCTCCAAACACAAGCGTTGGGATTTCAATTTCCTCCTAACCAGGCAGCCAAGCAACAGACAGACAGACAGATACATAGTGGTGTATGAACTGTAAATGGGGAAATAAAAGGAATCTGCTTTAATATTGCAGATAGATTGTGGCTTTCATATACACACTATATACAGTATATATATATACACATATATCTTCTTAAATATATTTTCCTATATTATTTTCCCCTAACCCTTCCACCCCTAATTGAAGTAAACTAACGGACAACAACACTTATGCTTCTACTTCCATGTTGAGGAGTTCTAATCTGCTCCAGGGATTGACCCTGTAGGTAGGCTGTCATTGGAAATAAAAAAAAAATCTTAACTGACTTGCCTAGTTAAATAAAAATGACCTACTCTGTTGTTCATGATTTTGTTGTCATGGAGGACTGATTGGGCTCATTGATTCCAGTTGAAAAATAAATGCTGTGCTCACGGAATGGCAGGATTTGCCAAGAGTGTGCAAAGCTGTCATCAAGGCAAAGGGTGGTTACTTTAAAGAATCTAAAATATTAAATGTATTTTTATTTGTTTAACACTTTTTTGGTTACTACATGATTCCATATGTGTTATTTTATAGTTTTGATATCTTCACTATTATTCGACAATGTAGAAAATAGTAAAAATAAAGAAAAACCATTGAATGAGTAGGTGTGTCCAAACTTTTGACTGATACTGTATATATAAGTCCAAAAATGGATGTAGCAACTACAGATTGCCCCTTTAAATCTATCAAAAGCTTGATCAATAAAAGCCCCACTTTTATTCTATAGGCTTGGATCAGCACTATGCAGCTGTTGCAAGAGCACATTTTTCACCAGCTGTCCACTGGTTTCAAAAACAATGATTGATAGGCAGCTTAAACTTCTTGAATTCAACCATTATTGGGTTCAAATACACATTTAGATGAACAGCCATCCACAACAACCATAGTCCGTAAGGCGCTAATAGTTAAATGAGAGAGTAGCAGTGTGATTCACATCAATGCTCTATGTAGATCAATAATAGTGATATCCGTATCGCCGTCATCCTTACCTCAAAGTGTTTATTCAAGTTGGATAATCTTTGGATGCCGACAGCAAATTGTCAAAGACTCCAGCCACCCAAGTCATAGACTGTTCTCTGTGCTACGGCACGGCAAGCAGCTCACTCTGACCGTTTTAGTAGATAGCCAGAGTGTTTACGTCTATTGACAGTTGTCATTTCTTTAAACATGTCGCTAGCTAGCTAAACAATGAACCATAATCGCAACTCATAACGTTACTACCATGCATGAATCTGCAGGGAGCTAACCAACCAGGTTCAATGTTAGCTTGCTAACATTAGGCTATAACTAGCAATACAAATGGCTCTGAGATACGAATAATATTATTACACAGATCATACACGTAACGTTAGCTAGCTAGCGAGCCAGCCAGCTAATGTTAGCTAGATACCTAGCATTACACTTTAATTTGAAATTAAATTTACTTTCTGACAAATTTAGAAAACGTTTAATATCAGAAAATCTAGCTATCTGGACTATCTTACCCGTATACATGGATGGATGCTTCTCCCTCTCTGTCACGGATGCCATGGTTGCCCTTAGCCCTTAGTTTGAAGATGTTTGAAGTTTGAAGATGTAATCTGGAGACAGGTGTTTTATACGACAGCCTTCTGTGTGTTCTCTTTTTGACTCCATCTGCAAGGACATCATTTTCTCCATCTCCTTAGCTATCAAACTCTAATTCTACCGGGCCTTCCATTGATTTTAAAACTCGGTCCTCCAGAAAGTGGAGAGCAACACTTTGATATATTTTTAAAAAAAGCAGCGTTAGAAAGGACCAGCTCATGTTATAGACAGAAGCTGCTACATGGCAGACCAGTCTGAACTCATCTCTCGGCATGTCCAGTCCATCCATTATCTCAGCCAATCATGGCTAGCGGAAAAGGTTCCTGTCTTTTTCCCTGGCTAAACAAACTAGGCTCGTAATTTAACAATTTTATCTGTATTTACAGATGGCTACAAGTGTGTTATTAAGGCACATGGAAGTTCACATTGTACAGAAGGCATTTCTGCCAAAAAACACATTTTGATATAAAAAACAAGTTTACCTCAAATGGCTCTCCTGTGAAGTAGTAACGCGCGACACACGCCTTGTTTCCAGAAATGAGTCACATATGTACATATTACTTCAATTACCTTGACTAACCTGTACCCCTACACATTGACTTGGAAAAAATCAATACGTATGGACCATGGTCAAACGTAGTGCTCTCCAAGGGAATTGGGTACCAAGTCAGGTTTCCATTGACCAGTAAAAGTAATGTTGCAAAACATAATTGCGACGTGTAATGGAAACAACAGATACAGGAAACACTTTCTAAAAATGGACAACATTTGTGTTTTTTATTGAGACAAATTATTAAACTGTGATTTTGGATTAAATTAAGATTGGTGAATAATTTGGAATGTAATCGGTGTTACGACCGTGGATAAAGGTAGACCAAGGCTCAGCGCAGGTATAGTTCAACGTACGTTTTATTGACGCAAACTTTAACACAAAAACAACAAAAGAGCACGAACGTAATGAAAGGTTGGCGCGCACAGACACAAACCGCTACAAACAATAATCCACTGGAAACAGTTACAACATAAATAGGGTCCACCAATTGGAGACAATGACAAACAGCTGCCTCTAATTGGGGACCAACGCAAAACACCATAGACTTAGCTAGACAACCCCTGTCAGGCCCTGACCATAACAACATAGAGATAAGCCAGAGGCCTCCCTATGTTCAGAGCCTGACAGTAGGACACGTGAAGTCATCACATAACTATAAAGCTCCTCTCCACATATAATTCTATGCTTCCTTTATCTCTTATTTTCAACTACAAAAACTATTTCTTTGCAGTACAAGGATTGTCCAGACTTTCAAGAATGCATGAATTGCTTCGCCTTGCTTTTCTGGTTGGCTGGATCAGTGTTCATTTAGTTTTTCTGGTTGGCTGGATCAGTGTTCATTTAGTTTTTCTGGTTGGCTGGATCAGTGTTCATTTAGTTTTTCTGGTTGGCTGGATCTGTGTTCATTTAGTTTTTCTGGTTGGCTGGATCAGTGTTCATTTAGTTTTTCTGGTTGGCTGGATCAGTGTTCATTTTATCGTTTGAATAATCATTTATCCAAGTTATTATCAACTATTTACCTTTAAGTCTAGTCATATTTTAGTCAGTGAACATTTGTATTGCCTCATTAACCTGCAGAATAGTAAACATAAATTACCTCGTCAATTCTTAATTCAGCTTACATAGAAATTACACATTATACAAAAAACACACAGACACACAGAAACAGATTTCTGGTTTCTGGTTTTAGTGCTGGTTTAGTAAACCTGTGTTAAAGTCCTGTTTCTCTTTGTTATTAAGTGCAGTTGATTTAAATAAATCATGTTGCATTACTTCAGCGCTGCTTCTTGGTCTGCCGCTCATCACGTTCCTGACACAATGTCAAACAGATAACCGAAGGAAATGAATGCAAAAACCTAAGAAAGAAATTGAGAAACCTATCCAACTAAAACCATAGAGACCCAGAAAACCTGAGCCTACGCCTTCACTATGGTGAATCACTAAAACAATACAGAAATACACCTTCACTATGGTGAATCACTAAAACAATACAGAAATACACCTTCACTATGGTGAATCACTTAAACAATACAGAAATACAGCTTCACTATGGTGAATCACTAAAACAATACAGAAATACACCTTCACTATGGTGAATCACTAAAACAATACAGAAATACACCTTCACTATGGTGAATCACTAAAACAATACAGAAATACACCTTCACTATGGTGAATCACTAAAACAATACAGAAATACACCTTCACTATGGTGAATCACTAAAACAATACAGAAATACACCTTCACTATGGTGAATCACTAAAACAATACAGAAATACACCTTCACTATGGTGAATCACTAAAACAATACAGAAATACGCCTTCACTATGGTGAATCACTAAAACAATACAGACATACACCTTCACTATGGTGAATCACTAACACAATACAGAAATACACCTTCACTATGGTGAATCACTAAAACAATACAGAAATACACCTTCACTATGGTGAATCACTAAAACAATACAGAAATACACCTTCACTATGGTGAATCACTAAAACAATACAGAAATACACCTTCACTATGGTGAATCACTAAAACAATACAGAAATACACCTTCACTATGGTGAATCACTAAAACAACACAGAAATACACCTTCACTATGGTGAATTACTAAAACAATACAGAAATACACCTTCACTATGGTGAATCACTAAAACAATACAGAAATACACTACGGAAAAAGAAGGAACAGAACGTCAGAAACCAGCTCAATGTAATTGAAGAATCCATAGACTCTTAACCACTTCTGGAAAACACTCAACAAACAACAACATGAAGAGTTATCTATCCAAAACAGAGATGTATGGTGTAAACCACTTCTCCGATCTTTATGGCTCTATAACAAAGAACAATTAGCAAATAAATATACATGATCAAATACAAATCCTAGAATCAACTATTAAAGACCAGAACCCACTGGATTCTCCAACTACATTGAATGAACTACAGGACAAAATATGATATAAGTACATTATTATGGGTCATATCTTCTGAATGGTGATGGATAGAATCAAGCTGTATCTCTGAAGAAAACCGCTAATATAAAACATAACAGAAAGCTATTCATCTATAGTGTTTCTCTGTGTTTATTTAGGGTTAGGGTTAGGGTTAGGGTTAGGGTTAGGTTAGGGTTAGGTTAGGTTAGGTTAGGGTTAGGGTTAGGGTTAGGGTTAGGGTTAGGTTAGGGTTAGGTTAGGTTAGGGTTAGGGTTAGGTTAGGTTAGGTTAGGGTTAGGGTTAGGTTAGGGTTAGGGTTAGTTATAATAGTCCAATAGGACGCAATGTTTTGTAATGTTCAGATAGAAATATGCTATGTAGAACAAACATGCCTCTCTGACATGTTCCATAAGGAATAACGTTGGCTCTATTTTCCAAGTGAACGTGGTCTTGGTGTCTATCTATGTAGGCTGAATGTAGGCTGAATGTAGGCTGAATTAGGAATATCCATGGACAGGTAATAGTTATACATTCTTATATACAGTACAGTAGGACAAGCCTATGTATGTTGGTAGGACAAGACTATGTATGTTGGTAGGACAAGGCTCTGTATGTTGGTAGGACAAGGCTCTGTATGTTGGTAGGACAAGGATATGGAAGTCAGTATGTTTTCTATAGGTTAATGAGGCTTTCAACTGTGAAGTGACTAAAATATGATTAAATTTATAGGGCATTTAGTTGACTAAAATGGTTCACTGTTTTCGTAATTTTGACAATAAGAAGACTAAATAATTATTCAAATGACAAAACTGAGACTTAATTATATTTTAGTCAAAATGACTAAGATTAGACAAAAAAAAAAGTCCATATTAACACTGTTCAGACTTGAACCAAGTAAATATCTTAAACGTATAATGGAAACACATCAACCACTTAATTTTTATTCAACATTCTAGGTTTTCCACTTTTTATCGACACAACAGTTGATTTGAAACACACCGTAGCAGGCAATTGTCACATGTATTTTCTATGTAAACTGTCTATATGTCGACAAAAACAAGTAAAGTTCATGGCAACCTTACTACTGACTCTCAGGTAGGTGTATCGGAGGCGTCATACTAGAATTTCTTTCACATTGTACAGCTACAACATTTAAATTAAACAGAACAACTCACTTTATCCATTCAAAATATCTGTTTGAGTAATGCAAGGCGACTGACTCAACTTTGAAGTGTTATGTTGTTGATGGTCATAATTAGCCAGCCATTATAAAGCTAAACTTAATTAAAAAGGTTAAAATATTAATTAAGCTGAAATGACTTGCTGTTGTGTTGCACCTGTGAAGTAATTGAGATGCTATTGTCATCCGCTGGCACAGATACATGTCACTCAGTGTTTTGGTCTGTTTTCCCTAAAGAGGAGTTTCTCTACTCAATATAAGACACTCGAGTTCAATCATAATGAATGTGTTTCTTTAGAGGAGCTGGCTCCACTAATGGAGCTGTAACTCAAGGTTTTTTACTCTTTAGGAAATGTTGGCAAGCAATATGGTTTCAGGTTTTCTGGAGTTTTGTTCTATTGTGTCTCTTTGTCTGTCTCTGCCTCTGTCTTTCTCTGCCTCTCATTTACTTTCGGTTGCTTAGAGCAAATCCATTCTAATCCAAAACTGTCACTCACGGATGACATTTATACTTCATAGAAATCTGAAGCTGAAGTAACTCAACTCATTTCCTGAAACTAAATACAATTATATTACCTTTCATTTGTTTTTCCAATGGACATTATACAACGCATCCATTCAACATGCCGGAAATAACATTGACCTTTCCTCTGAAGATTCTTTATAATGCTCTTCACAAATCTAATGTGTGTTTAAACACAGTGCCATATATATTTGTATATCTGCCTTCAAGGCTATATTCCAGCCTTTTACAGAGTACTGTGCATTTGTGTTTATGTGGGTTCTGTTTATTTTCTATTCGTATTCAAAAGTATTGTTTGATTCTTTTCCCAAAGGGCCACTGTCTCCCACCCTCTCCCTTTTCTAGAGGTAATGCATTTCCTTGACCCATGGGAGTTGCTAGCCATCCATTCTTTCCAATTAGCTAATCTAATTAACACAGCTGGCTAATTAGGGAAAGAGTCCAAATGGGCCTGTGAAAAGGCATCCATCTTGTAAAATAAAATTCGAAGGGGGAAAAGATAAGAGTCAACGGAAATCAATGTGGCCACTGATCAACCCCATGATTACCCACGCTCCTCTTCCTCTTTGTTTGTCCTACTCAGACCAGCCTGACTGGGCAACAGTCTGCACCCCATCCCACTTCCCACCTAGTCTTCAACTCTTCTGCTTTCTCAACAAACCTCTTCTCAAAGTCCTCACACCTCAATAACATCTCTGGCTCAGCACTTATACAAAGTAGTAATGAAAAGATTAATACAAAGATATATACTTTAGACACAGTATATTACTGGCCAGATTGTTAGATATATTGCTGGCCAGATTGTTAGATATATTGCTGGCCAGATTGTTAGATACATTGCTGGCCA
This sequence comes from Thymallus thymallus, assembly GCA_023634145.1. Lineage (NCBI taxonomy): Eukaryota > Metazoa > Chordata > Actinopteri > Salmoniformes > Salmonidae > Thymallus > Thymallus thymallus. The sequence continues at coordinate 34,534,939 of CM042385.1, read as the reverse complement.
GATTGTTACATACATTGCTGGCCAGATTGTTAGATATATTGCTGGCCAGATTGTTAGATATATTGCTGGCCAGATTGTTAGATATATTACTGGCCAGATTGTTAGATATATTGCTGGCCAGATTGTTAGATATATTACTGGCCAGATTGTTAGATATATTGCTGGCCAGATTGTTAGATATATTACTGGCCAGATTGTTAGATATATTACTGGCCAGATTGTTAGATACATTGCTGGCCAGATTGTTAGATACATTGCTTGCCAGATTGTTAGATATATTGCAGGCCAGATTGTTAGATATATTGCTGGCCAGATTGTTAGATATATTGCTGGCCAGATTGTTAGATATATTGCTGGCCAGATTGTTAGATACATTGCTGGCCAGATTGTTGATTTATTTTGCTGGCCAGATTGTTAGATATATTGCTGGCCAGATTGTTAGATATATTGCTTGCCAGATTGTTAGATATATTGCTATGTAAGTGAATTGTCTCACGGCTCAGCCGGTTCCGGGCATTTCACTGATCTGCACAGCTATTTCGCTACCTGCATGAAAAGGAGAAACATTATTAAAGCGAGATCTTATGAGTGGAGAAGTTTAGCTTTCAATTCTGCAAACCTTTTTTTCTAAGATCTGTGTACAGTCCCTCATTAAGCAAATCACCTGTCAACTCAAGAACGTGTGCTTTATTTAAGTCAGAGAATAATACATTTTGGTTAACCCGAAGGGTATACTACGATTTGAAGCTAGATCTACTCAGGCTTTTACAAAGCTAGCCAGCTTAAGTTAGCTTCACATTCCAGCTCAGACTTCTTCTATACTACGAAGGTGGATATTGATCATGCAGCTGCCGCTAACTAAAGCAGGCTTGTAATCGAACTTTCAAATGCATCCTGTCGTTACTAAATGTGTAACGTTATTAATCAAACATTTGATTAATAAAATATTGTATCTGTCGTCTTCCTCAAACGAAGGGGATGATGACACAATCTTTGTGAGGGGGAGGGACATTTATTTCATTTGACCGGCGGCTCAGTCATTTCATTCAGGATAAGTGGAGTTAGCCTGCCCCGGAGAAGGTTAGTTCTGAAGGATTCGTTGACATAGAAATACACATAGCAAAAAAAGGTGAGAGACACTTTCGTAATTATAATTTTTTTAAACCTTTATTTAACCAGGTTAGTCTCATTGAGATTAATAATCTCTTTTGCAAGGGAGACTTGGCCAAAATAGCAGCACATACATACACATATTACATCACAAACTTACATGAATAAATATACATTAATTTACTGAATGAGCAGCAAGAACGGACACTGAATAAGAACAGTTTAAAGTATATTATAAAAAAAAGTGTAACGGTCAGCGCATTTACAGCCTCCAAGTAAATTTTCCATCTTTAAATACAATTAAAGAGGTGAGCTTCTGTAATTTCAAGTCCTTCTGCAGCTTGTGCCTTTGGAACACTCAGAAGAACATATTTTTGCGAGCGCAGGCTGTACTGAACACTTGTCTGCTGCACAATGTGCTTACATAAGTAAAAAAGGGAGCTGTCCCAAGATCACTCTATAAATACAAATGTACCAGTGATTCAGTCTCCGCTGACCTAAAGAAGGCCAACCGATTCTGAAATATAGGGTGCAGTGGTAAATGAGAGATGCGGTATGACCAGTTATCCTGAGTTAAACTCAGAGTTGACCAAAGTTACCTAGCTAACTCCTCAAACCTGTGTCGTAGTATAGGGTTCTGAGCAGTGTGTTGTTAGCTGGCTCTAGTGTTAAATCTAGCCAGTGTGTTTAGCTACAGTTTCATAAAATTGACAAAAAGAAAAATGACAACATGCCTGATGCTTTGACCTCTGTTCACTCAATTGGATTCTCAGTACATCGCGCAGACAGGAAGAAACATCTCTCCGGGAAGAGGTTAGAAGAAGGGTGGAGGTATTTGTTTTATGATTAAAAAGTCATGGTGTAACTGTGGTAACATACAGGAACTCAAGTCCATCTGTTCACCCGACCTAGAATACCTCACAATCAAATGACAACCGCATTATCTCCCAAAGGAATTTCCATCAATAATATCCACAGCCGTCTATATCCCCCCTCAAGCCAATACAACGACGGCCCACAAAGAAAATCACTGGATTTTATACAAACTGGAAACCACATATCCTGAGGCTGCATTTATTGTAGCTGGAGATATTAACAAAGCAGATCTGAGGAAAAGGCTCCCGAAGATCTATCAACATATTGATTGTAGTTCTCGAGCTGCTAAGACACTCGCCGATTGTTATTCGAAAAGGTCTATCCAACGCTGGTCTGACCAAATGGAATCCACGCTTCAAGATTGTTTTGATCACGTGGACTGGGATATATTTTGGATAGCTTCAGAAAATAATATTAACACATATACCAATACAGTGTTTGAGTTTATCAAGAAATGCATAGGAGATGTTGTACCCACTGTGACTATTAAAACCTACCCCAACCAGAAACCATGGATAGATGGGAGCATTCGTGCAAAACTGAAAGCGAGAACCATCGTATTTAACCAGGGCAAGAAGTCTGGGAATATGGCAGGATACAAACAGTGTAGTTATTCCCTCCGCATAGCAATCAAGCAGGCTCAATGTCAATATAGGAACAAGGTGGAGTCTCAATTCAACGGATCAGACACAAGACGTATGTGGCAGAGATTACAGACAATCAGAGATTATAAAAGGAAAACCAGTCACGTCGCGGAGACCGACGTCTTGCTTCCAGACAGGCTGAACAACTTCTTTGCGCACTTTGAGGATAATATAGTGCCACCAGCGCGGCCCGCTACTATGGACTGTGGGCTATACTTCTCCATGGCCGACGTGAGTAAGACATTTAAGTGGGTTAACCCTCGCCGGCCCAGATGGTATCTCTAGCCGCGTCCTCAGAGCATGTGCAGATCAGCTGCCTAAGGTGTTCACAGATATATTCAATCTCTTCCTATAACAGTCTGTTGCCCCCACATGCTTCAAGATGGCCACCATTGTCCCTGTACCCAAGAAAGCACTCACCTCTGTCATCATGAAGTGCTTTGAGAGACTAGAATACTGTTCATTGTCTCTAGCTCAGCATTAAACACCATAGTAGACCACCACGCTCATCATTACGCTCGAGGACCTGGGTCTGAACCCCGCCCTGTGCAACTGGGTCCTGGACTTCCTGACGGGTCGCTCCCAGGTGGTGAAGGTAGGAAACAACACATCCACTTTGCTGATCCTCAACACTTGTTCACCTATGACTGCGTGACCATAAATGCCTCCAACTCAATCATCAAGTTGGCAGACGACACAACAGTGGTAGGCTTGATTACCAACAGTGATGACAGGGAGGAGGTGAGGGCTCTGGGAGTGTGGTGCCAGGATTTGATTTGATTTGACTGTATATGAATGGGTTCACTCTGTTGGTGCCTTTGAATTGTGTTTTGTGCCAGTGAGTCATTAAATCAAATCAAATCTCATTTTATTGGTTACATACACATGTGTGAATTAATTCTTCTCTTGTCTCCGTGTGTTAGCTTTGGAAACGCCATGAAGAATGCACAATCTTGCATTGAAAATTCTATTTGATTTCATATTGATTTTAATGCATTATCCTAGTTTAGGGAATGCATTATGTTTTTTGTGATGATCTAATCATTTCGTTAGCCATGTTGATTAATTAGTGAATTGCACTGATTGTCCTCCTAGGAGTCCTCAGAACTGACCAATTAAAGCAAAGATAATAACAATTATAATAATTAAAAAGATGGGAGAGTGTGGACGTGTGGCGTGATGGGAGATAGGGTGACAGTGAACACATGTGGGGACTGATGGGTAAGTGGGGACGTGTGATGGGAGATAGGGTGACAGTGAACACATGTGGGGACTGATGGGTAAGTGGGGACATGTGATGGGAGATAGGGTGACAGTGAACAGATGTGGGGACTGATGGGTAAGTGGGGACATGTGATGGGAGATAGGGTGACAGTGAACACATGTGGGGACTGATGGGTAAGTGGGGACATGTGATGGGAGATAGGGTGACAGTGAACAGATGTGGGGACTGATGGGTAAGTGGGGACATGTGATGGGAGATAGGGTGACAGTGAACACATGTGGGGACTGATGGGTAAGTGGGGACATGTGATGGGAGATAGGGTGACAGTGAACAGATGTGGGGACTGATGGGTAAGTGGGGACATGTGATGGGAGATAGGGTGACAGTGAACAGATGTGGGGACTGATGGGTAAGTGGGGACATGTGATGGGAGATAGGGTGACAGTGAACAGATGTGGGGACTGATGGGTAAGTGGGGACATGTGAAAGAGGCAGTGCTCAGTCAGAATGCAGCATAGCAGGAGGCTTTGGGTCTATGCAATGCCATGCAGGAAGTCTTCAACATTCCCAAGGTCTCTCTCTACCCAGTCAGTCCCTACAGATTTATTAAAGCTCTTCAAGGCAGTAGCGATTTTAGCATTTAAATCTTAATGGGCTAAAACAAAAAAATGTGGGATACATGCCAGCAAAGCCACTACACAACACAACACAACACAACACTAAACAATACATTAATTGCACCATAACGGTGACAAACGATGCCACAAACTGTTAGGGCCGACATAAAGCTGTCCCAACAGCAGAGTCCCAACAGCAGTCCCAACACCTTACCACTGCTACACCTGGCTATCAGCGGAGCCTTGTCTGGCAGCAAAACAGTTCATTCAGCCTCATTTACTGCCTTTAAAAAAAACATCGCTGGTATGGCTGACTTGATTAAACAAATGTGGTTTCTACTGACGATTGAGATGTACAACCTATGGCATAAGGGGACGACAAGCGGGTAAGAGGCAAACCAGTAAGACATTAATGAGCGAGCTAGGATGGACTTAGTCAATATAACTATTTGTTCAAATGTGGGGCTCGTAACAGATGGGGCCTCAAAACAGGTGGGCCCCTGCCCACCTGCCCTGAATGACGGGTCGCCACTGCGGAAGGCTATCCACAAAGTCTGCAAACATGGGTCAGAGTGTGCATATGAGTGCCTGGGAGCTTGTGCGTTGGTGCATTTGAGTACCTGCGATCTGGTGGGTCTATGGCCTCCTGCCATCTGGTGAGGAAGACATTACCTTCCATACAGATCGTCTACCTCATCATCACCCCATCAGTCAAACATTATGTCTGAACCCTAAACATTCAACAGTATAATGTGCTAATGATATCATCTCCTCTGATCCAAACACGAATCACGCTAGTCTATTTAACTGTCTACTTCAATGGTCATATAACGCACACAGCAGTGATTTCTTAGTGCAATCGAGAGATATCCCTGGCACTTATCCAATACAGGTTGGTTTACCTGTAAGGATATTCACATCTAGTTTTCCTCCAGAGGGTATATGTTCACATAATGACATTTCTTTACACGCAATTGATGTATTGGTTGGTTTATTGAGAGAGAAGCACAGCCTTGTTACTTTAAAAATAATAATGTGTACTTGCCATGGAGCAAAAGGAATGCCAGAACAGTGAGCAACGCTCCAATGCCTCATGAAAACCTGAAAAGCAAGGCAGTCCAAGACCGTACAATCTCCAGAAACTACTATTATATATTTTTTTTGCATCTTGAAGGGATTGTCTTCACAAACTTAATCTCTATAAGCAAATAGTTTTTAAAGCTCATAAGGAAATAATTTTTAATTAAAGTGTTTTTATAGTAGCATTTATATACACTGAGTGCACAAAACATATTGAGTTCAGAGCATGGACTCTACAAAGTACCGAAAGCGGTACTTCCACAGGAATGCTGGCCCACGTTGACTTCAATGCTTCCCAACGGTTGTGTCAAGTTAGCTGGATGTTCTTTGGGTGGTGGACCATTCTTAATACACACAGGAAAACTGATGAGCGTTAAAAACCCAGCAGTATTGCAGTTCTTGACACAATCACACCGTTGCACCTGGCACCTACTACCATACCCTGTTCAAAGGCCTTTAAATATGTTGTCTTGCCCATTCACCCTCTGAATGGCACACGTGTTGCTCAATATCACAATAGTCAAAATCTTCATTGCAGAGACTGGAGATCCTCATAGACAGAAAGCAAGTAGTAGAAGGTGAAAGTGCTGTTGTTGACGGGAGAGAAGAAGTGATGCCTGATGTTGGAGATAATCAGTCCTTTGGAACATTGCTCTATTAGCCTAGAGCACCACCGCCTACGTGGGCCTATGCTGTCTCATCTCCTCTAATGAGAGGATGGAGGGATGAAGGAAGAGAGGAAGAGTGTAGCAGATGAGTGCTAGTGCGGGAGGTGAGTTAGGGAATTGTGTCTGTATTAAGCCTTCACGCTCTAACTGAACACCTACGTGGCTCACTCCTGAGTTCACTAGTCTTTACCAAGGTCACCTGCTCATTACAGAGTAAGAAACTCGACTAGCACTAACAGACATAGACAGAGGACTTGGAGGCCCTTCCTGGCTCTAGGCCCCATCTATGCCTTTGAGCATATCTCTGCTGATGGGAGGAGTTTCATGTTTGATGCACACCAACAAATCAATACTACATTGTTTGTGAAGTGTTTGGATATTCTTTGGCAGACTAACAAGAACAATTCCCTCCAGTTCTTCCCTTCGTACCAAAACCATCCGACTTTCTTCCTACCTTCTTATCTTCATACTCACCTTGTCGCAAAGTTTTCATCTACCGTTTACCTGGAAACATTCAGTGCTGACACAATACATTCAGAATGCAGTACAGTTTCAAAGGCAACTAAACCAAGGCATTGATTTCAACCCTCTTCCAAAGTTCAAATGTATTGCAGTTACCAGAAGATGTTTAGAAAAGCATTTGTGGAAAAAGTACCCAAAATGACTCAGGTAAAAGTGAAAGTCACCCAGTAAAATACTACTTGAGTAAAAGTCTAAAAGTATTTGGTTTTAAATACACTTAAGTGTCAAAAGTAAGTGTAATTGCTAAAATATTGAATGTAAAAGTAAACGACAAAATAATTTCAAATTCCCTATATTAAGCAAACCAGACAGCACCGTTCTCTTGCTTTTTTTATTTACGGAGAATCAGGGGCTCACTCCAACAAACAAAGCATTTGTGTTTAGTGAGTCCGATGTTCTCTTGATAAGTGTGTGAATTGGACCATTTTCCTGTCCTGCTAAGCACTCAAAATGCAACGAGTGCTTCTGGGTGTCAGGGAAAATGTATGGAGTAAAAAGTATATTATTTTCTTTAGGAATGTAACTAAAAGTAAAAGTTAAAATGTATAAAGTAAAGTACAGATTCCCCCAAAAACGACTTAAGAAGTACTTTAAAGTACGTTTACATAAGTACTTTACACCGCTGTAGAAAATAAAGTTACTGTGGGGAAAGAAGTATGGCATTTGTGTGGCTAATTTCTTCCACACAGTTAGAAAGAGAGGGAATGAGAGTGTGAAAGAGAGAGAGAGAGAGAGAGAGAGAGAGAGAGAGAGAGAGAGAAAGAGAGAGAGAGGGACAGAGAGAGAGAGAGAGAGAGAGAGAGAGAGAGAGAGAGAGAGAGAGGGACAGAGAGAGAGAGAGAGAGAGAGAGAGAGAGAGAGAGAGAGAGAGAAGAGAGAGAGAGAGAGAGAGAGAGAGAGAGGGACAGAGAGAGAGAGAGAGAGAGAGAGGTCTCTAAATAACACCCTCTGCCCTCCTTTGTCTGTTCTCTGTCGGTTAATAACACCTTATGTGTTTAAGCCTTTCAATCTCTCTGTTCTCCTCTCCCTCGCTCCCCCTCTCTCTTTCTCTGAATGCGAGGAGTGCTATCTCTGGGGAAACAGCACAGCGCAGAACAAAAGTCTCTCCTTCCGCCGAGCCACTTTATCCCCAGGCATTTTGTTTTTTTACACGGGGGAACAAAAAGTCAATGAATTTTTAAAGTGTCCGTCAATGCTTAATTGTTAAATTGTCTGCCTGGTGTGAGTCTGGCTTGGCTAGGTTGTGTTGTCGAGAGAGAAAAGGAATTTGAATGGAATAATCACGGGATGTCATTTATGAAACTGCCATAATGTTCTGCTGTCAGGGTGTTGTTGATATCAGGGGAGGAGATCTCCTCTTGAGCCTTTGACTATTGGACAAATCACAGTGGCCTTTCAAATCTCTCTGATGTCGCTTCTGAATTCTAGAACATTATTCTATACATTTTTCAAAGTGAACTAGAACTCCTGGAAGGGAAGCAGAGGGAGAGACGAACGCTGAACAAAAAAACAAAATTAACTTTTGTCTGCAGAAACACGAGAAGGCTGAGAGCGAGGATGAGAGCGGACTGAAATGTCAGGGCGTTCTGTTTTGTGCCGACTGCCCTGCTGGACCCTGGCGTAGTGATGCGTGATAGTGGAGCCGTGAGTGAGGGAGGTCGTAGGTCGTAGGTCGCGTCAGTGATCTAAGATCAGAAATGAAATACTGCCCGTACAGGATTTATTTTCACACAGGGAATATGAGTGTGTATGTGTGTGTGTGATGTGATGTCATAATTCCCAGAATCACCAACAATTTCTGTTCAAAGCGGTCAGTACAAACCATACTGGTAATGTAAAAACATACCCCCTTGTATGTTGTATGTATCACGCTGTCTATCACTGATTACATCCAGTTTTCTCTGAGTGTTTAATCCGTATCCTAACTCTGTGGATACAGAGGGATTCACAATATATTGAAAACGGTTGCTTCCACACAAGTGTGGTTCCTGAGTTCATTAATATTTTACTGCAGTGGTAGTCTTAAACAAATATACTTTAAAACAAAAGTATACATCTCACACACATGGTTCTGGGTTTAAATGAAGACCCTGTACCATGTCAGATATAGACCCTGTACCATGTCAGACATAGACCCTGTACCATGTCAGATATAGACCCTGTACCATGTCAGATATAGACCCTGTACCATGTCAGATATAGACCCTGTACCATGTCAGACATAGACCCTGTACCATGTCAGATATAGACCCTGTACCATGTCAGATATAGACCCTGTACCATGTCAGATATAGACCCTGTACCATGTCAGATATAGACCCTGTACCATGTCAGATATAGATCCTGTACCATGTCAGACATAGACCCTGTACCATGTCAGACATAGACCCTGTACCATGTCAGATATAGACCCTGTACCATGTCAGATATAGACCCTGTACCATGTCAGATATAGACCCTGTACCATGTCAGATATAGACCCTGTACCATGAGAGATATAGACCCTGTACCATGTCAGATATAGACCCTGTACCATGTCAGATATAGACCCTGTACCATGTCAGATATAGACCCTGTACCATGTCAGACATAGACCCTGTACCATGTCAGATATAGACCCTGTACCATGTCAGATATAGACCCTGTACCATGTCAGATATAGACCCTGTACCATGTCAGATATAGACCCTGTACCATGTCAGATATAGACCCTGTACCATGTCAGATATAGACCCTGTACCATGTCAGATATAGACCCTGTACCATGTCAGATATAGACCCTGTACCATGTCAGATATAGACCCTGTACTATGTCAGATATAGACCCTGTACCATGTCAGATATAGACCCTGTATCATGTCAGATATAGACCCTGTATCATGTCAGATATAGACCCTGTACCATGTCAGATATAGACCCTGTACCATGTCAGATATAGACCCTGTACCATGTCAGATATAGACCCTGTACCATGTCAGATATAGACCCTGTACCATGTCAGATATAGACCCTGTACCATGTCAGATATAGACCCTGTACCATGTCAGATATAGACCCTGTACCATGTCAGATATAGACCCTGTACCATGTCAGATATAGACCCTGTACCATGTCAGATATAGACCCTGTACCATGTCAGATATAGACCCTGTACCATGTCAGATATAGACCCTGTACCATGTCAGATATAGACCCTGTACCATGTCAGATATAGACCCTGTACCATGTCAGACATAGAGTTGACATGTATTCAATGTAGAGTTTGAATCCCAATAATACACTTCCTTTATTGAAGCTGTTCTGGCTCGTTGTGGCCCAACACCCTGCTAAGACACTTTGTGTTGGAGTTTCCTTTATTGAAGCTGTTCTGGCTCGTTGTGGCCCAACACCCTGCTAAGATACTTTACGTTGGAGTTTCCTTTATTGAAGCTGTTTTGGATTCAAATAAACACTTAATTTTCTTATTTTTTTTGTGGTCAAAATCCCTGATACAGACCCCCCCCCCCCATCCTCTGGTAGTATGGTTAACTTGTTGTTATGTCTCCAGAGAAACCCAACAGAACAAAATCCCTGATACAGACCCCCCTCCATCCTCTGGTAGTATGGTTAACTTGTTATTATGTCTCCAGAGAAACCTAACAGAACAATATCCCTGATACAGACCCCCCTCCATCCTCTGGTAGTATGGTTAACTTGTTATTATGTCTCCAGAGAAACCTAACAGAACAACATCCCTGATACAGACCCCCCTCCATCCTCTGGTAGTATGGTTAACTTGTTGTTATGTCTCCAGAGAAACCTAGTTTCAAATAAATGTCCTATCGATGCAACTACTGTTGTTAGAATTAGGTGTTTTTGGCTGGGGTCAAAATATATACCATTTTAACACAGAAAACAAAAGTTCATGTTTATTTGTTAAGAACAAGTTGAGTGACAAAGCCATTGAACATCTTAAGAATTGAATAAACCACCAAAATTACCCCAGTTGGTAAAATGAGGGTCAAGGATATTCTCACCAACCTAAAATGATGTAAGCAGTAGGGATTAACATGGATTACAGGGATACTGGGACTGTCCTGGGAAATTACCCCCCAAAATCCCCAATGTGGCACTAATGCAATTCCACGTATTATACAACATACGCAGCAGATTAAGAAAACATTCAATATCACATTATTCAAACAGGATCTCATGGAAGACTTTAGTCTAGCATATTTACTTCACACAAAGTCAAAAGTCAAAAAAATTCAAAGCACATGCATGATTGCCGGACTGTGACCCGAAAGCAGTTAATGAACCTTACAGGAAACCCCTACAGTATAGCCTGTACAATAATGTTTACCTCTTTGCGCTGTCATTGTGACTCTTCAGACAGTCACACATTTGATGATAGGCCTATGAAAAACTTGCTACATAGGCATCTCTGTCACAGACATGAAGTATGTTAACAATTCAGAGACATGAGGGAAAATGCTAACCTCTCCTGTCCCAATCCCACTGAAACTCCAAATCCTGACTCCTGTCCCATATGACAATTCTTAACTTGATTCTGTAATCCATAGGTTGTATTATCAAAGGACGTCTCTCGCCTATGCATGTCAAAATACCGCAATATAATTTCCCTTGCTCGTACTTGCTGTCCATATGAGAGCTTCAGGAGAGAATGTGTGATCAACAAACGATATGAGAGTAGAAATGGATATGTTTTCAACAGAGTTCATCCCCGTTGTGATACCTTGATATTTAAACTATTTCCACTTTTAATCTCCACTATATTCATGAGCTGGTCTGCTATCTGTGTAATCATCAACTCGGTTTTGACAAATATAGGAGATATTCTGTCATTCGTTGGAGGTTATCTATCAAGTTTAGCAACTTTGGTCCTGAGCGTGCTCTGTGTCGAGATGGCCTCCTGCTGAAATGCGCTGAATTAACTGAGGAACATGATAATGCAACCCAATCTCCAAATAAAAAGCCAACCCGTGGAGTAACTGCGTTAACAGAATTACGCCATGGCTTGACGTTTTTATTGCGCCATGTTGTGCTGTATCTTATCTGTCAGTCAAATGCAAAATAATGGCTAAGGTAAGGGTTAGGTTAGAGATAGGATTACATTTAAGATCGGGCATTAATTCTGAGTGGTTAAATTAAGGGTTAAGGTTTGTGAAAGGCTTAAAACTAAAAAACTAAAAATTGGTACTTAGCACTGGTATTGGACACGGGAAGCAGAACCAAAAAGCACTTTAAATGGCACTTCCAGTGTTTGTGGTATTTCCCAGGACTCTGAGTAAATATGAATTATTCCTATTATTGAAACTTGGTCAATTTTGGGGAAAACATGAATCCCTAATAGGCAGAATATTGATTTACAATGTTGTTGGTGAATGTTCACAGTACTGTATCCTACAATGTTGTTGGTGAATATTCACAGTACTGTATCCTACAATGTTGTTGGTGAATGTTCACAGTACTGTATCCTACAATGTTGTTGGTGAATGTTCACAGTACTGTATCCTACAATGTTGTTGGTGAATGTTCACAGTACTGTATCCTACAATGTTGTTGGTGAATGTTCACAGTACTGTATCCTACAATGTTGTTGGTGAATGTTCACAGTACTGTATCCTACAATGTTGTTGGTGAATGTTCACAGTACTGTATCCTACAATGTTGTTGGTGAATGTTCACAGTACTGTATCCTACAATGTTGTTGGTGAATGTTCACAGTACTGTATCCTACAATGCCAGTCTGAGCCGTAGCTCTGCTAAAATAGGCAACATACACCTTACATTCCAGTCACTTTGATCTGAGTGTCCAATCTGTTATCATCCATTGTCCCCTAAATGTGCTTGACATTAATTTCTCTCATTGCTTTGATACAGCCAGCCTGTGTTCAATAGCAGCAGCCATTGTTATGGCTGTGGCAGCATTTTACTTATACCAGCCAATCCTTGATAGCGGAAGAGTGATCGCTTGTCAAAGCCACTCCACTCCTGCCCTCTCCCCTCCACTTACACCCCTCCATCCCCCTACCATACATTTCATTTAGACGTCTGTGTTATTTAAAGACCTGTATATTTTTGTCTATTTACACATTAAATGAAAGCCCCTGTAAAAGCCTCATCAATTTATATTAGGCCCTACCTCACTCTAACTCAAACACACATGTACACTCATATGGTCGGACGCACACACACACACTCACACACCATTTGCCTCTTGCAGCACAACACATCTTCTTTCACATAGAGTTCATCAGGCTGTTGAATATGGCCTGTGGAATGTTGTCCCACTCCTCGTCAATGGCTGTGCAAAGTTGATGGATATTATTGGAAACTGGAACACACTGTCGTACACCTCGATCCAGAGCATCCCAAACATGCTCAATGGGTTAAGTATGCAGGCAATGGTGAGCATGCAGGCCATGGAAGGACTGGGACATTTTCAGCTTTCAGGACTTGTGTACAGATCCTTGTGACATAGGTCCATGCATAATCGTGCTGCATATTTTAGAGTGGCCTTTTATTGTCCCCAGCACAAGGTGCACCTGTGTAATGATCATGCTGTTTAATAAGTTTATTCTTATTTCAGCTCATGAAACATGGGACCAACACTTTACATGTTGCATTTATATTTTTCTTCAGTGTATATATATATATATATATATACACAGCGGGTGAAATAAGTATTGAACACATCACCATTTTTCTCAGTAAATATATTTCCAAAGGTGCTATTGACATGAAACTTTCACCAGATGTTGGCAACAGCTCAAGTAATCCATACATACAAAGAAACCAAAACAAAAAAGTTCAGAAATTAAATTATGTGTAATATACTTATTTCACCCGCTGTATATATATATATACATATATATATATATATATATATATATATATATAGAGAGAGAGAGAGAGAAAGAAGCAGAGAGAGTAAGAGAGAGAGAGAGAGAGAGAGAGAGAGAGAGAGAGAGAGAGAGAGAGAAGCAGAGAGAGAGAGGCAGAGAGAGAGTGCGAGAGAGAGAGAGAGAGAGAGAGAGAGAAGCAGAGAGAGTGAGAGACAGAGAGAGAGAGAGAGAGAGAGAGAGAGAGATAGAGAGAGAGAAAGAAGCAGAGAGAGTGAGGCAGAGAGAGAGAGAGAGAGAGAGAGAGAGAGAGAGAGAGAGAGAGAGAGAGAGAGAGAGAGAGAGAGAGAGAGAGAGAGAGACAGAGAGAGAGAGAGAGAGAGAGAGAGAGAGAGAGAGAGAGAGAGAGAGAGAGAGAGAGATTTTTATGAGTGTATTTTATATATTTATATATATTTTTTTTTTCTATTTTATATATATATATATACATACATATACACACGCACATACATATATATATATATATATATATATATATATATATATATATATATATATATATACACATATATACATACATACATACACACATATTTAAAAAAAATATATAATTACATCAAAGAACAAATAACAACAGGAAAAAAATAAAATAAATGCATTAAATATGTCAGGCACTGTCCCTCAACTTGTGGCAGGCAGCAACATAGCATGCTGCCAGCGCACAGCTGTCCATGTCTTCCCCCAAAAGGATCGGCAGCCTTTCTATGTCAGAGAGGTCCTCAAAGCCCCGGACTACTTGTTCAAATTTGGGGAAGTGACTCTCTCTGATAGTTTTATATTTTTGACATTTTGTCAGGAAATGCAGCTCTGTCTCTGGTTCTGCTGTGGTGCAGTGGTTGCACAGCCTTTCCTCTACAGGGAGCCAGGTTTTCCTGTGTCTACCCTTCTCAATAGCAAGGCTGTGCTCGCTGAGCCTGTACTTTGTCAAGGTTTTCCCGAGGTTTTGATCAGTCACCATGGTCAGATAGTTTGCCATGGTGTACTGTCGATTTAGGGCCAAATAGCACTGCATTTTGCTTTGTGCTTGTGTTTGTGTTTTCCAATAGGTAATGTAGTTTTGTTTTAGTAATGTTTTGTAATTTGGTTAATTCTTATTGATTGGATGTTCTGGTCCTGAGGCTTCAGTGTGTTAGTGGAACAAGTTTGTGAACTCAGCCCCCGGACCAGTTGGATGAAGGGACTCTTATCTTTGCTCAACTCTTGGTATTGCAGGGCTTGATAATGATATGAGAGGGGGTCACTGTGTTTTAGGTGTTTCCAAAACTTAATTGCTCTTTTTTGAGTTTTTAATATTAGTGGATATTGGCCTAATTCTGCCCTGCATGCATTGTTTGTAGTTTTCCTCTGGACATGTAGGAGAATCTTACAAAGTTCCGCGTGCAAGGTCTCAATGGGATGTTTGTCCCAGTGGGTAAAATCTTGTTTTGTAAGTGGACCCCACACCTCGCTGCCATAGAGTGCGATTGGTTCAATCACACATTTAATTAGTTTTTGCCAAATTGTAATAGGTATTTCAATTTGGATTTGTTTTTTAATGGCGTAGAATGCCCTGCGTGCTTTGTCTCTCAGTTCATTCACTGCATTATTTAGGTGTCCAGTCAAACTTATTTTTAAACCTAAATAGTTGTATTGTGTGCAATACTCTATATGTTTTGCACCAATTGAGAACTTTGGTTTTATTCCCTGGGATCTGGAATTTGTCTGGAAAATCATTATTTTGGTCTTTTTGGGGTTTACTGTCAGGGCCCAGGTCTGACAGTACTGCTCTAGCAGGTCCAAGCTCTGCTGTAGACCATGTGCTGTGGGTGAAAGCAGGCACAGGTCATCTGCAAAGAGCAGGCATCTAACTTCCGAATTGTGGAGACTAACACCAGGGGCTGAGGAGTTTTCTAGAATATTGGCCAATTCATTGATGTAAATGTTAAATAGCACAGGGCTGAGATTGCAACCCTGGCGGAGGCCCCGCCCCTGGTTAAATGATTCAGTTTGTTTCTTGCCAATTTTTATGCTACACATGTTGCCTGTATACATTTATTTTATAATGTCATATGTTTTACCCCCTACACCACTTTCAATGACTTTGTAGAACAGTCCTGTATGCCAGATAGAATCAAATGCTTTTTGGAAGTCAATAAAGCAAGTATAGAGTTTTGTCTTATTTTTGTGGACGTGTTTATCTATTAGGGTGTGTAGGGTGTAAATATGATCTGTTGTTCTATTTTGGTATAAATCCAATTTGGCTTTTACTCAGGATATTGTGCTTATTAAGGAAGTTTAGGACTCTTACATTTATAATACTACAGAAAACCTTCCCCAGGTTGCTGTTTACACAAATCCCTCTGTAATTGTTAGGGTCAGATTTGTCTCTGTTTTTAAAGATTGGTGTTATGAGTCCTTGGTTCCAGATGTCAGGGAAGTAACCTACACTCAGGATCAAGTTAAACAGTTTTAATATAGCCAATTGATATTTTTCACTAGTGAATTTGAGCATCTCATTTAGGATCCCATCAGGTCCGCATGCTTTTTTTGAAAGCATGCTTTTCTCTCTCTCTCTGCTTCTCTCTCTCTCTCTGCCTCTCACTCTCTCTGCTTCTCTCTCTCTCTCTCTCTCTCTCTCTCTCTCTCTCTCTCTCTGCCTCTCTCTCTCTCTGCCTCTCACTCTCTCTGCTTCTCTCTCTCTCTCTCTCTCTCTCTCTCTCTCTCTGCCTCTCACTCGCTCTGCTTCTCTCTCTCTCTCTCTCTCTCTCTCTCTCTCTCTCTGCCTCTCACTCTCTCTGCTTCTTTCTCTCTCACTCACACACACACTCACACACACTCTCTCACGTATCACTCCAGCAGCACTACCACTATCTCTTTCCCTGGACTGGGTAAATCCCTTGGTGTAATCAGCTTCAGCTTGTCTGTCAGCTGATAAAAAGGGACACTGAGTCTTGCTCTGTTCTCCAACTCCCTGCCTCTCCTCTTCATTCTCTCCATCTATCTGAGGTGTCAGAGTCTGCTTCCCTCTATCTACCTGCCTCCCTGGGTTTTCTCTTATTTAGAGGACCATGACGCTCCATAGAACATCCACTAAAAGGGATAATTCACCCTTGAAATTTTCTCAGATGTTTTCATACCGTGGGATTGTCCTGAAGTCCTGAAGTCCTGAAGTCAGCTGTGCCCAAGTCCCGCTGGATTCATTCCATTCATCCATTTAAACCTCTGCAGTCTTCATTCCCAGTAGGAATGGATATGTTTTTACGCACCAACTAATTCTAACACTATTGTCCTAACTGCAAAAATTACTACTTTCAATTAGCAAAACATTGAGTTAAGCAAATGATAGGTTGAAAGGTGAACTCTTGAACTAGTTGTTCTTGTCTTGTCCTCCATCGTCAAATTAATATATACATTTTGTTTAATCATTTAAGCGTTAGTTACAGTTTGGACATATTACTGATCTGATGGTGCCAATTACGATGAGAACGGAAATTTGCGGGAACACACTATTGTCATCTAAAGGGGACCGTTGCACTCTCCCATAGGGTTGGTTGGTGAGTAAAACCTGCAGATTCAGATAAACGTTAAAATGTGTTAAGTCTGCACTCCAAAAGATGTTGCCTAAAAAAATATTTTCACTGCATCACGGATACCGTAAGCAGACATTTCGGCTTTACAAGTTTTTCTCAAAATTGCCGCGATGTCACATAGGTCCACTTAGATCAGTACATTAGTAACAACCTAAACATTACAAAATGTCTATTCGGTAAAATAAGCCTCATGTAGCAAATTACATGTTATTATTTATGAAACTCTCCATTTGACCTCCTCAACTGTTTAAGGCTTTATGTTCACGCGGACAGAGTTTGAGGCAGAGTCAGCCCTCTTGCTTCGCCTCTTCCTCTCTGGCTAAACATAAAAAATGAAGTGGATATATGAATTAAATTATGCTTCGCAAACAACAGGTGTAGGCTAACAGAAAAAATGCAAACTTACGGGCCCTTCCCTACAATCCAGAGAGAAAAGATATTGAAATATAGAAATGATAGAAAAATTATAACACAAGCAATAAATACACAATGAGTAACGATAACTTGGCTATATACACGGGGTACCAGTACCTAGTTGATGTGCAGGGTTATGAGGTAATTGAGGTAGATATGTAACATATAGGTAGGAATAAAGTGACTAGGAAACAGGAGAGATAATAAACAGTAGCAGCAGCGTATGTGATAAGTCTAAAGAGTTTGTAAAAATAGGGTCAATACAAATAGTTAACCAAGATACCCTGACTAATTATTTAACAGTCTTATGGTTTGGGGGTAGGAGCTGTTCAGGATCCTGTTGGTTCCAGACTTGGTGCATCAGTACTGTTTTCCGTGTGGTAGCAGAGAGAACAGTCTATGACTTGGGTGACTGGAGTCTTTGAAAGTGTTTACAGCCTTCCTCTGACATCCTTGCGGTCAGATGCCAAGCAGTTGCTGTACCATGCAGTGATGCAGCCAGTCAAGATGCTCTCAGTGGTGCAGCTGTAGAACCTTTTGGGGATCTGAGGAACCATGCTGAATCTTTTCAGCCTACTGAGGGGGAAGAGGCGTAGTCGTGCCTTCTTCACGACTGTGTTGGTGTGTGTAGACAATGATAGATCCTTAGTGATGTGGACACCGATAACAAGGCTTAGCAGTTCACTTTTCAACCTGTCATTGGCTAACAGATTTATTTAACAAATTTGAAGTTATTTTTGGGACAATTGTGCTAAAATTAGATGGTGCTATTTTTGTCTATTCCATCTGGGAATCAAGACTGCAGAGGCACTTATGGAATAAATGCAGTGAGACACAGCTGGACACTACCGAGGTGTGAAAACGTCTGATAAAGTTTCTTTCAAGGGTGAGGTATTCCATTAATTTCCAATGTGTTGTGTAGGCCTATGTGCTGAACAAATCAAAGTAGGCCTAGTTGTTACTGATAAAGAGTACGTTGGAGGTAGTTCATGTGATCAAAAGGCTAAGTTAGAGGTAGGGTTAGTAAAAGAGAGGAAAAATTAGTTGCTACAGAGGAGGTTGGGACATCAACTCTGCACCAGCATCCATCTTAGATAATCAAGTAGGCCTAATTCACAGAATGTTAGCACCATCAGAAGCTTTGCATGAATGAGAATGCATGAATACTACATTATATCCTCTAGAATAAATCAGAAAAACAGTCAGTATCCGGTGGGACCACCATTTGCCTCACACAACACGTCACATTTCCTTTGCATAGAGTTGATCAGGCTGTTGGTTGTGGCCAGTGGAATGTTGTCCCACTCCTCTTCAATGGCTGTGCGAAGTTGCTGGATATTGTCAGGAACTAGAATCCTCTGTCGTATACGTAGATGCAGAGAATCCCAAATGTGCTCAATGCTTATTGGAAGAACTGGAACATTTTCAACTTACAGGAATTGTGTACAGATCTTTGCAACATGGTGCCGTGCATTATCATGCTGAAACATGAGGTGATGGAGGTGGTTAAATGGCATGACAACGGGCCTCAGGATCTCGTCACGGTATCTCTGTGCATTCAAATTGCTATCAATAAAATGCAATTGTGTTGCCCACTGAAGTCGGTTACGACTCCAAACTGCAGTCAGGTCAAGACCCTGGTGAGGACAACGAGCACTCAGATGAGCTTCCCTGAGACTGTTTCAGCAGCTGTCCGGGTGGCTGGTCTCAGAAGATCCCACAGGATGTGGAGATCCTGGACTGGCGTGGTTACATGTAGTCTGCTGTTCTATGGCCGGTTGGACATACTGCTAACATTAAATTCTCTGGCAACAGCTCTGGTGAACATTCCTGCGGTCAGCAGCCAAATGCACGCTCCATCAAAACATGAGACATCTGGGGCATTGTGTTGTGTTACAAAACTGAACATTTTAGAGCGGCCTTTTACTGTCCCCAGCACAAGGTGTACCTGTGTAATGATCATGCTGTTTAATCAGCTTCTTGATATGCAACACCTGTCAGGTGGATGGATTATCTTGGCAAAGGAGAAATGCTCACTAACAGGGATGTAAACAAAACATTTAAGAGAAAGAAGCTTTTTGTGCCTATGGAACATTTCTGGGATCTTTTATTTCAGCTCATGAAACATGGAACGAACACTTGACATGTTGCGTTTATATTTTTTGCTCAGTGTAAATAATCGTTCTACTCCACATCATAGCAACATATTGTTTTGTGAAATAGATTCCCTCATGCTAGGCCAGTTATTCAGATGAAGAGTGATGCATCCTTTAGCAGTAGCAGCCATTACTGTCACGGAGAGACTAACAGTCGTGTGTGATCCTCAATGTAACAGCTTGGAGCAGATGAAAGATAAAGGTTAGGTTGGAGTTACATGACCGCAGGCTGCGTTTGACTGTCCCTCACACTGGGGCTGATTTTGGCCTAAATGTGCAGCCTGTTCTACTAAAATTCAAAATCTATTTCAACAAGCGTTACTGTCCATCTTGATATACAAAACGTCATGAGGTGTGCAGTTGTATGCAATACACATGCACACTTAATAAAAGCACTCACATACAGTACATGCAAACTCTCTCCCTCTCTTCCACACATCCACAGACTCGGGCATTTCCAACCCATTTTGTACATTCACACTCTGCAATAAAAGGCTAGATTAATTTCCCTCTCCTAACATTAAATCCATGAATGTATGGTCCTGCATCATGTACCTTCTCATTAGGAAGTAACCTTAAAATGCTGTCACCACTGACCTTTCCCTGATTTGCGTCTTCATCCTCGACGTCCACAGTAAAAGGGTTTCACAGAGTTATCACTTAGCGTTAGTCGCCTCAAACGCTCCAACTCCAACTAATTAGTGTCTAAATCCTTAAGCTTTTTATTGAAAATCTTTAGTTTTTCCTATTTTTTTTCTCCGGTTTTATATATCCTTAGTAACTGAAAACTCATGTGGAATGTCTTTGGTGGCGTGTGGTCAGCGGTGACTTAAAACCCAAACTAATTCAACTGATACATTTACTGGGGTTTAAGAACTAGGCCCATTTACCAATAGAAAAGCTGGGGTTTAAGAACTAGGCCCATTTACCAATAGAACAGCTGGGGTTTAAGAACTAGGCCCATTTACCAATAGAACAGCTGGGGTTTAAGAACTAGGCCCATTTACCAATAGAACAGCTGGGGTTTAAGAACTAGGCCCATTTACCAATAGAACAGCTGGGGTTTAAGAACTAGGCCCATTTACCAATAGAACAGCTGGGGTTTAAGAACTAGGCCCATTTACCAACAGAACAGCTGAACACCTTCTTTGCCCGTTTCGAGGAAAATAGCACAGCCGCCGATGTGGGCCCCGCTGCTCATGAGGACTGTGGGTTCTCGACGTCCGTGGCTGACGTGAGCAAGACATTCTAGCGTGTTAACTCCTGCGTGTTAACCGCATGCGAGAGGGCCATGGCTTGCACATCACCAAGGACCTGAAACGGTCCCTTCACACCGTGGAGAAGAAAGTGCAACAGCGCGTCTTCAACCTTCAGCCCCTAAGACCCTCACTAACTTCTACAGATGCACCATTAAGAGCATTCTGTCAGGCTGCATCGCCCCCTGGTACGGCAACTGCACTGCCCGCAACCGCATGGTTCTCCAGAGGGTGGTGCGATCAGCCCAACGCAACACTGGGGGAAGAGTGCCTATGCACCCGGTGACATAGAAAATCAAGGAAGATCATCAAGGACCTCAGCCACCCGAGCCACGGCCTGTTCACCCCTCTACCATCTAGAAGGAGGAGACAGTACAGGTGCATCAAAGCTGGGACAGAGAAATTGAAGTGCTTCTATTTCCAGGCCATCAGACTGTTGATCAGCCATCACTAAACGGCCACCGCCCAGAACACTAGACATTATCACTAGCCGGCCACCACCCAGAACACTAGACATTATCACTAGCCGGCCACCACCCAGAACACTAGACATTATCACTAGCCGGCCACCACCCAGAACACTAGACATTATCACTAGCCGGCCACCACCCAGAACACTAGACATTATCACTAGCCGGCCACCACCCAGAACACTAGACATTATCACTAGCCGGCCACCACCCAGAACACTAGACATTATCACTAGCCGGCCACCACCCAGAACACTAGACATTATCACTAGCCGGCCTCCGCCTGGTACTCTGCCCTGAACCTTAGAGATACAGTCACATGCATATAAAGACATTGAACACTGGTCACTTTAACAACGCTTACACACTGTTTTACCCACTTTACATGTATATATTGTATTCCAGTGGTGGAAAAAGTACTCAATTGTCATACTTGAGTAAAAGTAAAGATACCTTCATAGAAAATTTAAGTAAAAGTGTAAGTTAGCCAGTAAAATATTGCTTTAATAAAAGTCTAAAAGTATCTGGTTTTAAATGTACTTAAGTACAGCGGTAGAAAAAGTACTAAATTGTCATACTTATCTTACTGGTCAAAGCCAACACCTCCTTTGGCCGCCATTCCTTCCAGTTCTCTGCTGCCAATGACTGGAACGAACTGCAAAAATCATTGAAGCTAGAGGTTCCTATCTCCCTCACTAACTTTAAGCATCAGCTGTCAGAGCTGCTTATCGATCACTGCACCTGTATATAGCCCTTCTGTAAATAGCCCACCCTACTACCTCATCCCCATATTTATTTTTATTATTTTTGCTAATCTTGCACTCCAGTATCTCTATTTGCACATCATAATTTGCACATCCTTCATTCCTGTGTTAATGATGATAATCTGTAATTTATTTCACCACTATGGTCTATTTATTGTCCTACCTCCTAACCTTACTGCATTTTGCACTACATTTTACACTCTGTATATAGATTCTCTATTGTGTTTTTGACTATGTTTGTTTACTGTGTAACTCTGTGTTGTTGTTTTTGTCGCACTGCTTTGCTTTGTCTTGGCCAGGTCACAGTTGTAAAGGAGAACTTGTTCTCAACTGACCTACCTGGTTAAATAAAGGTGAAATAAAGTACAAATTAAAAGTAAATACTATATATCAAATTCCTCATATTAAGCAAACCAGACGGCACGATTTTTGTGTTGTTTTTTATTAAGGACAGACAGGGTCACACTCCAACACTCAGACATCATTTACAAACACAGTATTTGTGTTTGGTGAGTCCGCCAGATCAGAACCAGTAGGGAGGACAAAGCATTATATTGATAGGTGCCATAGTTCTGTCCTGCTTGAGCATTCTAAATGTAACCAGTACGTTTGGTTGTCAGGAAAATGTATGGAGTAAAAAAGTACATTATTTTCCTTAGGAATGTAGTGGAATAAAAGTAAAAGTTGTTAGAAATATAAATAGTAAAGTAAAGTACAGATACACCAAAACAACTACTGAAGTAGTACTTTAAAGTATTTTATTTAAGTACTTTACACCACTGCTGTATTCAAGTTATGGCTCATCCTCTATAACTACTGCTGTACAGACCGTTGCTATTCATATTCTGTCCCTACTGTCTGTACACACATATTAAATGTACTGCATAAATCCAGACTGCTCGCTCTGATATGTCTAATATCTTTTAACTTGTTGTATTATGTGTGTATTGTTATTGTGTTACTGCTCTGTTGGAGCTAACAACAGAAGTATTTTGAACAAAAAGACTGAACGACTGGGTCGCATCTCTAGCACCCCTAGATTTGTGTCGGGACTACATCTTGTGGAATAATGTTTTTAATGAAAATATGTCAATCATTAACATGCAAAAATGTATGTTACAAATTGAACAACATCTATTGCAGGATAAATCAATGTTAAAGTTGACATAGCTGGTCATATATGGATGTTACATGTTACTTTATGGGTTCTTCTAACCCATCGCTTTCTACTACATATAATAATATGATTAAATTATATCTTACATTAAAAACCAAAGTCTATCAGAATTCCAGTCATTCAGACTTCAGGAGAACCAAGGCCCAGCTGACTGCAGTCCCTATACAGGGGATGGATGTGGAAATGGTTGGGTCATACAAGTTCCTGGGAGTCCATATGGACAACAGGCTGGAATGGGCTGGTAACACCGGGGCTCTGTACAAAAAGGGCCAGAGCCGACTCTACTTTCTGAGGAGGCTCAGGTCCTTCAACGTGTGCAGTAAACTACTGCATACCTTCTACCAGTCTGTGGTGGCCAGTGCCATATTTTTTGCAGTGGTGTGCTGGGGCGCTAACATAACGGCTGGAGATGCTTCTCGGGTAAATAAGCTGATCAGGAAGGCTAGCTCTGTTCTGGGGATGAACCTTGACACTCTAGAGGAGATGGCGGAGAGAAGGATCCTGGCCAAACTGCTGGCCATCATGGACAACGTCACCCACCCTCTGCACGCCATGTTTATGACGCAGAGGAGCACCTTTAGTCACAGACTGATCCCACCACGGTGTGTGACAGAGAGCACTACAGGAGGTCCTTCCTGCCGGCGGCTATTAGACTATATAATGCCTCACCGGGGTGCCGTGCCGTCGGCAACATAGATCTGGAACTGTTGGAGTGTTAGGACCTAGTTTAACAATTATGCATCCATCCGTGAGTAACTCTCTGGTCTGTAATCACTCATTCACTCAGGACTTATTTATTCATGCAGGTCTGTATATACATACTCATGTACAGTTGTTATATCATATCACGTGCAATATGATGATGGCCAGCAGTTTGGCCAGGATCCTTCTCTCCGCCACCTCCTCTAGAGTGTCAAGGCTCATCCCCAGGACAGAGCTAGCCTTCCTGATCAGCTTATTTACCCGAGAAGCATCACCGGCTTTGATGATTCCATTCACTGGCCACCACAGACTGGTAGAAGGTATGCAGTAGTTTACTGCACACGTTGAAGGACCTGAGCCTCCTCAGAAAGTAGAGTCGGCTCTGGCCCTTTTTGTACAGGGCCCCGGTGTTACCAGTATGGTAATGGACTATGATGTGTTACCATACCATTCCATTCACTGGCCACCACAGACTGGTAGAAGGTATGCAGTAGTTTACTGCACACGTTGAAGGACCTGAGCCTCCTCAGAAAGTAGAGTCGGCTCTGGCCCTTTTTGTACAGGGCCCCGGTGTTACCAGTATGGTAATGGACTATGATGTGTTACCATACCATTCCATTCACTGGCCACCACAGACTGGTAGAAGGTATGCAGTAGTTTACTGCACACGTTGAAGGACCTGAG
Source organism: Thymallus thymallus (assembly GCA_023634145.1). Lineage (NCBI taxonomy): Eukaryota > Metazoa > Chordata > Actinopteri > Salmoniformes > Salmonidae > Thymallus > Thymallus thymallus. The sequence goes on along the minus strand of CM042385.1, from coordinate 34,510,100 downwards.
CCTCCTCAGAAAGTAGAGTCGGCTCTGGCCCTTTTTGTACAGGGCCCCGGTGTTACCAGTATGGTAATGGACTATGATGTGTTACCATACCATTCCATTCACTGGCCACCACAGACTGGTAGAAGGTATGCAGTAGTTTACTGCACACGTTGAAGGACCTGAGCCTCCTCAGAAAGTAGAGTCGGCTCTGGCCCTTTTTGTACAGGGCCCCGGTGTTACCAGTATGGTAATGGACTATGATGTGTTACCATACCATTCCATTCACTGGCCACCACAGACTGGTAGAAGGTATGCAGTAGTTTACTGCACACGTTGAAGGACCTGAGCCTCCTCAGAAAGTAGAGTCGGCTCTGGCCCTTTTTGTACAGGGCCCCGGTGTTACCAGTATGGTAATGGACTATGATGTGTTACCAGTATGGTAATGGACTATGATGTGTTACCAGTATGGTAATGGACTATGATGTGTTACCAGTATGGTAATGGACTATGATGTGTTACCAGTATGGTAATGGACTATGATGTGTTACCAGTATGGTAATGGACTATGATGTGTTACCAGTATGGTAATGGACTATGATGTGTTACCAGTATGGTAATGGACTATGATGTGTTACCAGTATGGTAATGGACTATGATGTGTTACCAGTATGGTAATGGACTATGATGTGTTACCAGTATGGTAATGGACTATGATGTGTTACCAGTATGGTAATGGACTATGATGTGTTACCAGTATGGTAATGGACTATGATGTGTTACCGGTATGGTAATGGACTATGATGTGTTACCGGTATGGTAATGGACTATGATGTGTTACCGGTATGGTAATGGACTATGATGTGTTACCGGTATGGTAATGGACTATGATGTGTTACCGGTATGGTAATGGACTATGATGTGTTACCAGTATGGTAATGGACTATGATGTGTTACCAGTATGGTAATGGACTATGATGTGTTACCAGTATGGTAATGGACTATGATGTGTTACCGGTATGGTAATGGACTATGATGTGTTACCGGTATGGTAATGGACTATGATGTGTTACCGGTATGGTAATGGACTATGATGTGTTACCGGTATGGTAATGGACTATGATGTGTTACCGGTATGGTAATGGACTATGATGTGTTACCGGTATGGTAATGGACTATGATGTGTTACCGGTATGGTAATGGACTATGATGTGTTACCAGTATGGTAATGGACTATGATGTGTTACCAGTATGGTAATGGACTATGATGTGTTACCAGTATGGTAATGGACTATGATGTGTTACCAGTATGGTAATGGACTATGATGTGTTACCAGTATGGTAATGGACTATGATGTGTTACCGGTATGGTAATGGACTATGATGTGTTACCAGTATGGTAATGGACTATGATGTGTTACCAGTATGGTAATGGACTATGATGTGTTACCAGTATGGTAATAGCTATGATGTGTTACCAGTATGGTAATGGACTATGATGTGTTACCGGTATGGTAATGGACTATGATGTGTTACCAGTATGGTAATGGACTATGATGTGTTACCAGTATGGTAATGGACTATGATGTGTTACCAGTATGGTAATGGACTATGATGTGTTACCAGTATGGTAATGGACTATGATGTGTTACCAGTATGGTAATAGACTATGATGTGTTACCAGTATGGTAATGGACTATGATGTGTTACCAGTATGGTAATGGACTATGATGTGTTACCAGTATGGTAATGGACTATGATGTGTTACCAGTATGGTAATGGACTATGATGTGTTACCAGTATGGTAATGGACTATGATGTGTTACCAGTATGGTAATGGACTATGATGTGTTACCAGTATGGTAATGGACTATGATGTGTTACTGACTGGTAGCAGGTACATGATTCCATATGTGTTATTTCATAGTTTTGATATCTTCACTATTATTCAACAATTATTCGACAATGTAGAAAATACTACAAATAAAGTAGGTGTGTCCAGAATTTTGACTGGTACTATATATATATATATATAATTTATAAGTCCAGAAATGGATGTAGCAACTACAGATTGCCCCTTTAAGTCTATCAAAAGCTTGATCAATAAAAGCCCCACTTTTATTCTATAGGCTTGGATCAGCACTATGCAGCTGTTGCAAGAGCACATTTTTCACCAGCTGTCCACTGGTTTCAAAAACAATGATTGATAGGCAGCTTAAACTTCTTGAATTCAACCATTATTGGGTTCAAATACACATTTAGATGAACAGCCATCCACAACAACCATAGTCCGTAAGGCGCTAATAGTTAAATGAGAGAGTAGCAGTGTGATTCACATCAATGCTCTATGTAGATCAATAATAGTGATATCCGTATCGCCGTCATCCTTACCTCAAAGTGTTTATTCAACTTAGATAATCTTTGGATGCCGACAGCAGTCGAACCATTGGAAGGCATAGCTTAGACTGTAGCCTATAAAAGCCTATTCCTGCTCTTTTCCCGCGATCCATCAAACACATTTGGTGTGTCATCATAGTGTTCTCTGATTGGTGGTCATCATTTGGTGTGTCATCATAGTGGTCTCTGATTGGTGGTCATCATTTGATGTGTCATCATAGTGTTCTCTGATTGGTGGTCATCATTTGGTGTGTCATCATAGTGGTCTCTTATTGGAGGTCATCATTTGGTGTGTCATCATAGTGTTCTCTGATTGGTGGTCATCATTTGGTGTGTCATCGTTTTGGTCTCTGATTGGTGGTCATCATTTGGTGTGTCATCATAGTGGTCTCTGATTGGTGGTCATCATTTGGTGTGTCATCGTAGTGGTCTCTGATTGGAGGTCATCATTTGGTGTGTCATCATAGTGTTCTCTGATTGGTGGTCATCATTTGGTGTGTCATCGTTTTGGTCTCTGATTGGTGGTCATCATTTGGTGTGTCATCATAGTGGTCTCTGATTGGTGGTCATCATTTGGTGTATCATCATAGTGGTCTCTGATTGGTGGTCATCATTTGGTGTGTCATCATAGTGGTCTCTGATTGGTGGTCATCATTAGGTGTGTCATTATAGTGTTCTCTGATTGGTGGTCATCATTTGGTGTGTCATCATAGAGGTCTCTGATTGGTGGTCATCATTTGGTGTGTCATCGTAGTGGTCTCTGATTGGTGGTCATCATTTGGTGTGTCATCATAGTGGTCTCTGATTGGTGGTCATCATTAGGTGGGTCATTATAGTGTTCTCTGATTGGTGGTTGTCATTTGGTGTGTCATCATAGTGGTCTCTGATTGGTGGTCGTCATTTGGTGTGTCATCATAGTAGGTCTCTGATTGGTGGTCATCATTTGGTGTGTCATCATAGTGTTCTCTGATTGGTGGTCATCATTTGGTGTGTCATCGTTTTGGTCTCTGATTGGTGGTCATCATTTGGTGTGTCATCATAGTGGTCTCTGATTGGTGGTCATCATTTGGTGTGTCATCGTAGTGGTCTCTGATTGGAGGTCATCATTTGGTGTGTCATCATAGTGTTCTCTGATTGGTGGTCATCATTTGGTGTGTCATCGTTTTGGTCTCTGATTGGTGGTCATCATTTGGTGTGTCATCATAGTGGTCTCTGATTGGTGGTCATCATTTGGTGTATCATCATAGTGGTCTCTGATTGGTGGTCATCATTTGGTGTGTCATCATAGTGGTCTCTGATTGGTGGTCTTCATTAGGTGTGTCATTATAGTGTTCTCTGATTGGTGGTCATCATTTGGTGTGTCATCATAGAGGTCTCTGATTGGTGGTCATCATTTGGTGTGTCATCGTAGTGGTCTCTGATTGGTGGTCATCATTTGGTGTGTCATCATAGTGGTCTCTGATTGGTGGTCATCATTAGGTGGGTCATTATAGTGTTCTCTGATTGGTGGTTGTCATTTGGTGTGTCATCATAGTGGTCTCTGATTGGTGGTCGTCATTTGGTGTGTCATCATAGTAGGTCTCTGATTGGTGGTCATCATTTGGTGTGTCATCATAGTGGTCTCTGATTGGTGGTCATCATTTGGTGTGTCATCATAGTGGTCTCTGATTGGTGGTCATCATTTGGTGTGTCATCATAGTAGGTCTCTGATTGGTGGTCATCATTTGGTGTGTCATCATAGTGGTCTCTGATTGGTGGTCAACATTTGGTGCGTCATCATAGTGTTCTCTGATTGGTGGTCATCATTTGGTGTGTCATTACAGTGGTCTCTGATTGGTGGTCATCATTTGGTGTGTCATCATAGTGGTCTCTGATTGGTGGTCATCATAGTGGTCTCTGATTGGTGGTCAGACTCTCTCAGCTGGAACAAACATAAACTTGCTCCTTGTTTTAATGCTGATTTTAATATTATTGAGAAACAGAGAAATGTCAAAGATTATTTTCCGCAAACATCCTTTCTGAAATGAAAAGTAATCCTTGAAGTAATCATCTAGTTTTTCAAAAGTATCTGTAATCTGATTACAATAATTTTGATGTTAACGTAACGGATTACAGTTACCGTTTTTGTGTAATACCTTACATGTAACGGATTACATGTAATCTGTTACTCCCCAACCCTGGTACACATTTATGGTGTTAGCATAGCTGCAATCGCAGGTTTGGCCTGTGTGTGTGTGTGTGTGTGTGTGTGTGTGTGTGTGTGTGTTTGTGTGTGTGTGTGTGTGTGTGTGTGTGTATTGCCAGTGTATGCCTATGTCCAGTGTTTGTGAATGCGTCTGTGTGTACATGCGTCAATTGAAGACTAATCAAATAGCGTTCTTGAGCAGATAATTCTCAGTTGGAGATGATAATGGTGTAACACTAACACAGAGGCACAAAGGAGGAGATGGTGCAGAGTAATATAAATATAAATATAGATATTAAATATTAAATATTTGATAAGATATTCATTTGTGAATGAATAGTTAGGTTGGCAATGCTTGATTGAGATGAGATAGCACTTGTGTCAAGGTTTTTAATACAAAAAGCCCTGATTGGGATGAAGAGCTATTATTCATATAATGGCTGAGTGTGCTCTTGAATTAATTCATCATTCAAGTTAGAAATACATTATATAGAAAGAAGAGAGCGAAGACAGTGGGGAATATGGCTGCTGTAACTCACAGTGGGGAATATGGCTGCTGTAACTCACAGTGGGGAATATGGCTGCTGTAACTTACAGTGGGGAATATGGCTGCTGTAACTCACAGTGGGGAATATGGCTGCTGTAACTCACAGTGGGGAATATGGCTGCTATAACTCACAGTGGGGAATATGGCTGCTGTAACTCACAGTGGGGAATATGGCTGCTGTAACTTACAGTGGGGAATATGTCTGCTGTAACTGACAGTGGGGAATATGGCTGCTGTAACTCACAGTGGGGAATATGTCTGCTGTAACTCACAGTGGGGAATATGGCTGCTGTAACGTACAGTGGGGAATATGGCTGCTGTAACTTACAGTGGGGAATATGGCTGCTGTAATTTACAGTGGGAATATGGCTGTTGTAACTGACAGTGGGGAATATGGCTGCTGTAACTTACAGTGGGGAATATGGCTGCTGTAACTTACAGTGGGGAATATGGCTGCTGTAACTGACAGTGGGGAATATGGCTGCTGTAACTCACAGTGGGGAATATGGCTGCTGTAACTCACAGTGGGGAATATGGCTGCTGTAACGTACAGTGGGGAATATGGCTGCTGTAACTTACAGTGGGGAATATGGCTGCTGTAATTTACAGTGGGGAATATGGCTGCTGTAACTGACAGTGGGGAATATGGCTGCTGTAACTTACAGTGGGGAATATGGCTGCTGTAACTTACAATGGGGAATATGGCTGCTGTAACTTACGGTGGGGAATATGGCTGCTGTAATTTACAGTGGGGAATATGGCTGCTGTAACTCACAGTGGGGAATATGGCTGCTGTAACTCACAGTGGGGAATATGGCTGCTGTAACTCACAGTGGGGAATATGTCTGCTGTAACTCACAGTGGGGAATATGGCTGCTGTAACTCACAGTGGGGAATATGGCTGCTGTAACTTACAGTGGTGTTGTGGCCGTCACAAGTCTGTTCACATACAGTAAAATGTCTTGTGAAATCTCAGCAAAAACAACATAGTATTGACAAGTACGTGAGTATATTAAGACAAAGTGTAATATCTTAAAACCTATACAAAAGCCACAAATAATGCATCTCAATTCCAATTTTGAAGTATCTATTGCCATGTGCTTCACTTTTCTTGGAAAGCGTACATCACCAAATTATATTAAAGCATGGTGAGGGAGAGAAGTTATTGGAAAAACTCAATTGTGAAAAATGTTGACGTGGATTTTGTGAGATCAGTTGCAGAATGCAGAAGAGTCTGGGTTCCAAATGGCATACTATTGCCTACAGGTATGTAGTGCACTACTTGTGACCAGAGCCTATGGATCCTAATCATTTGGGACTAATGATTTCCCTATCCTTTAGGATTGAGGTGAAGGGCTACATAAAACAGTTGTTGGCCCTACAATATGGTCTGGGTCTGGATGGAGGGCGTGATAGCACTCTTGATTCATGTCCACTCAGCAGCTTTTTTCCAGACGAGTAACTCTGTCTCACTTTGTCTCTCTGCCCCTTTTAACCAATGAGGAACACACACACACAGCACACGCACACACCACCGCCACCCCGCCGGCCACTCTCTTTCCAGCCCACTCCTGAGTAAACATACGGCACATCCATTCAGGTAAACCCCTCTCTTGGTCCTCCTGTCCACCCCTCTCCCCTGACTTCTCACTCCTGTGACAGCGTGGTATTGGCACATGAGAAGCCATGTGTGTAATGAAAGCAGTCCAGGCTGAGCCCAGGGACTGAGAGTTAGTGTCTGCCAAACCACTAGTCCTCATCCTATCTCTGCAGGGATACACCACACAGCTCAGACTTCAGCTGTCTCTCTGGTGCTCCAACTACTTCTCCTTCATCCTTTACACACCAGAGGAGCTATATGAAGACATTCTTAATCCTTTACACCCCAGAAGAGCTATATGGAGACATCCCTCATCCCTTACACCCCAGAAGAGCTATATGGAGACATCCCTCATCCCTTACACCCCAGAAGAGCTATATGGAGACATCCCTCATCCCTTACACCCCAGAAGAGCTATATGGAGACATCCCTCATCCCTTACACCCCAGAGGAGCTATATGGAGACATCACTCATCCTTTACACCCCAGAGGAGCTATATGGTGACATCCCTCATCCTTTACACCCCAGAGGAGCTATACGGAGACATCCCTTTCCCTTCTCTATTTTCTCTCTCTCCCTACCCTGGGAGCGAAGGAGGGAGGGGAGAGGGAGCAGTGTAAAAGAGGAGAGTCCATCTTTCTCAGGGAGGGACAGCTTCAGTGACATCCATCACCCTCCTAATGGTGATAAATGCTCCAACATTTGCATGGCCCTCACGTCTCCCCCGTCTCACCCTAGCCCTCACGTCTCCCCCGTCTCACCCCAGCCCTCCCCGTCTCCCCCCTAAGCCCATGGATTTTTCCACTCCTTCCCTGTTTTAGTTATTTTGTCGGGTAATGCAGCCATCTTTGTTTTCTCCATCCAGACTTCCAGGAGCGAGGGAATTAGACGCATCAATATAAAAGAGAAAGAAAAAATAAGAAAGAAGCCCCTTGTGTTGCCTCCTACTGAGCGTGCAAGTCTTTCCACTCAACAGCCTCATTCAACTAATCATCATTTTTCCATGACTGATTAACTACCGTCATTCAGCGTCTTGTGCTGTTATGTTAATGTATTCAGTGCGGCATCACGCACTAACTGTGTCTCAGATCGCCTCTCTCCAGGAAGCAGTATAGAGAAACATTTGTCTAGGCTGGTATTCTTCGAAGACTTTGTTCTTAGTGCCATTCATTGACAGATTGTGTTCTAGTCTCTGTGGCTAACTCTGTCTCAGCCCCTGGCTCCATGGTTGAGTCTGCATACTGCGCTCCTGGTCTTGGCACTGTCTTTGTTGAGTGATATTCAGTTCAGACCAGTGACCCGGGAGGTTTGCTAATCACAATGACACACCAGAAAGGATGGATACCCTCTACCATGCCCCTGTCTCCCCTAGTTTCCCCCTCCTCCTAGCTTCCCCCTCCTCCTAGCTTCCCCCTCCCCTAGCCTCCCCCTCCCCTAGCTTCCCCCTCCTCCTAGCTTCCCCCTCCCCTAGCTGCCCCCTCCCCTAGCCTCCCCCTCCCCTAGCTTCCCCCTCCTCCTAGCTTCCCCCTCCCCTAGCCTCCCCCTCCCCTAGCTTCCCCCTCCTCCTAGCTTCCCCCTCCTCCTAGCCTCCCCCTCCCCCTAGCCTCCCCCTCCTCCTAGCTTCCCCCTCCTCCTAGCTTCCCCCTCCTCCTAGCCTCCCCCTCCCCCTAGCCTCCCCCTCCTCCTAGCTTCCCCCTCCTCCTAGCTTTCCCCTCCTCCTAGCCTCCCCCTCCCCTAGCTTCCCCCTCCCCTAGCCTCCCCCTCCCCTAGCTTCCCCCTCCTCCTAGAGTCCCCCTCCTCCTATCCTCCCCCTCCTCCTAGCTTCCCCCTCCTCCTAGCTTCCCCCTCCTCCTAGCCTCCCCCTCCCCCTAGCCTCCCCCTCCCCTAGCCTCCCCCTCCCCTAGCCTCCCCCTAGCTTCCCCCTCCCCTAGCTTCCCCCTAGCCTCCCCCTCCCCTAGCTTCCCCCTCCTCCTAGCCTCCTCCTCCCCTAGCTTCCCCCTCCTCCTAGCCTCCCCCTCCCCCTAGCTTCCCCCTCCTCCTAGCCTCCCCCTCCCCTAGCTTCCCCCTCCCCTAGCCTCCCCCTCCCCTAGCTTCCCCCTCCTCCTAGCTTCCCCCTCCCCTAGCTTCCCCCTCCCCTAGCCTCCCCCTCCTCCTAGCCTCCCCCTCCCCCTAACTTCCCCCTTCTCCTAGCCTCCCCCTCCTCCTAGAGTCCCCCTCCCCCTAGCTTCCCCCTCCCCTAGCTTCCCCCTAGCCTCCCCCTCCTCCTAGCTTCCCCTTCCTCCTAGCTTCCCCTTCCTCCTAGCTTCCCCCTCCTCCTAGCCTCCTCCTCCCCTAGCCTCCCCCTCCCCTAGCCTACCCCTCCTTCTAGCCTCCCCCTCCCTTAGCCTCCCCCTCCCCTAGCCTACCCCTCCTTCTAGCCTCCTCCTCCCCTAGCCTACCCCTCCTCCTAGCCTCCTCCTCCCCTAGCCTCCCCCTCCCCTAGCCTACCCCTCCTTCTAGCCTCCCCCTCCCTTAGCCTCCCCCTCCCCCTAGCCTCCCCCTCCCCCTAGCCTCCCTCCTTTCCTCTACCACCAATAAGCTTTCAGAAGTAGTCCCAACCTCCTTCCCCTCTCCCTCCTCCTCTCTTTCTCCTCCAGCTCCCTACTCAAAATGAAGGCAGGCCGTTATCATCTCGACTCAGTCCTCCTGAAGCCCACCCAGAACTCCCAGCCAGAACTCTGCTCTGCCCCCATACATACAGTAGTCTCCTGATGCACAGCTTAGGATCCATCCAAGCTCTCCATTCCACAACTCTGTTCAGTAAGATGCCTGGAAGCACCTGTTAATTACATAGACCCAGGCCTCTGAAGGAGGATGGTTGAAGAGATGAGAAGTGGTTATGAAAAGAAAGGGTTATCTGTCTCAGTGGTGCTGGGATGGATTTGAACTGGAAACCCTCCAGGCTAACAGTTCAATAGACTCTTATTGTGGGGATCAGTCTATATGACCTAAATTACTGTTAGATCTACACAACCATACCCCCTACCCCTAGTACTAACCCCTAAGCCCAGTCCTAACCCTAGTCCTAACCCCTAACCCTAGTCCTAACCCTTAAATCCTAACCCTAGTACTAAAACCTAACCCCTAACTCTAGTACTAAGACCTAACCCTAGTTCTAACCCCTAACTCCTACCCTTAGTACTAAAACTTAACCTTAGTTCTATCCCTTAAATACTATTCCTAGTACTAAACCCTACCCCTAGTACTAACCCCTAACCCTAGTACTAACCCCTAACCCATACCCCTAGTCCTAACCCCTAACTCCTACCCCTAATACTAAGCCTTAAGCCTAGTTCTAACCCCTAACTCCTACCCTTAATACTAAGCCCTAAACCTAGTCCTTACCCCTAACTTCTACCCCTAGTACTTAGCCCTAACCCTAGTCCTAACCCTTAACTCCTACCCCCGGTACTAAACCTTAACCTTAGTTCTATCCCTTAAATACTACTCCTAGTACTAAACCCTACCCCTAGTACTAACCCCTAACCCTAGTACTAACCCCTAACCCATACCCCTAGTCCTAACCCCTAACTCCTACCCCTAATACTAAGCCTTAAGCCTAGTCCTAACCCCTAACTCCTACCCTTAATACTAAGCCCTAAACCTAGTCCTAACCCCTAACTTCTACCCCTAGTACCTAGCCCCAACCCTAGTCCTAACCCCTAACTCCTACCCCTAGTACTTAGCCCTAACCCTAGTCCTAACCCCTAACTCCTACCCCTAATACTAAGCCTTAACCCTAGTCCTAACCCCTAACTCCTACCCCTAGTACTTAGCCCTAACCCTAGTCCTAACCCTTAACTCCTACCCCCGGTACTAAACCTTAACCCCCCCACCCTTGCTGTCTCTGCCTGACCGGTTCCCGTCTCTCCATTGGGATTCTCTGCCTCTGACCCTATTTTGGGGGGCTGAGTCACTGGCTTACTGGTGCTTTCCATGCCATCCCTAGGAGGGGTGCGTCACTTCCTGTCCGGTTTGTCGCCCCCTCGGGCTTGTGCAGTGGAGGGGATCTTTTGTGGGCTATACTTAGCCTTGTCTCAGGGTAGTAAGTTGGTGGTTGTTGATATCTCTCTATTGGTGTGGGGGCTGTGCTTTGGCAGAGTGGGTGGGGTTATATCCTGCCTGGTTGGCCCTGTCCGGGGTATTGTCGGGGGTATTGTCGGAAGGGGCCACAGTGTCTCCTGACAGTTTGTTAAATCTGATGTTATTATCCGGTGTCTTGTGTGAATTTAAGTATGCTCCCTCTAATTCTCTCTCTCTCCCACTCTACCTCCTCTCCCGGAGGACCTGAGCCTACCTGGAGGACCATGCTTCAGGACTACCTGGTCTGATGACTCCTAGCTGTCCCCAGTCCACCTGGTCGTGCTGCTGCTCCAGTTTCAACTCTTCTGCCTGCGGTTATGGAACCCTGACCTGTTCATTGGACGTTCCACCTTGTCCCAGACCTGCTGTTTTCATCTCTCTCACTCTCTCTCTCTCGCTCTCTCTCGCTCTCTCTACCACACCTGCACTCTACCGCATCTAAATGCCTGGCTATGAAAAGCCAAGTGACATTTACTCCTGATGTATTTACCTGTTGCAACCTCTACAACCACTATGATTATTATTTGACCCTGCTGGTCATCTATGAACGTTTGAACATCTTGGAGAAAGAGCTGGCCTTACTGGCCATGAATTGTTATAATCTCCACCCGGCACTGCCAGAAGGGGACTGACCACCCCTCAGAGCCTGGTTCCTCTCTAGGGAGTTGTTCCTAGCCACCGTGCTTCTACATCTGCATAGCTTGCTGTTGGGGGTTTTAGGCTGGGTTTCTGTATAGCACTTTGTCACATCGGCTGATGTAAAAAGGGCTTTATAAATACATTTGATTTGATTTGATTATATTTTGATGAACCCCTATCCCTAGTCATAACCCCTAACTCCTACATATGGTGCTAAACCCTAACCCCTACTCCTAGTCCTAATCCCTACCAGTAGCCCTAACCCCTACCCCTAGTCCTAATCCCTACCAGTAGCCCTAACCCCTACCCCTAGTCCTAATCCCTACCAGTAGCCCTAACCCCTACCCCTAGTCCTAATCCCTACCAGTAGCCCTAACCCCTACCCCTAGTCCTAATCCCTACCCCTACCCCTAGTCCTAATCCCTACCAGTAGCCCTAGTCCTAATCCCTACCAGTAGCCCTAACCCTTAACCCTAGCAATACAATACTTTTACGTTGACTAATGTGACAATAAAGGGTTCTATTATAGGCATCTTTTGAAAAGCACTGCATACATCTTACAGTCTATTTCAGCTCACCTTAGGTATCTAACTATAGTGCTCGAGATGTGAATTGGTTTCTAAGAAATTAACTTTTATCAAAATGCGTATAGTACAAGTACCAATTTGTAGAAATGCAACCGGTATTTGCATAATGTCACTGCAGGGATCTAGAGGGTTAGATTTGGCATTTAGACACATTCAGGTAAGAGACTGGCTCAGCAGTTGGTGAATATAGTTTTTCTCACTATAAAAGTACTTTCTTGGAGTCTTGTATACGCTTCTTCCTACAGATGTAGGATCTAAAGTTCTTGAGAATGGGACCAGAATCTGGCTTCGTCCTCCACTGTATCAGAATCTGGGACCAGAATCTGGCTTCGTCCTCCACTGTATCAGAATCTGTCAGAGAGCAGAAATCTTAGAATAAATAAAATACTTGGATCTGCTGTAAAATGTCCATATCAGCAGTAGAATTCCACTCTCGTGTCACGAGGGTCAGAGTATGTGCTGCTGACACAGCACTCCAGTCCTTGAGACGTACGTGTGTGTGTGTGTGTGTGTGTGTGTGTGTGTTTACCAGACAGACTCCCAGAAATACAGCACAGCCCTGAGGACTCACTGCATAGAAAGGACTTACAGTGCATTCGGAAAGTGTTCAGACCCCTCCACTTTTTCAAAATGTTCTTACGTTGAAGGCTATTCTAAAACGGATTAAATAGATTTTTGCCTCATCAATCTACACATAATACCCCATAATGACCCAATACCCCATAATGACCCAATAACCCATAATGACACAATACCCCACAATGACACAATACCCCATAATGACCCAACACCCCATAATGACACAATACCCCATAATGACTCAATACCCCACAATGACAAAATAACCCATAATTACCCAATACCCCATAATGACCCAATAACCCATAATGACCCAATACCCCACAATGACACAATACCCCACAATGACACAATACCCCATAATGACCCAATACACCATAATGACCCAATAACCCATAATGACCCAATACCCCATAATGACCCAATACCCCATAATGACCCAATACCCCATAATGACCCAATACCCCATAATGACCCAATACCCCATAATGACCCAATACCCCATAATGACCCAATACCTCATAATGACCCAATACCCCATAATGACCCAATACCCCATAATGACCCAATACCCCATAATGACCCAATACCCCATAATGACCCAATAACCCATAATGACCCAAAACCCCATAATGACACAATCCCCCATAATGACCCAATACCCCATAATGACCCAATACCCCATAATGACCCAATACCCCATAATGACACAATACCCCATAATGACACAATACCCCATAATGACCCAATACCCCATAATGACACAATACCCCATAATGACCCAATACCCCATAATGACACAATACCCCATAATGACCCAATACCCCATAATGACACAATACCCCATAATGACCCAATAACCCATAGTGACACAATACCCCATACTGACCCAATACCCCATAATGACCCAATACCCCATAATGACCCAATAACCCATAGTGACACAATACCCCACAATGACACAATACCCCATAATGACCCAATACCCCATAATGACACAATACCCCATAATGACTCAATACCCCACAATGACACAATAACCCATAATTACCCAATACCCCATAATGACCCAATAACCCATAATGACCCAATACCCCATAATGACACAATACCCCATAATGACACAATACCCCACAATGACACAATACCCCACAATGACACAATACCCCATAATGACACAATACCCCATAATGACACAATACCCCATAATGACACAATACCCCACAATGACACAATACCCCATAATGACCCAATACACCATATTGACCCAATAACCCATAATGACCCAATACCCCATAATGACCCAATACCCCATAATGACCCAATACCCCATAATGACCCAATACCCCATAATGACCCAATACCCCATAATGACCCAATACCCCATAATGACCCAATACCCCATAATGACCCAATACCTCATAATGACCCAATACCCCATAATGACCCAAAACCCCATAATGACCCAATACCCCATAATGACCCAATACCCCATAATGACCCAATAACCCATAATGACCCAATACCCCATAATGACACAATCCCCCATAATGACCCAATACCCCATAATGACCCAATACCCCATAATGACCCAATATCCCATAATGACACAATACCCCATAATGACACAATACCCCATAATGACCCAATCCCCAATAATGACACAATACCCCATAATGACCCAATACCCCATAATGACCCAATACCCCATAATGACCCAATACCCCATAATGACCCAATACCCCATAATGACCCAATACCCCATAATGACCCAATACCCCATAATGACCCAATACCCCATAATGACCCAATACCCCATAATGACACAATACCCCATAATGACCCAATACCCCATAATGACACAATACCCCATAATGACCCAATACCCCATAATGACCCAATACCCCATAATGACCCAATACCCCATAATGACACAATACCCCATAATGACCCAATAACCCATAGTGACCCAATACCCCATACTGACCCAATACCCCATAATGACCCAATACCCCATAATGACCCAATAACCCATAGTGACACAATACCCCATACTGACCCAATACCCCATAATGACCCAATACCCCATAATGACCCAATAACCCATAGTGACACAATACCCCACAATGACACAATACCCCATAATGACCCAATACCCCATAATGACCCAATACCCCATAATGACTCAATACCCCACAATGACACAATAACCCATAATTACCCAATACCCCATAATGACCCAATAACCCATAATGACCCAATACCCCATAATGACACAATACCCCATAATGACACAATACCCCACAATGACACAATACCCCACAATGACACAATACCCCACAATGACACAATACCCCATAATGATCCAATACACCATAATGACCCAATAACCCATAATGACCCAATACCCCATAATGACCCAATACCCCATAATGACCCAATACCCCATAATGACCCAATACCCCATAATGACCCAATACCCCATAATGACCCAATACCCCATAATGACCCAATACCTCATAATGACCCAATACCCCATAATGACCCAATACCCCATAATGACCCAATACCCCATAATGACCCAATACCCCATAATGACCCAATAACCCATAATGACCCAATACCCCATAATGACACAATCCCCCATAATGACCCAATACCCCATAATGACCCAATACCCCATAATGACCCAATACCCCATAATGACACAATACCCCATAATGACCCAATACCCCATAATGACCCAATACCCCATAATGACCCAATACCCCATAATGACACAATACCCCATAATGACCCAATAACCCATAGTGACACAATACCCCATAATGACCCAATACCCCATAATGACCCAATACCCCATAATGACCCAATAACCCATAGTGACACAATACCCCACAATGACACAATACCCCATAATGACCCAATACCCCATAATGACACAATACCCCATAATGACTCAATACCCCACAATGACACAATAACCCATAATTACCCAATACCCCATAATGACCCAATAACCCATAATGACCCAATACCCCATAATGACACAATACCCCATAATGACACAATACCCCACAATGACACAATACCCCACAATGACACAATACCCCATAATGACCCAATACACCATAATGACCCAATAACCCATAATGACCCAATACCCCATAATGACCCAATACCCCATAATGACCCAATACCCCATAATGGCACAATACACCATAATGACACAATACCCCATAATAACAAACTAAAAACAGGTTTTTAGAAATGTTAGCAAATTTATTAAAAATAAAAAACTGAAAAATGTAAAATTACTTAAACAGTCAAATCACATATGTATTGCATCATTAACCAATAGTAGACATACATCACTGACTTCCATGTGCACCAACATACATAGCCTTGCCCTACCAACATACATAGCCTTGTCCTACCAACATACATAGCCTTGTCCTACCAACATACATAGCCTTGTCCTACCAACATACACAGCCTTGTCCCACCAACATACATAGCCTTGTCCCACCAACATACATAGCCTTGTCCTACCAACATACATAGCCTTGTCCCACCAACATACATAGCCTTGTCCTACCAACATACATAGCCTTGTCCCACCAACATACATAGCCTTGTCCTACCAACATACATAGCCTTGTCCCACCAACATACATAGCCTTGTCCCACCAACATACATAGCCTTGTCCCACCAACATACATAGCCTTGTCCCACCAACATACATAGGCTTGTCCCACCAACATACATAGCCTTGTCCTACCAACATACATAGCCTTGTCCTACCAACATACATAGGCTTGTCCTACCAACATACATAGCCTTGTCCTACCAACATACATAGCCTTGTCCCACCAACATACAGTGGGGAGAACAAGTATTTGATACACTGCCGATTTTGCAGGTTTTCCTACTTACAAAGCATGTAGAGGTCTGTAATTTTTATCATAGGTACACTTCAACTGTGAGAGACGGAATCTAAAACAAAAATCAAGAAAATCACATTGTATGATTTTTAAATAATTAATTTGCATTTTATTGCATGACATAAGTATTTGATCACCTACACACCAGTAAGAATTCTGGCTCTCACAGACCTGTGCGTTTTTCTTTAAGAAGCCCTCCTGTTCTCCACTCATTACCTGTATTAACTGCACCTGTTTGAACTCGTTACCTGTACAAAAGACACCTGTCCACACACTCAATCAAACGGACTCCACAAACTCAATCAAACAGCTGTGTAAGGACATCAGGGATAAAATTGTAGACCTGCACAAGGCTGGGATGGGTTACAGGACAATAGGCAAGCAGCTTGGTGAGAAGGCAACAACTGTTGGCGCAATTATTAGAAAATGGAAGAAGTTCAAGATGACGGTCAATCTCCCTTGTTCTGGGGCACCATGCAAGATCTCACCTCGTGTGGCATCAATGATCATGAGGAAGGTGAGGGATCAGCCCAGAACTACACGGCAGGACCTGGTCAATGACCTGAAGAGAGCTGGGACCACAGTCTCAAAGAAAACCATTAGTAACACACTGCGCCGTCATGGATTAAAATCCTGCAGCGCACGCAAGGTCCCCCTGCTCAAGCCAGCGCATGTCCAGGCCCGTCTGAAGTTTGCCAATGACCATCTGGATGATCCAGAGGAGGAATGGGAGAAGGTCATGTGGTCTGATGAGACAAAAATAGAGCTTTTTGGTCTAAACTCCACTCGCCGTGTTTGGAGGAAGAAGAAGGATGAGTACAACCCCAAGAACACCATCCCAACCGTGAAGCACGGAGGTGGAAACATCATTCTTTGGGGATGCTTTTCTGCAAAGGGGACAGGACGACTGCACCGTATTGAGGGGAGGATGGATGGGGCCATGTATCGCGAGATCTTGGCCAACAACCTCCTTCCATCAGTAAGAGCATTGAAGATGGGTCGTGGCTGGGTCTTCCAGCATGACAACGACCCGAAACACACAGCCAGGGCAACTATGGAGTGGCTCTGTAAGAAGCATCTCAAGGTCCTGGAGTGGCCTAGCCAGTCTCCAGACCTGAACCCAATAGAAAATCTTTGGAGGGAGCTGAAAGTCTGTATTGCCCAGCGACAGCCCTGAAACCTGAAGGATCTGGATGGAGGAGTGGGCCAAAATCCCTGCTGCAGTGTGTGCAAACCTCGTCAAGAACTACAGGAAACATATGATCTCTGTATTTGCAAACAAAGGTTTCTGTACCAAATATTAAGTTCTGCTTTTCTGATGTATCAAATACTTATGTCATGCAATAAAATGCAAATGAATTACTTAAAAATCATACAATGTGATTTTCTGGATTTTTGTTTTAGATTCCGTCACTCACAGTTGAAGAGTACCTATGATAAAAATTACAGACTTCTACATGCTTTGTAAGTGTGAAAACCTGCAAAATCGGCAGTGTATCAAATACTTGTTCTCCACACTGTATTTCTATCTGAACGTTCCAAAACATTGCATCCTGCTGAACACGCCCCAGGTCTAGTCTATAGCTAGCTAATCAGGTAACATGACTGAACAAAAAATATGGTTAACAGTCCGGTACGCAAGTAATCTTGTTTTAGAACTGCCTGTGATATGCTTTATGAATGCACGATAGACAGAAACAACGTAGCGCTGGTATCATGGGTCATATCTTTTGAACGGTAAGGAATCAAGCTGTTTTCTCTGAGGTAAAGAGGGAGACTTGGCAACATTGGCAACATGACTTGGCTATGAAATACAGTGGGGAAAGTGGGAGGGTTGAGAGAGACTACAAATTAAAAGAAAGCCTACTTTTCTATACTCAAGAGAAAGAAAGACATAGCTAGACTATTATTGTATTATTAAACTCAATGCTACTATTGTTTTATTCATTAACTCAATGCTACTGTTGTTTTATTCATTAACTCAATGCTACTGTTGTTTTATTCATTAACTCAATGCTACTGTTGTTTTATTCATTAACTCAATGCTATTATTGTTTTATTCATTAACTCAATGCTACTGTTGTTTTATTCATTAACTCAATGCTGCAGTTGATTTATTCATTAACTCAATGCTACCGTTGTTTTATTCATTAACTCAATGCTACTATTGTTTTATTCATTAACTCAATGCTACTATTGTTTCATTCATTAACTCAATGCTACTATTGTTTTATTCATTTACTCAATGATACTGTTGTTTTTTAATTAACTCAATGCTACTGTTGATTTATTCATTAACTCAATGCTACTGTTGTTTTATTCATTAACTCAATGCTACTGTTGTTATTCATTAACTCAATGCTACTATTGTTTTATTCATTAACTCAATGCTACTGTTGTTTTATTCATTAACTCATTGCTACTGTTGTTTTATTAAATATCTCAATGCTACTATTGTTTTATTCATTAACTCAATGCTACTATTGTTTTATTCATTAACTCAATGCTACTATTGTTTTATTCATTAACTCAATGCTACTGTTGTTTTTTCATTAACTCAATGCTACTGTTGTTTTATTCATTAACTCAATGCTACTATTGTTTTATTCATTAACTCAATGCTACTGTTGTTTTATTCATTAACTCAATGCTGCTATTGTTTTAATCATTAACTCAATGCTACTATTGTTTTATTCATTAACTCAATGCTACTATTGTTTTATTCATTAACTCAATGCTACTGTTGTTTTATTAAATAACTCAATGCTACTGTTGTTTTATTCATTATATTCATTAACTCAATGCTACTATTGTTTTATTCATTAACTCAATGCTACTGTTGTTTTATTAAATAACTCAATGCTACTGTTGTTTTATTCATTATATTCATTTACTCAATGCTACTGTTGTTTTATTAAAAAACTCAATGCTACTGTTGTTTCAATCATTAATTCAATGCTACTGTTGTTTTATTCATTAACTCAATGCTACTATTGTTTTATTCATTAACTCAATGCTACTATTGTTTTATTCATTAACTCAATGCTACTATTGTTTTATTCATTTACTCAATGCTACTATTATTTTATTCATTAACTCAATGCTATTATTGTTTTATTTATTAACTCAATGCTACTATTGTTTTATTAATTTACTCAATGCTACTGTTGTTTTATTAATTAACTCAATGCTACTGTTGTTTTATTCATTAACTCAATGCTACTATTGTTTTATTCATTAACTCAATGCTATTATTGTTTTATTTATTAACTCAATGCTACTATTGTTTAATTCATTTACTCAATGCTACTGTTGTTTTATTCATTAACTCAATGCTACTATTGTTTTATTAATTTACTCAATGCTACTATTGTTTTAAATGTAATAAAGCAGCTTGTGTTTCTTTACCAGTCAGTGTAGCTACCAAGAAGGCTGTTGGGGAAGCAAGAGAGTTGCCTGCGCTATGTGTATAAGCCGGAGCGGAGCCTGTCTATCTGCCTGTCTGTCCACACTCATCGCTTGCTCCTACTGCTGAACAGAACTGCGCTGCACATACTGCTCATATTAAATCTGCTATCAATGAAAAGCTCTCAATTTATCCCAAAACTCTTGTACAGTCCCCTTACTAGAAAGGTTTCAGTCACAGAGATAATTGTGTCTCATCTCGTTTTAGTCAACTTAAATGACAATTGTGACTGAAAAATAGGTGTTTGTACGAATATTTGATTCACTGTTTTTGATGAAAAAATGAACACTGCAATAAGCTGACCTTGGAGTCCAGTAAGGGTGCTTGGAAACCCTTTAAGGAAGTTGCTTCCAGGAATCCTGCTGCTGCTTTGCTCCTGTCCAGCAGCCTCTAGTCTCGATTTACACCCTGGCACTTACTGGTTCTACTCTTTCCTTCCTTTCTTCAGCCCTCACTCTCTTTCTCCATCTCTCCCCCCCCCTCTCTCTCTTGACCCCCGCTCCCTCCACCTTCTCTCTGTCTCATTCAACCATCTCTCTCTCTGAGTATTTATAATGAGATAATGAGTCTTTTTCAAGTCCCAGATCTCAGAACTGTTTTGTGATGTCTTCTTCTTTCATAAATGAATCCCTTTACATACAATTATTTTTGATTGACAATCCAACGTTGTGTGATTGGATTACAAATAGAACCTTCTGGCACCAAGTTTATTTCTTTATTTCTTTTTTACCTTTATTTAACTAGACAAGTCAGTTAAGAACAAATTCTTATTTAAAAGGTGTTTGCACACATATAACTGAAAAAAGTAACATATCTCACATGTAAAGGATCACCTAACAAACACGTCAGACAGAACTTTACAGTCCCAAGGTTCTCTCTCTCTCTCTCTCTCTCTCTCTCTCTCTCTCTCTCTCTCTCTCTCTCTCTCTCTCAATTCAAATTCAAATTCGGCTTCATTGGCATGGAAGTTACAACTTAACAATATTGCCAAAGCACTTTACAATGTAACAATAAAAAGAAAAGAAGGTTCATATGATTATTAACAACAACAACAAAAATATAGATCCATTACATATTAATTATCACATACACAACCAAACATATTCAAAATAGTTGTATGTGTGTGTTTTGTGTGTGTGTAAGTTTGTTGGGAGATTGTTGGTTGTAGTTGGGTCAACTGGTTGTCCTTACGGGATTATTGGTTGTAGTTGGGTCAACTGGTTGTCTTTATGGGATTATTGGTTGCAGTTGGGTCAACTGGTTGTCCCTACGGGATTATTGGTTGTAGTTTGGTCAACTGGTTGTCCCTACAGGTGTGACATGATGCAACATATTTTGCACCATAAATGGCACAATGGACCTTTTCACCCAATAGGCATTGTAATTTTTCATCATCTGTTCCTGTTTCAAATTCTTTATTTCTATTTTTAATTTGGGGAAAGAAAGTTGCCCGTATGTCTGCATAATTATCACATTTTAGGAGGAAGTGTGTTTCCGTTTCTATTGCGTTTTGTGGGCAGAGTAAACACAACCTGGCATCTCTGGGTTGCCAGATCTGTCTGCGACGACCGGTCTCTATAGCCAGGCTGTGCTCGCTGAGTCTGTACATAGTCAATGTTTTCCTCAGTTTTCTATCAGTCACAGTGGTCAGATAGTTTGTCACTGTGTACTGTCTGTTTAGTGCCAAATAGCATTGAAGTTTACTTTGATTTTTTGTGGTGTCTTTCAAATAGGTCTCTCTCTCTCTCTCTCTCTCTCTCTCTCTCTCTCTCTCTCTCTCTCTCTCTCTCTCTCTCTCTCTAAATACATTAAACAGTGTGTTCCATACACTCATAGAAAAAAGAGTTCCAAGGGTTCTTTAGCTGTCCCCATAGGATAACCTTTCAATAACCCTTTTTGTTTCCAGGTAGAGCACTTTTGGGTTCCATGTAGGGTTCCTGTGGAAAGGGTTCTACATGGAACCCCAAAAGGTCCTACCTTGAACCAAAAGGGTTCTACCTGGAACCAAAAAAGGGTTATTCAAAGGTTCTTCTATGGGGACAGCCAAATAACCGTTTTTTCTAAGTGTACTGTAACAATGCAATTCACAACTAATCTGAAATAGTAATTTTCATTTAGGTCTGGCACAATTACTGTATAACCATGTAACCAACGGTTATGGGTGAAGACCGTCATGAAAATAAAATAACCGTGATGAAACTTTGTTCCTTTTTGATGAAACAAGCAACGTGTTATAGCAAATGAGTCTTCGGTTGCATAGCAACCAACGCCCCCCTCCCTGCAGCAGCAGCAGCTATAGAAATAGAATACAGAAGCTCTAACCCTGTCAGTTTGACTGGTAAGCTCATGGGTTCATTAACAGCGGCTACCTGGTATTGTGATTACATTATTTCCATGGTAATGTAATTGTGTTAACTGATGTGGCTCATGCAATGGAATGTCTTTTTTGTAATGTCAGTTGAGTTGAATCAACAAATCACAGCACACATTGATGTGTACACTTCCTGCTCTGATCCTCGGTCGAAAATATACATATCATCTTCAACCTAGCTTTGCTCCTAATGGGTACACTCGCAATGGCCGCCGGTCCACCCATTATGCCAACTAGCCCACCCATTATGCCAACCAGTCCACCCATTATGCCAACCAGTCCACCCATTATGCCAACCAGTCCACCCATTATGCCAACCAGTCCACCCATTATGCCAACCAGTCCACCCATTATGCCAACCAGTCCACCCATTATGCCAACTAGCCCACCCATTATGCCAACCAGTCCACCCATTATGCCAACCAGTCCACCCATTATGCCAACCAGTCCACCCATTATGCCAACCAGTCCACCCATTATGCCATTGACTTGAATGGGGACGCCTGTTCTATTCATTCTATTTCAATGGCAACACATGCAGCCAGGACATGAGAAAATGTGCGTCTTAAATTATTATATATATGTATTATATTATTATATTATTCCAATGGTTATTGCGGTGACTGCGGTCATTTGGCTGGACAATAACCATGACCATTACCAATAAGAAGTCACTCCCTGTCTTGTTCATCAATGTGTGAATTTCTCATGTATTTCTTATAACAATGAATATACAAGATGTTTAAGCAGAAAGAATACATTACTTTAGAACAACCTTTAGTATTTCTGACAAACTGAGTGTTACCATGGCAATAGGGCCGCTGCGATTTGCACAATTTATTGATTCTTTTTGTGTTACACTTCAACCTCTGAGAGTTCCTAATTCACAGTTTAGAGTTTGAATGATTAAAATGGGAAATGGAAAACATAATTTGATGGATGGCAAGTGGAGAGGGAAGGGAGCCAGGGAGGGAGGGAGGGAGGGAGGGAGGGAGGGAGGGAGGGAGGGATTGAAACAAAAAGATGTAGGAGAAAATAAATAAATAAGAGAAACGTAAAAACCAAGAGAATAGCTGCAGTCAGACTGAGAGAGAAAGAAGGAAGAAGGAAGAAAAGAGGAGAGAGAAGAAAAGCAGCCATTTTCTCCTCCTTTTTCCCTTCATAAACTGGCCGCCCCATCCATCATGGTTACAACCTGGGAGGAGGATATCCGAATCAAGGCTGTGTGTGTGTGTTTGTATGTGTGTGTGCTTGTGCCCGCACACGTGCTAGTGTCACCTCTCTCCCCGTTCTTTCATTTCCCCCCCCCCTCTCTCTCTCTCTCTCTCTCTCTCTCTCTCTCTCTCTCTCTCTCTCTCTCTCTCTCTCTCTCTTTCTATATATATCTCTCTCTGTCTCTCTCTGTCTCTCTCTCTCTCTCGGTCTCTCTCTCTCTCTGTCTCTCTCTCTCTTGAAAGTTAGCTGTATTTCTCCTGTGCTTCCAGGTTCACAGAGACCTGACAGAAGCACTGGAGCCTGACCCACCTCAGTCTTCCTCTCCTTCTCTCTATCATCTACCCTGTCACACTCTCTCTCTCTTTTCCCTCTCTTTCCCGTTTTGCTATCTCTTTCATATTGTATATATACGTAAAGATGTAAAGAACCCACACGTTTACTTCCCATATCCACATCTCTAGACCTCATTTCTATCCTTGTAGGTCAAAATGAATTGACAAACATGTTTATGACATATTTTACGATCTTTTCCTTATTCACTCCATCCATACCTTTCCTCTGTGGTCTCTCCCCTTTCACTATATAAGGCTATGCTGTGTGGTGGTCGGCATGTTCTCTGTGTGGCCTGTCAGGGCTAGAGGCCTGGACTTAATCACGCTACAGTGGGAGACAAAGGTTTACAGTTCAGACCCTGACTACATATCCACTAGAGCAGTTTACATTCACAGTAACACTGGTGCACCAAAGGCATGCCAATGTCAAACAGTCATGGAAATATCTGTAATTTAGGGATTGGTTTTGAATATTGTAAGTGTGTGTGTGTCTGTGTGTGTGTGTGTGTGTGTCTCTGTGTGTGAGGTCTCTCTGTGTGTCAGGTCTCTCTGTGTCGGTGTGTGTGTGTGTGTGTGTGTCTCTGTGTGTCAGGTCTCTCTGTGTGTGAGGTCTCTCTGTGTGTGAGGTCTCTCTGTGTCGGTGTGTGTGTGTGTGTCTCTGTGTGTCTCTGTGTGTCAGGTCTCTCTGTGTGTGAGGTCTCTCTGTGTGTGAGGTCTCTCTGTGTCGGTGCTTGGCACCAAGGTGTTTTGCTGGCCTGATGAACCCTGACAGACTAACAGTAGTCCATCTGCATAATGCCTTCTCCCTCCATTATGAGCCCAGTCCCTGCTGACTCAGGTGCTAAGTGCTGTTTCGCCCACACTTAAGATGGACCGCTGCAGCTTCATTACCATCTAAAATGGGTATTTTCCACAGAGATACTAACAGAGCACAACAACTCACTGGCACCCTTAGAGTGACCCTGTTGTCCTTAATTAAGGAGTATGGCTAACGCTGACAGAGTTAATGTCCTTCTGAATTGTAATAGGAAATTAGTGTGTGTGTGTGTCTGTGTGTGTGTGTCTGTGTGTGTGTGTGTGTGTGTGTGTGTGTGTGTGTGTCTGTGACCAGTGATGAATACATGTATTGATCAGGCATTGGCATTTGTGCCGATCAGGAGTAGTTGATGGAACAACAATACTGTCATCCCTCTAGATTGACGGGCCAAAAACAATGATCATTTCGCTGTCTAAGTAAAATGTTGAATGCAAGCAATCCCTCAAGTAGCCTTCAGGTGGGGTAAAGCAGGCTTCAGGTGGGGTAAAACAGGCTTCAGGTGGGGTAAAACAGGCTTCAGGTGGGGTAAAACAGGCTTCAGGTGGGGTAAAACAGGCTTCAGGTGGGGTACAACAGGCTTCAGGTGGGGTAAAACAGGCTTCAGGTGGGGTACAACATGCTTCAGGTGGGGTACAACAGGCTTCAGGTGGGGTAAAACAGGCTTCAGGTGGGGTAAAACAGGCTTCAGGTGGGGTACAACAGGCTTCAGGTGGGGTACAACAGGCTTCAGGTGGGGTACAACAGGCTTCAGGTGGGGTACAACAGGCTTCAGGTGGGGTACAACAGGCTCAGTGGGGTAAAAC
Source organism: Thymallus thymallus (assembly GCA_023634145.1). Taxonomy (NCBI): domain Eukaryota; kingdom Metazoa; phylum Chordata; class Actinopteri; order Salmoniformes; family Salmonidae; genus Thymallus; species Thymallus thymallus. The sequence continues at coordinate 34,484,518 of CM042385.1, read as the reverse complement.
AGGCTCAGTGGGGTAAAACAGGCTTCAGGTGGGGTAAAACAGGCTTCAGGTGGGGTACAACAGGCTTCAGGTGGGGTAAAACAGGCTCGGTGGGGTAAAACAGGCTCAGTGGGGTAAAACAGGCTTCAGGTGGGGTAAAACAGGCTTCAGGTGGGGTAAAACAGGCTTCAGGTGGGGTAAAACAGGCTTCAGGTGGGGTACAACAGGCTCAGTGGGGTACAACAGGCTCAGTGGGGTACAACAGGCTCAGTGGGGTAAAACAGGCTTCAGGTGGGGTACAACAGGCTCAGTGGGGTAAAACAGGCTTCAGGTGGGGTACAACAGGCTCAGTGGGGTACAACAGGCTCAGTGGGGTAAAACAGGCTTCAGGTGGGGTACAACAGGCTCAGTGGGGTAAAACAGGCTTCAGGTGGGGTAAAACAGGCTTCAGGTGGGGTAAAACAGGCTTCAGGTGGGGTACAACAGGCTCAGTGGGGTACAACAGGCTCAGTGGGGTACAACAGGCTCAGTGGGGTACAACAGGCTCAGTGGGGTACAACAGGCTCAGTGGGGTACAACAGGCTCAGTGGGGTAAAACAGGCTTCAGGTGGGGTACAACAGGCTTCAGGTGGGGTAAACCAGGCTTCAGGTGGGGTACAACAGGCTTCAGGTGATCATTCTAACACTAGCACTAATAACACTAAATTGAACCAATTGAGAGATTTGTCTCAAATTAAGACATCTTTGTGTTTGTGGTTCTGTGTATTTAAATGTAATTTGGAATAAAGAGATTCACCCTTGACCTGTCTGGTATTTACCTTAGCCCTTACTAGCAAGGCACTGAGCTGTGTGTTTATTTGACGTTAAAAGGTTTTGCTGTGTGTCTACACTAGAACAAACATGGATATAAGCGCACCCATGCACGCGCACACACACAGACACACAAACACACAGAGGCTGAGTTTACAGTGAGCTCAGGTCTCAGGGGACTGAATACACACAGACACACAGACACACAGAGGCTGAGTTACAGTGAGCTTTAGGTCTTAGGGGACTGAATACACACAGACACACAGACACACAGAGGCTGAGTTACAGTGAGCTCAGGTCTTAGGGGACTGAATATAGACAGACACACAGAGGCTGAGTTACAGTGAGCTCAGGTCTCAGGGGACTGAATACAGACAGACACACAGAGGCTGAGTTTACAGTGAGCTCAGGTCTCAGGGGACTGAATACACACAGACACACAAACACACAGAGGCTGAGTTTACAGTGAGCTCAGGTCTTAGGGGACTGAATATAGACAGACACACAGAGGCTGAGTTACAGTGAGCTCAGGTCTCAGGGGACTGAATACAGACAGACACACAGAGGCTGAGTTTACAGTGAGCTCAGGTCTCAGGGGACTGAATACACACAGACACACAAACACACAGAGGCTGAGTTTACAGTGAGCTCAGGTCTTAGGGGACTGAATACACACAGACACACAGACACACAGAGGCTGAGTTACAGTGAGCTTTAGGTCTTAGGGGACTGAATACAGACAGACACACAGACACACAGAGGCTGAGTTACAGTGAGCTCAGGTCTTAGGGGACTGAATACAGACAGACACACAGAGGCTGAGTTTACAGTGAGCTCAGGTCTCAGGGGACTGAATACACACAGACACACAAACACACAGAGGCTGAGTTTACAGTGAGCTTTAGGTCTTAGGGGACTGAATACAGACAGACACACAGAGGCTGAGTTTACAGTGAGTTTAGGTCTTAGGGGACTGAATACAGACAGACACACAGAGGCTGAGTTACAGTGAGCTTAAGGTCTTAAGGGACTGAATACACACAGACACACACACACACAGAGGCTGAGTTACAGTGAGCTCAGGTCTTAGGGGACTGAATACACACAGACACACAGACACACAGAGGCTGAGTTACAGTGAGCTCAGGTCTCAGGGGACTGAATACAGACAGACACACAGAGGCTGAGTTACAGTGAGCTTTAGGTCTCAGGGGACTGAATACAGACAGACACACAGAGGCTGAGTTACAGTGAGCTTTAGGTCTCAGGGGACTGAATACAGACAGACACACAGAGGCTGAGTTACAGTGAGTTCAGGTCTCAGGGGACTGAATACAGACAGACACACAGACACACAGAGGCTGGGTTACAGTGAGTTTAGGTCTCAGGGGACTGAATACAGACAGACACACAGACACACAGAGGCTGAGTTACAGTGAGTTTAGGTCTTAGGGGACTGAATACAGACAGACACACAGAGGCTGAGTTACAGTGAGTTCAGGTCTCAGGGGACTGAATACAGACAGACACACAGACACACAGAGGCTGAGTTACAGTGAGTTTAGTTCTTAGGGGACTGAATACAGACAGACACACAGAGGCTGAGTTACAGTGAGTTCAGGTCTTAGGGGACTGAATACAGACAGTTGTTTGAATGATATTAAATATTTAGCTTGAACTTAATGTTACTATTAACATTTGTGAGCAGGCGCTGTCTCTGGGGCAGAGAGCCAGTCAGTGGATCATACTCAGTATACCCAGACATTTCATGGATTGTTCTGCACCTTTTAATATCTCTTATTTTCTCTCTTCATTTCCCCAGTCCCAGCCTCCCTGCCCTTTGGGACTAGCAGGTCCTTTTTTTTGGCAACTTCATGCACTGTAGGACAAAAGAGTTGACATGTTTACATAGTAGCTATGTGAAAATGTTGAGAGGAATACAGTAGAAGGGAATCTGTGTCTGGCAGGGAATCTCTAGAGTCAAATAAACCAAAGGCAACCTCTCTATTTGTGAGTCACTATATGTGAATGTGTGCTTTTAAAATAAACCTGAGATTTTGTTTTGTTTTGTATGTACAGTTTATGTTAGATTGTAAAACAATCCCATTCAGAATGTTTCATGTGAAGCTCTGATCCTTCCACATGCAGCAGAGTCACACCACGAGAGGGAGAGAAAGAAAGCAGGATGATGAAACAAAATGTCTATCCACCTGCATGTAGAGAACATGTCTATCCACCTGCATGTAGAGAACATGTCTATCCACCTGCATGTAGAGAACATGTCTATCCACCTGCATGTAGAGAACATGTCTATCCACTTGCATGTAGAGAACATGTCTATCCACCTGCATGTAGAGAACATGTCTATCCACCTGCATGTAGAGAACATGTCTATCCACCTGCATGTAGAGAACATGTCTATCCACCTGCATGTAGAGAACATGTCTATCCACCTGCATGTAGAGAACATGTCTATCCACCTGCATGTAGAGAACATGTCTATCCACCTGCATGTAGAGAACATGTCTATCCACCTGCATGTAGAGAACATGTCTATCCACCTGCATGTAGAGAACATGTCTATCCACCTGCATGTACAGTGCATTCTGAAAGTATTCAGTTTTTCCATATGCTGTTACCTTACAGCCTTATTCTAAAATTGATTAAATTATTATGATGTTCTCCTCAATCAACACACTATACCCCATAATGACAAAGAGAAAACACATTATAGCAATTTTATTCAAAATATAAAACAGAAATATGTTTATTTTGTTTTATTTATTTAACCTTAATTTAACTAGGCAAGTCAGTTAAGAACAAATTCTTAATTTACAATGACGGCTCTCCCCTAACCCTGACGACGCAGGGCCAATTGTGCGAGCTCCCGATCATGGCCGGTTGTGATACAGCCCAGGATTGAACCTGGGTCTGTAGTGACGCCTCTAGCACTGCAATGTAGTGCCTTAGACCACTGTGCCACTCGCCCCCCCTTATTTACAGTACATAAGTATTCAGACCTTTTCCTATGAGACTCGAAAGTGAGCTCAGGTGCATCCTGTTTCCATTAATCATCCTTGAGATGTTTCTACAACTTGATTGGAGTTCACCTGTGGTAAACTCAATTGATTGGACATGATTTGGAAAGGCACACACCTGTCTATATACGGTCCCACAGTTGACAGTGCATGTCAGAGCAAAAACCAAGCCATGAGGTCGTTGGAATTGTCCGTAGAGCTCCGAGACAGGATTGTGTCGAGGCACAGATCTGGGGAAGGAACCAAAACATTTCTGCAGCATTGAAGGTCCCCAAGAACAGTGGCCTCCATAATTCTTAAATGGAAGAAGTTTGGAACCACCAAGACTCTACATAGAGCTGGCCGTCCGACCAAACTGAGCAATCGAGGGAGGTGACCATGAACCCGATGGTCACTCTGACAGAGCTCTAGAGTTCCTCTGTGGAGATGGACAACCGTCTCTGCCGCACTCCACCAGGTAGAGTGTCCAGACGGAAGCCACTCCTCAGTAAAAGGCACATGACAGCCCACTGGGAGTTTGCCAAAATGCACCTAAAGGATTTTCAGACCATGAGAAAAAAGATTCTCTGGTCTGATGAAACCATGATTGAACTCTTTGGTCTTAATGCCAAGCGTCACGTCTGTAGGAAACTATACACCGCTCATCACCTGCCAATACCATCCCTACGGTGAAGCATGGTGCTGGCAGCATCATGCTGTGGGAATGTTTTTCAGCGGCAAGGACTGGGAGACTAGTCAGGATCGAGGGAAAGATGAACGGAGCAAAGTACAGAGAGATCCTGCTCCAGAGCGTTCAGGACCTCTGACTGGGGCAAAGGTTCACCTTCCAACAGGACAACGCCCCTAAGCACACAGCCAAGACAACGCAGGAGTGGCTTTGGGACAAGTTTCTGAATTTCCCTTAGAGGCCCAGCCAGAGCCCGGACGTGAACCCGATTATGGGGTATTTTGAGAAAAGACTAACTTTCTGAAATATGAAAAAAGTGAAGGGGTCTGAATACTTTCTTGGGGTTCAAGCCATCCACAAGAATGTCATTATTCACACGTCAAACAAAACAACATCAGAATTGAACCTACAAGTTACTTGTATATTTTTGTTTCACTAATGTATATTTCAGTCAAAGCAAAGCTGGCAAGGAACCTTGGAGAAGGAGATGAAGGACTCTGGCCTGTCTATCAAAACCATCCACAAAAAGGCAGAAGATTGGCAGCTGTGGCCCTCTCTCATGGAAGCCTTATGTTTAACATAGGAATGAGGAGGATTAAGTTGACAGTCCACATAACCAAGCAATGCAACAATGATGTTGTTTTGTCAACGTTTTTCAGATTCTTTAATTGGATACTTGAAAATGTTATGACTCTATAATTGTTTTGACATTACACTGTTGATGCTGTGCTGGACCGTCCACACTGCACCTCTTCTTACTTGGTGTGTTTGATTCCCAGCTTGTCTCTGTGAGCGGCTATTGTGAATGTATGCACAATGCTGCAAGATACAAAATCAATGTGTTATCTCTCACTTGGGCTGAGAAGAAGTGAAGAGTACAGTGTCTCTCTCTCTCTCTCTCGCTCTGTCTCTCTCTCTCTCCCTGTCTCTCTGTCTCTTCTCTCTGTTATCTACTGCTGCATGTGTAAAAGTACTTAAGGCATTTTCTAAACCACAGTAGACTGAGGGAAGAGTACATCAGCTACCATGGTGATACTAGTTGATCCCCCCTATGTGTGTGTGTTAGTGTGAGTGTGTGTGTTTCCACAAGGGATTGTGTGTGACAGTATGTGAAGACATAGAAACAGTACTTACTACTTATTAAAGCAGGGCATGACAGTATGTGAAGACATAGAAACAGTACTTATTAAAGCAGGGTATGACAGTATGTGAAGACATAGAAACAGTACTTATTAAAGCAGGGTATGACAGTATGTGAAGACATAGAAACAGTACTTATTAAAGCAGGGTATGACAGTATGTGAAGACATAGAAACAGTACTTATTAAAGCAGGGCATGACAGTATGTGAAGACATAGAAACAATACTTAGTACTTATTAAAGCAGGGTATGACAGTATGTGAAGATATAGAAACAGTACTTATTAAAGCAGGGTATGACAGTATGTGAAGACATAGAAACAGTACTTATTAAAGCAGGGTATGACAGTATGTGAAGACATAGAAACAGTACTTATTAAAGCAGGGTATGACAGTATGTGAAGACATAGAAACAGTACTTAGTACTTATTAAAGCAGGGCATGACAGTATGTGAAGACATAGAAACAGTACTTAGTACTTATTAAAGCAGGGCATGACAGTATGTGAAGACATAGAAACAGTACTTAGTACTTATTAAAGCAGGGTATGACAGTATGTGAAGACATAGAAACAGTACTTATTAAAGCAGGGCATGACAGTATGTGAAGATATAGAAACAGTACTTAGTACTTATTAAAGCAGGGTATGACAGTATGTGAAGATATAGAAACAGTACTTATTAAAGCAGGGTATGACAGTATGTGAAGACATAGAAACAGTACTTATTAAAGCAGGGTATGACAGTATGTGAAGACATAGAAACAGTACTTATTAAAGCAGGGTATGACAGTATGTGAAGACATAGAAACAGTACTTAGTACTTATTAAAGCAGGGCATGACAGTATGTGAAGACATAGAAACAGTACTTAGTACTTATTAAAGCAGGGCATGACAGTATGTGAAGACATAGAAACAGTACTTAGTACTTATTAAAGCAGGGCATGACAGTATGTGAAGACATAGAAACAGTACTTATTAAAGCAAGGTATGACAGTATGTGAAGATATAGAAACAGTACTTAGTACTTATTAAAGCAGGGTATGACAGTATGTGAAGACATAGAAACAGTACTTAGTACTTAGTAAAGCAGGGCATGACAGTATGTGAAGATATAGAAACAGTACTTAGTACTTATTAAAGCAGGGTATGACAGTATGTGAAGACATAGAAACAGTACTTATTAAAGCAGGGTATGACAGTATGTGAAGACATAGAAACAGTACTTATTAAAGCAGGGTATGACAGTATGTGAAGACATAGAAACAGTACTTATTAAAGCAGGGCATGACAGTATTTGAAGACATAGAAACAGTACTTAGTACTTATTAAAGCAGGGCATGACAGTATGTGAAGACATATAAACAGTACTTAGTACTTATTAAAGCAGGGCATGACATTATGTGAAGACATAGAAACAGTACTTAGTACTTATTAAAGCAGGGCATGACAGTATGTGAAGACATAGAAACAGTACTTATTAAAGCAAGGTATGACAGTATGTGAAGATATAGAAACAGTACTTAGTACTTATTAAAGCAGGGTATGACAGTATGTGAAGACATAGAAACAGTACTTAGTACTTAGTAAAGCAGGGCATGACAGTATGTGAAGATATAGAAACAGTACTTAGTACTTATTAAAGCAGGGTATGACAGTATGTGAAGATATAGAAACAGTACTTAGTACTTATTAAAGCAGGGTATGACAGTATGAGAAGACATAGAAACAGTACTTATTAAAGCAGGGTATGACAGTATGTGAAGACATAGAAACAGTACTTATTAAAGAAGGGTATGACAGTATGTGAAGACATAGAAACAGTACTTATTAAAGCAGGGCATTACAGTATGTGAAGACATAGAAACAGTACTTATTAAAGCAGGGCATTACAGTATGTGAAGACATAGAAACAATACTTAGTAAAGCAGGGCATGACAGTATGTGAAGATATAGAAACAGTACTTAGTACTTATTAAAGCAGGGCATGACAGTATGTGAAGACATAGAAACAGTACTTATTAAAGCAGGGCATTACAGTATGTGAAGACATAGAAACAATACTTAGTAAAGCAGGGTATGACAGTATGTGAAGATATAGAAACAGTACTTATTAAAGCAGGGTATGACAGTATGTGAAGATATAGAAACAGTACTTATTAAAGCAGGGCATGACAGTATGTGAAGACATAGAAACAGTACTTATTAAAGCAGGGCATGACAGTTTGTGAAGACATAGAAACAGTACTTATTAAAGCAGGGTATGACAGTATGTGAAGACTTAGAAACAGTACTTATTAAAGCAGGGTATGACAGTATGTGAAGACATAGAAACAGTACTTATTAAAGCAGGGTATGACAGTATGTGAAGACATAGAAACAGTACTTATTAAAGCAGGGTATAACAGTATGTGAAGACATAGAAACAGTACTTATTAAAGCAGGGTATGACAGTATGTGAAGACATAGAAACAGTACTTATTAAAGCAGGGCATGACAGTATGTGAAGATTTAGAAACAGTACTTAGTACTTATTAAAGCAGGGCATGACAGTATGTGAAGATATAGAAACAGTACTTACTACTTATTAAAGCAGGGCATGACAGTATGTGAAGATATAGAAACAGTACTTAGTACTTATTAAAGCAGGGCATGACAGTATGTGAAGATATAGAAACAGTACTTAGTACTTATTAAAGCAGGGCATGACAGTATGTGAAGACATAGAAACAGTACTTATTAAAGCAAGGTATGACAGTATGTGAAGATATAGAAACAGTACTTAGTACTTATTAAAGCAGGGTATGACAGTATGTGAAGACATAGAAACAGTACTTAGTACTTAGTAAAGCAGGGCATGACAGTATGTGAAGATATAGAAACAGTACTTAGTACTTATTAAAGCAGGGTATGACAGTATGTGAAGATATAGAAACAGTACTTAGTACTTATTAAAGCAGGGTATGACAGTATGAGAAGACATAGAAACAGTACTTATTAAAGCAGGGTATGACAGTATGTGAAGACATAGAAACAGTACTTATTAAAGCAGGGTATGACAGTATGTGAAGACATAGAAACAGTACTTATTAAAGCAGGGCATTACAGTATGTGAAGACATAGAAACAGTACTTATTAAAGCAGGGCATTACAGTATGTGAAGACATAGAAACAGTACTTATTAAAGCAGGGCATGACAGTATGTGAAGATTTAGAAACAGTACTTAGTACTTATTAAAGCAGGGCATGACAGTATGTGACGATATAGAAACAGTACTTACTACTTATTAAAGCAGGGCATGACAGTATGTGAAGACATAGAAACAGTACTTATTAAAGCAGGGCATGACAGTATGTGAAGATTTAGAAACAGTACTTAGTACTTATTAAAGCAGGGCATGACAGTATGTGAAGACATAGAAACAGTACTTACTACTTAGTAAAGCAGGGCATGACAGTATGTGAAGATATAGAAACAGTACTTAGTACTTATTAAAGCAGGGTATGACAGTATGTGAAGATATAGAAACAGTACTTAGTACTTATTAAAGCAGGGTATGACAGTATGAGAAGACATAGAAACAGTACTTATTAAAGCAGGGTATGACAGTATGTGAAGACATAGAAACAGTACTTATTAAAGCAGGGTATGACAGTATGTGAAGACATAGAAACAGTACTTATTAAAGCAGGGCATTACAGTATGTGAAGACATAGAAACAGTACTTATTAAAGCAGGGCATTACAGTATGTGAAGACATAGAAACAATACTTAGTAAAGCAGGGCATGACAGTATGTGAAGATATAGAAACAGTACTTATTAAAGCAGGGCATGACAGTATGTGAAGACATAGAAACAGTACTTATTAAAGCAGGGCATTACAGTATGTGAAGACATAGAAACAATACTTAGTAAAGCAGGGTATGACAGTATGTGAAGATATAGAAACAGTACTTATTAAAGCAGGGTATGACAGTATGTGAAGATATAGAAACAGTACTTATTAAAGCAGGGCATGACAGTATGTGAAGACATAGAAACAGTACTTATTAAAGCAGGGCATGACAGTTTGTTAAGACATAGAAACAGTACTTATTAAAGCAGGGTATGACAGTATTTGAAGACATAGAAACAGTACTTATTAAAGCAGGGTATGACAGTATGTGAAGACATAGAAACAGTACTTATTAAAGCAGGGTATGACAGTATGTGAAGACATAGAAACAGTACTTATTAAAGCAGGGTATGACAGTATGTGAAGACATAGAAACAGTACTTATTAAAGCAGGGTATGACAGTATGTGAAGACATAGAAACAGTACTTATTAAAGCAGGGCATGACAGTATGTGAAGATATAGAACAGTACTTAGTACTTATTAAAGCAGGGCATGACAGTATGTGAAGATATAGAAACAGTACTTACTACTTAGTAAAGCAGGGTATGACAGTATGTGAAGACATAGAAACAGTACTTAGTAAAGCAGGGTATGACAGTATGTGAAGACATAGAAACAGTACTTAGTACTTATTAAAGCAGGGTATGACAGTATGTGAAGACAGAAACAGTACTTAGTACTTATTAAAGCAGGGCATGACAGTATGTGAAGACATAGAAACAGTACTTAGTACTTATTAAAGCAGGGCATGACAGTATGTGAAGACATAGCACTGGGAAAGTGGAGTTGGGATCCTTACTAAATGAGTACTGCTATCAGAAATCCCCAGGGCAGAAATATAACAAACATGCATCCTATTGGTGGAGCTATACTAGCAGCACTCAAATGAAGCCAATTAGTGCTCAAGATACTGAATCGCAGAAATGCAGAGAGAGAGAGAGAAATGACAGTGGCCTCTATGTGACTCCTGGCTGAAACAAAAGACAGTGGCCTCTACGTGACTCCTGGCTGAAACAAAAGATAGTGGCCTCTACGTGACTCCTGGCTGAAACTGTAACGAGGCTGTTCTAGGTGGGGATTGAACCTGGGTCTCGTGTTCAAAGTCACTAAGTTAACTGGTTGAGCTAACTCCCCAATAAATGAATCCAAGAGCAGAGGTGGTCAAAAGGCAAGGAGTCGTAGATCTTCAACAAAAGACAATCTTTACTGATAAAAAGTACAACAAAACAAAGGAAGCCTAGCTTCCAAGAAACAGTAAAAATAAAGATAGACACAAGGGTCCAAAGATATAAACTTAAACTTTAACAGACTTAGCTTGCAACAGGTAACATAGGCTCAAGACTGAACAATAAAGCATGGCACAAACACACTTAAATAGGGCAAGACACAGGTGTGACACGTCAGGCATAATGAGTGGTAGTGTTCAGCAGGAGTCGGGTGAGAGGCGCCACCTGCCGACCAGGAGGAAAATAGCAGTCCAGTTAAGGGTTCCTTACAGGAGTCCCCCCTCTAAGAACGGCTCCTGAGGTTCACTTGGTGGAGTCTTTTGGTTTGGTGATAATCCTTAATGAGTGTAGGGTCCAGAATGTCTCGAGCAGACACCCATGAGCGTTCCTCTGGGCCGTAACCCTCCCAGTCGATCAAATACTGCACTTTTCCACAGACCCGACGAGAATCCACCAGCCTACGCACAGTGTAAGCTGGTTGTCTGCCGACGATACAGGCAGCTGGGGTAGGCCTGCGAGCTGGGGACAGAGAAGAACAGACAACAGGCTTTAACCCTCCCGTTGCCCTGTCTGGGTCAGGATGACCCTGCCATGTTAGAGTGTCAACCCTGGGCTAACACACATGGCTGCTAACTTGTTAGAGAGAGTGGTAGTCACTGGAGCCGTTTAGTAGGCTTGTTGTCTTACATGTATGTATGTATGTATGTATGTATGGCAAATAATAAAGTAAGTGTCAAAAGCGAACGTGTAAGGTTGTTGTTGTTATAAAAAGGTAAAACCAAAGAGAAACTCTGGGTGTAGAGAGAGAGAGAGAGAGAGAGAGAAACCACTCGACTTTTCTTTATTTCTTTATTGTAGAACAAGGTACATGGTGTGAAATAAATGCGACAGAGTTGGCTGAAAACAACATAGGTGTAGTTGAAAGTAGACACAATGTCCATGGGTTTGCGGAGCCGGGTCCCCCCCCACCCCCCCCATCACGATGCCCATCTTCCTACTAGGCCATGGGCGGCGCGGCGGCTGGGTGGTAATTGTCACCGAAGGAAGGACACCTAGAAAGACAAGTGTGTCGTCTGTGTTGTTTGACGCTGAAGCCAGTAGTGTAGAGGGAGGATAGGAAACGCTACATCTGCTGCTGAGTATCCTTGATAAAGTACGGGCTGTCGTCGTCGTCGTCGTCGTCGTGGTGGTGGCGGTGGTCCTTTTTCTTCTTCTTCTTCTTCTCCTCCTCCTCCTCCTCAGGCCCCCAAGAGAACAGGGAGCACTCGCCAACCCGGTGGTGGCAGACGTCTAGCATCTGACCGTTCTCGTCCAAAGACACATTGACCAAGTCTCTGCACGGTATCAAAGGGGATTTGTTGTTGTTGTTGTTGTTGTTGTTCCTGTCAGAGTTGCCTGCTGCTGCTGCTGCTGCGCGTCGTCGTCGTCGTCGTAGTAGAGGATTGACAAAGTCTCTGCGCGGTAGTATCAAGGGGGATTTGTTGTTGGTGTCCGAGTTGCCTGCTGCTGCTGCGCGTCGTCGTAGTGGTAGAGGAGCAACAGCAGCAGCGGCAGCAGCAGCAGCAGCAGCAGCAGCAGCAGCAGCAGCATTGGTACTGCGAGGCACGGGAGGCTCCTCATCGTCGACAACACCAACAAAGGACTCTGCGTCGTCGTCGTCGTCGTCGTCGTCGTCGCCGTCGTTGCCAGGCACACGCGTTGAACTTTTGGGCCTCAGCAGCAGCAGGGAAAGACTATTTCGCTCAGGCCATCACCATCATCGAGGAGGAGCATGGAGAAGGCGCTGGCACACAGAGCCTCGATCCTGTCGAGCAGTTGTGCGTACCGCCCGACAAAGACATCCCCTAGGGCCTCGTACCTGTCCAAAGGCATGCGGATGAAACGGGTGAAGCTCATCTGCTGGGGTTCGTCAACAAAGAAGCCGGCACACTGGGACATTCCCATGACCCTGAGGCACTAGACAAGCAGCGGATCGAGCTGCCGACTACTCTGTTCCCTGGGGCACTGCCTCTTTCGCCTCTCTAGCAGCCGCTGCTGCTGCTGCTGCTGCTGCTGCTGCTGCTGCTGCTGCTGCTGCTGCCGCCGCCGCTGCTGCTGAAGGACGTTAGACAGAGAATACATGTTGTTGGTGTTGTTGTATTATTGGTGTTGTTGTGTGATAGATATACACAGGTCCAGTCCAGGGAGTCTGCAGTGTATTGTTATATAATAGTATTATTATCTTTCTTTTCTTTGGTTTTGTTTAGTTTTCTTTGCAAAAAAAAAAGGTTCTCCTCCTATTTCTACTGAGAATAATTTTACTTTGACTGTGAACACTGGGCCCCACCCCCGTATCCCTTTAGTCAAGCATAACCCGTTGTCCTCCCGGCTGTGGTGGTGGTGGTGGTGGTGGTGGTGGTTGTGGAGCTGCCAACCCAGCCGGGGCCCTGTCCTCTGAGGGTCAAAACGACCCAGGTCAGGGTCAACCCGACCCAGGGCAGGCAGGCAGGCAATGTGTTAGCTAGCTAGAGAGAGTGGTGGCGGCCAACCCAGCCGGGGCCCCTGTCCTCTGAGGAGGGTCAGAACGACCCAGGTCAGGGTCAAAACGACCCAGGGCAGGCAGGCAATGTGTTAGCTAGCTAGAGAGAGTGGTGGCGGCCAACCCAGCCGGGGGCCCCTGTCCTCTGAGGAGGGTCAGAACGGCCCAGGTCAGGGTCAAAACGACCCAGGGCAGGCAGGCAGGGAAACAACAAGATACTACTAATAAAATATTGCAGCAGCAGCAGCCGCAGAGGCCTGAGGCGGCGGCGGCGGCGGCAGGACACCGCAACATCGAGACACGTCCCGACGTGGTGAGAGGTCTTTGGAGGGGGGGGGGGCTCCCCAAGCCTAGGTTAGGTGCCTACTAAGCCATGAGTGTTCCTCGTCGTAGTTTCACCGCCAAACAGGTCATAGAACAGATATTTTCCCAAGAAGAGTTTGACTGCGAAGAGGAGGAAGCTGAGGAGGCGTCAGAAGAAGAAGATTGTGAGGAATACAACCCGGCAGACGACGACGACGACGACGACGACACTGCCCAAGGGTTAGAAGAAGGAGAACGAGGAGCCTTAGAAGAACGAGACGAAGAAGCAGAAGCAGAGCGAGACGAAGAAGCAGAAGCAGAAGCAGAGCGAGACGAAGAAGCAGAAGCAGAGCGAGACGAAGAAGCAGAAGCAGAGCGAGGAGACCGCAGCCTCCGCCGCCGCCGACGACAACACCAACAACAACACCAACAACAACAACAACAACATGACATCCCTCGAGTGGAAAGAGAGACTTTCGTGTCGAGAAACGGCCAAATAGAATGGTCCTCGGTGCCCTGCTGCGACTACGACGACGACTACGACGACGACTACGACGACGACGGCAATCGGGGCGGCGGGGCTTCACAATATAATAATAGGCCGCCGCCGCAGATGAGGCCGGGGCCTACGGAGCACGCCCTTGGCCAGGCCAGCGACATCCTCTCGACGTTCCGCCTGTTTGTCACACCCGAGATAGAAGACATCATCCTAGACATGACCAATCTGGAGGGCTTTCGAAAATACGGCGGCGACGGCGACGGCGGCGGCGGCTGCTGGAAGGGGATGGACGCCACCGACCTGCGCGCCTACATAGGGCTGCTCATCCTAGCCGGAGTGTACAGGTCCCGAGGCGAGGCCGCCGCTTCTCTGTGGGACGCCGAGAGCGGGAGGACCATTTTCCGCGCTACCATGCCGCTCAAAGTCTTTCACGCTTACTCGAGACTCCTTCGATTCGACGACCGTAGGACCAGACCCGACAGGCGAGCCTCGGACAAACTGGCCGCCGTCAGAGAGGTCTGGGACAAGTGGGTCGAGCGGCTGCCGCTCCTCTACAACCCCGGGCCCGACGTGACGGTGGACGAGCAACTGGTCCCCTTCAGAGGGCGCTGTCCTTTCCGTCAGTACATTCCCAGCAAGCCGGCCAAATACGGCATCAAGTCCTGGGTGGCCTGCGACTCCAAATCCAGCTACGCCTGGAAGATGCAAGTCTACACCGGCAAGCCCGCCGCCGCCGCCGGAGGCCCCGAGAAGAACCAGGGGATGCGAGTCGTGCTCGAGTTGACGCAGGGACTCGGCAGGGGTCACACCGTCACCTGCGACAATTTCTTCACCTCCTACGAACTCGCGCGCCAGCTCCTGCTGAGGAGGGACGTCACCCTGGTCGGCACCGTCAGAAAGAACAAGCCCGAGCTACCGCCCGCGCTGCTCGTCGCCTCCAAGGACAGCGAGAAGAGGAGCCTCTTCTCCTCCAAGTTCGCCTTCACGCCCACCACAGCTCTAGTGTCGTACGTCCCAAAGAAGAACAAGAACGTGTTACTCCTCAGCACTCTGCACGCCGCCCGGGCTCACGTTAGCCGGCGCCACGACAAGAAGCCCGCCATCATCCTAGACTACAACAGCAACAAAGGAGGGGTCGACAACCTAGATAAGGTCATTGGAACCTACAGCTGCAGGAGGATGACCGCCCGCTGGCCCCTGGTCGTCTTCCACAACATCCTCAACGTTTCCTCCTACAACGCCTTTGTCATATGGAGAGAGATCAACCCCACTTGGATGCCCGGTAAGCGCAACAAGAGGAGGGTGTTCCTCGAGCAGCTGGGGAAGGCGCTGGTCACTCCCTTCATCCAAAGAAGGGCCCGACTCCCTCGCACCGAAGCCTCCGCGGCACTCGTCAAAGCCCTTCAACAAAGCACGTCACTTCGTCCACCCCCTCAGGAGCCGTCCGCCCCAGCAGCAGCCCCAGCCCCAGCCACAGCCACCGCTCATCTGCAAGCAAGTAAGAGGAAGAGGTGTCAGGTCTGCCCGACGAAGAAGGACTGTAAAACACACACTACGTGCTCCAGGTGTAACAAATACATCTGCAAAGGCTGTTCACACGCCTACTGTCCCTCCTGTTCCAATTCGGCCTTTAGTCAGAATAGCGGGACACTTCCACCCGGAGGCCACGGCGTGTACGCTGACAGCCACAGCCAGAGCCAGACTAGCGGGACACTTCGACCCGGAGGCCACGGCGTGTACGCTGACAGCCACAGCCAGAGCCAGACTAGCGGGACACTTCGACCCGGAGGCCACGGCGTGTACGCTGACAGCCACAGCCAGAGCCAGACTAGCGGGACACTTCGACCCGGAGGCCACGGCGTGTACGCTGACAGCCACAGCCAGAGCCAGACTAGCGGGACACTTCGACCCGGAGGCCACGGCGTGTGCACAGAATACCAGGACAACGGGAGGGTTAACCGAGAGACATGAAACGTTGGGTGAACCCTCATGAACCTGGGCAGATGTAGACGGTAAGCTACTGGATTTATCTTCCTGTGGATTTTAAAAGGACCAATATAACGAGGAGCCAGTTTGCGAGATTCCACCCGCAGAGGCAGATCTCTAGTTGCGAGCCACACTCTCTGACCCAGACGAAGCATAGGTCCCAACCTTCGACACCGGTTTGCATGCCTCCGCTGTTGTTGAGTGGCTTTCAGTAAAGCTGCCCGGGCCTTCTTCCAAGTCCGCTGACAACGGCGTACAAGTTGAGCAGCAGCAGGAACACATACCTCTGGCTCCTGTCCAGGGAACTAAATAGGAGGGAAGCCGTACTGGCACTCAAAAGGGGACATGCCTAGGGAAGAATGGTAGAGAGTATTATGTGCAAACTCTGCCCAGACTAATCGAGAGCTCCAAGTGGCCTGACCCTAACCCTCTTGGCCTCCCGAATGTAGGTCAGGTTTCTGTGGTCTGTCCAGATGAGGAATGGGTGCTTGGCACCTTCCAACCAATGCCTCCTATGCCACCTTTACTGCCAACAGCTCTCGGTTTCTAATATCGTAATTCCTCTCTGCTGCAGTTAGTCGACGAGACAGATAAGCACATGGGTGGAGCCTGTTGTCGACCCTGGCTCTTTGGGACAAAACTGCCCCTACCCCTACATCAGAAGCATCAACCTCCACCACAAAGGGCAACTCTGGGTCTGGAAGGGTTAAGATAGGGGCAGACGTAAAGAGTCTTTTCAGCTTGATTGGACTTCTCAGTCCACATGAATGGTCGGGCAGACTTCTTGGTGAGTGCGGAGAGAGGTTCTGCAACAGAGCTGAAGCTTCTTATAAACCTTCTATAAAAATTGGCGAACCCAAGAACACGTTGTACCTGCTTCACAGAGTTAGGCTGAGGCCATTCCTGCACTGCACGCACCTTGCCAGGATCCATCTGGAGGTTGCCCTTGGAAACGATGAAGCCGAGAAATGGGGTTGAAGACACATGAAATTCGCTCTTTTCCAGCTTGACGAAGAGGCTGTGTTTAAGTAACTGGGACAGGACCTGTCGAACATGTTGAATGTGTTCTTGGTAGTTGCATGAGAAAATGAGGATATCATCAAGGTAGACAAAAATGAACTTGTTCAGCATCTCCCGCAAGACATCATTGATCAACGCCTGGAAGACGGCTGGGGCATTGACCAGGCCAAAGGGCATAACCCTGTACTCATAGTGGCCTGTCGGGGTGTTGAAAGCCGTCTTCCACTCGTCGCCTTCTCGAATCCTGACCAGATGGTAGGCATTTCTGAGATCTAATTTAGTGAATATAGCGGCACCTTGCAGGATCTCAAAAGCAGAGGTCATCAGAGGCAGGGGGTAGCGATTCTTAATGGTGATGCGGTTAAGACCCCTGTAGTCAATGCAAGGCCTGAGGTCACCATCCTTCTCAACAAAGAAAAACCCTGCTCCAGCAGGTGAGGTAGAAGTATGAATAAAACCATTATCCAAGGCTTCCTTGAGGTACTTCTCCATAGCAGCCCTCTCAGGGGCAGAGAGAGAGTAAAGCCGACCCTGCGGTGGGCATGCTCCAGGAACCAAGCCTATGGCACAGGCATATGGTCTGTGCGGAGGAAGGGAAGGACTTGCTGGGACTTCTTTAAGATCAGCATACTCTGGAGGAACTCTGGATAGTTCAGGGAGAAACATAGGAGGCATAATACTCTGGGTCTTCGAAATGGGAAGCTGCAGTACATGGCCTGGGGAACTTGAGACGACTCAGGATGAAAGGCTGGGCACTTTGTGGTGGCAGATTTGAACTGAGATAAAGCCCTTGAGTGTTAGACATGTCTGGATTGAGATTGGCAGGCCACCTGGAGAGTGTCGACAATGGCCCTGGGTGTACCTCCAGTATCTCAGTAGAACGGCAAAAAGAAAGAGCGGAAACACAACAGTTAGATCCCCAACCTTTAACTACACCTCTTGACCAGTCAATATTTGGGTTGTGACAAGTTAGCCAGGGAAATCCAAGAACTAAGGGGAGTTCTGGTGACTGGATGAGAAAAAACTATTAGTTCCTTGTGACCCCCGATTTCAAACTGAATAAACAAAGTGCAGTGACTAACCTGTCCCGACCCCAGAGGTCTGCCATCAAGAGCTGTGATGGTTAGAGGTTTCTGGAGAAGCACGGATGGAATGCCCAAACGTCTGGCTACATCTAGATCCAAAAAGTTCCAAGCAGCCCCAGAGTCGATGAAGGCACCAAGCTGGTGATTCTGGTTGTCGTGGAAGATGGTGGCTTGGATCGTAACTCCAGAAGTTGCAGGATGAGGGAAGATATTTACTCTCGATCCAGTTCCCCCTTTCCTGGACGAGAACTGGCTTTTCCAGACAATTCAGGACAGTTGGATCGGAAATGGCCAGACTTTCCACAGTACAGACAGCGTCGTTCCCTCATCCGTCGATACCTTTCTGTCTGGGTTAATCTGGTTCTACCCAGCTGCATGGGTTCCTCCAGATCACTGGGTTTCCAGAGTGGTTCAACAGTATTGGAAGATACCTGAGGACGATACACACTGGTCTCCCAACGTCGTTCTTGTTGTCGTTCTCGGAGACGATGATCTACTCGGATAGCCACCTCGATTAGGGATTCCAAATCCGGAGTAGTGTCTCTAAATGCTAACTCATCCTTGAGTTCCGGAGACAAGGCCTGGTGGAATGTGGCCCTCAAGGCTTGCTGGTCCCACCCACTCTCTGAAGCTAGGGTGCGAAACTCAATGGCAAACTCCGCCACACTTCGAGTGCCTTGGGCAAGTCGAAGCAAACGGTAGTCCACATCACCGGTGCTGGCTGGATGGTGGAATACTCTCTTCATTTCAGCAAAGAAGCTGCCACTGTTTGCAGTGAGTAGTGCATGTTGGTCCCACAAAACGGAGGCCCAGTCTAAAGCCTTGCCAGTAAGAAGGGTAATGATGTAAGCAACCTTGCTGCTCTCTGTGGGGAAGCTGCCAGGTTGTAGTTGAAATACTAGGGTGCATTGGGTGACGAACCCACAACATTTCTCAGGACTGCCATTAAATCGTTCTGGTGCTGGTAATTTGGGTTCTGACAGGGAAGCTACCGCGGCTTGAGAAGGATTACCATGTGACAGCTGAGACTCTTGAGCTGAAGGGGCTGGAGTCTGAAGATTTAAATGTTGAAGAATCTCAGTAAGGATCTGTTCATGTTGCTGAATGGCTGCAGCTTGCCCTGATATGGCAGACAGAATGCGATCCACATTAGAGGATGGTGAAGTCTCCTCCGCTGGATTCATGTTATGGTTCAGTCTTGCTGTAACGAGGCTGTTCTAGGTGGGGATTGAACCTGGGTCTCGTGTTCAAAGTCACTAAGTTAACTGGTTGAGCTAACTCTCCAATAAATGAATCCAAGAGCAGAGGTGGTCAAAAGGCAAGGAGTCGTAGATCTTCAACAAAAGACAATCTTTACTGATAAAAAGTACAACAAAACAAAGGAAGCCTAGCTTCCAAGAAACAGTAAAAATAAAGATAGACACAAGGGTCTTAGCTTGCAACAGACTTAGCTTGCAACAGGTAACATAGGCTCAAGACTGAACAATAAAGCATGGCACAAACACACTTAAATAGGGCAAGACACAGGTGTGATACGTCAGGCATAATGAGTGGTAGTGTTCAGCAGGACTCTACGTGACCCCTGGCTGAAACAAAAGACAGTGGCCTCTACGTGATTCCTGGCTGAAACAAAAGACAGTGGCCTCTATGTGACTCCTGGCTGAAACAAAAGACAGTGGCCTCTATGTGACTCCTGGCTGAAACAAAAGACAGTGGCCTCTACGTGACTCCTGGCTGAAACAAAAGACAGTGGCCTCTACGTGACTCTTGGCTGAAACAAAAGACAGTGGCCTCTATGTGACTCCTGGCTGAAACAAAAGACAGTGGCCTCTACGTGACTCCTGGCTGAAACAAAAGACAGTGGCCTCTACGTGACTCCTGGCTGAAACAAAAGACAGTGGTCTCTACGTGCTCCTGGCTGAAACAAAAGACAGTGGCCTCTACGTGACTCATGGCTGAAACAAAATACAGTGGCCTCTATGTGACTCCTGGCTGAAACAAAAGACAGTGGCCTCTACGTGACTCCTGGCTGAAACAAAAGACAGTGGCCTCTATGTGACTCCTGGCTGAAACAAAAGACAGTGGCCTCTACGTGACTCCTGGCTGAAACAAAATACAGTGGCCTCTACGTGACTCCTGGCTGAAACAAAAGACAGTGACCTCTACGTGACTCTTGGCTGAAACAAAAGACAGTGGCCTCTACGTGACTCTTGGCTGAAACAAAAGACAGTGGCCTCTACCTGACTCCTGGCTGAAACAAAAGACAGTGGCCTCTATGTGACTCCTGGCTGAAACAAAAGACAGAGAAGCAGCAGCTCTTCTCTTATCTCTAAGAGCTCTGTGATGGAACGGTTTGAGAGCGGAGCGGCTGAATGCAGACTGCCTCACTGTGATTGGGCTATTATACTGGCAGAGTGGAGCGCAGTTTTGATGAATGGGACAGACAGGGTTGGGGGGGTGTGGGGGATAAGGATGTAGGGTGAGGCGAGGCGGGGGTTTGGTGTGTGTTGGATGTGGGTGGGGGGTGGAGAGGGCTTAAATTCCCAGTGGAGAGACCAAATCTGGGCCTGAGGCCTTCGGCTATTGATCTGCCTCCAGAAGCCCATCACTCACTCCCAGAACCCTGTGAGGGCATCGTACAGAGGAAGCCTAAAGAGGAGATGAGAGGAGGGAGGGAGGGACAGAGAATAGAGTCGGAGCCAAAGCCAGAAGTCTTGCTTATCAGAATGTGTGATTGCCTTATTGCTTTATCAGTCCGGCCTTTTAAAAGTCAGCTGCGAAAGGTGAGACCTAGTTAGTTGTACAACTGAATGCATTCAACTGAAATGTGTGTTCTGCATTTAACCCAACCCCTCTGGATCAGAGAGGTGCAGGGGGCTGCCTCAATAAACATCCAGTGGGTTAACTGCCTTGTGCAGATTTGTGCAGATTTTCACATTGTCAGCTTGGGGATTCGAACCAGCAACCTTTTTCAGAACATCTCATGGAGGGGGTGTTGGGAGTGGTGGGGTCTCTGTTTGTTACGCAGAATACAATTTGTCACAACTGTATTCAGTGTAGGTACGTTTGACACCGCTTCACTGCTAAAAGTCATGTCATGCTTGGATTCTCTAACCTCTAGATCTTGGCTGTGGTTGGTTGTTGTGGTTGTTGGTGAAGAGGGCCTATGGAGGTGACTGATCAGACGGAGAGAACAGGTAATACGTACTATAACCATACCTCTGCCTTCCTTAGTCCATCTCCTCCGTATTCCATATGGATATGATGCATGTGTGATTAGTTTAGTCTTTATTTTCTGTAAGGACAACCCCCGGTCCAATCACTAGACCAGATAACCCAGTCCTGTCAAATCACAATCAGCAGACCAGATTACAGCCTATCAAATGCCCTGGCCCCACAAATGCCTCCCAGGCCGGCCCATAATTCTTCTCCTTCAGACTGCTTATTGGCTGTCTGATTGGGTGTGCTCTGAGCTAAGCATTTTAAGCGGGCCGGTTTAGGACGGCTTGTGAGTACCCCTGTGGGTCTGACCTTGTGGGGAAGCTGATCAAGCTCCAGAGGGCGGAGCAGCTAGGCCAGGCTGGTGCGAATGACTCCTACCACACAGCAGGACCCCTATTAGAGAACCACAGAGCTCCCTTTTATATTTCAGACTTTTCTTTAAAGGGGGAACTCATTTTAATATTAGGAATTAAAAAACAAGGGATGTGGTACAGTGCATCAAAGGGCTGAAGCAATCATTTGCATTCTCAAGTTGAGAGAAAGTCTTCTCTCTCTATCTACTTCATCTGTCTCTCGCCCATCTCTCTATCCCCTCTCTCTATCCCCTCTCTCTCCCCCCTCTCTCTCCCCTCTCTCTCCCCTCTCTCTCTCCCCCTCTCTATCCCCTCTCACTCTCACCCCCTCTCTATCCCCTCTCTCCCCCCTCTCTCTCTCACCCCCTCTCTATCCCCTCTCTCCCCCCTCTCTATCCCCTCTCTCTATCTCCCCCCCTCTCTATCCCCTCTCTCCCCCCTCTCTATCCCCTCTCTATCCCCTCTCCCCCCTCTCTATCCCCTCTCTCCCCCCTCTCTATCCCCTCTCTATCTCACCCCCTCTCTATCCCCTCTCTCTCTCCCCTCTCTCTCTCACCCCCTCTCTATCCCCTCTCTATCTCACCCCCTCTCTATCCCCTCTCTCTCTCCCCTCTCTCTCTCCCCTCTCTATCTCACCCCCTCTCTATCCCCTCTCTCTCTCCCCTCTCTCTCTCCCCTCTCTATCTCACCCCCTCTCTATCCCCTCTCTCTCTCCCCTCTCTCTCTCCCCTCTCTCTCTCACCCCCTCTCTATCCCCTCTCTCTCTCTCCCCCCTCTATATCCCCTCTCTCCCCCCTCTCTATCCCCTCTCTCCCCCCTCTCTATCCCCTCTCTCTCTCCCCCTCTCTCTCTCTCACCCTCTCTCTATCCCCTCTCTCTCTCCCCTCTCTCTCCCCCCTCTCTATCCCCTCTCTCCCCCCTCTCTATCCCCTCTCTCCCCCCTCTCTATCCCCTCTCTCTCTCTCCCCCTCTATCTCTCTCACCCTCTCTCTATCCCCTCTCTCTATCCCCTCTCTCTCCCCTCTCTCTATCCCCTCTCTCTCCCCTCTCTCCCCTCTCTCTCCCCTCTCTCTCTCCCCTCTCTCTCTCACCCTCTCTCTATCCCCTCTCTCTCCCCTCTCTCTATCCCCTCTCTCTCCCCTCTCTCTATCCCCTCTCTCTCTCACCCTCTCTCTATCCCCTCTCTCTCTCCTCTCTCTATCTCCCTCTCTCTTATCCTGTATCTCCTTCTTCTTTTTAGTTTTATTTCTTTAATCATAATGAATCCTTGGTGATGGAAACTGTGTCCGGCTGCACTGACGTGGTCCAGCAGAGAGACATTTCAGAGTGGGGCTATTACAACGCCACAAATTAATTACGCTAGACGTCTGTGTCGATTAGAGACACACATAATTGCTGTCTAATAATGTAGGCAGCATTGAAAATAGCACCCTATCCCCCCTTACACAGTGCAACACTTTTGACCAATGCCCTACTCTGAGTCTGAGTCTTTGCAATCATTTCACAGTTGAAAAAGTTGAGAGAAAGGACACCAGAAAGGAAATATTACATTATTTTAAATGAGATGGGAGAAATGTTATTGATCAGTAAGAGCCCCTAGCTGAAGAACATGCGCTCTGCTTGACCCGGCATTATTAATATGCTATTATAATTACAAACTACACTGGTAACATTCTAGTTGGATAGTCCAGGCTATTAGCAATTTCAACAAACTCTCTGCTGACCCTAACCTTAGCCCTAACTCTAACCTTAAACTTTATCCTAACTCTAAACTAAACCCTTACCATAACCCTTATTCTAAATCTAACCCAAACAGTAACCTATCAAAATATGAGCATCTACAGATGGAAAATCAGGACTATCAGGACTGTTACATCCAAACCACACACTCCACCCAATGACATGTACCATTAACCACTACATCCTGTGTGTGTTGTATCAGGACTGTTACATCCAAACCACACACTCCACCCAATGACATGTACCATTAACCACTACATCCTGTGTGTGTTGTATCAGGACTGTTACATCCAAACCACACACTCCACCCAATGACATGTACCATTAACCACTACATCCTGTGTGTGTTGTATCAGGACTGTTACATCCAAACCACACACTCCACCCAATGACATGTACCATTAACCACTACATCCTGTGTGTGTTGAGCATGAACACGACACATGTATGAATGCTTAATTGTTTAATGATAAGTGTTTCCCTGTGTTAGAAGTTAAGGGTCTTCTTTATACTCCTTAGCAGTGACTATTGACAGTGTGGTAATGGAGAGGATATGGATTTCTGCTCTCGCCGTCGACAAATTGTCCCATCAATATGACTAATGTAACAATGATTTTTTTCAGAAGGGCCATTTACAAAAGATCAGAACTTTACAGTTGGGTGTCGTGGCAGCAAAAAGATTGTGAGTTATGTATCCTTCAATTATGACAGTCTGATTGCCAATCACTCCCACAAGCCCTATTTAACATTATGGGTCATTAGCAGCTACAAATCGTTCCAATGACGGGTTGCCAGGGTGACCGTCACCGAGTCGATTCCGTTATTGACCTTCCTGCGAGCTCACCCCCTTCTGCTGTCAAAGGATTTAATTTAATATCCAATCACACAATTGGATAGGAACCCGATGGAGTTAAAAGGAAAAGGAGGGTCCCTAAAGTGTGGACTTGAAAAGAGATGATGTAAGGAAATGCTGCTTCATTATGAGAGCAAACGTTTGTGGATGGCCTCAAGATATATTATATATTATAAATATATAAATTAATTCACCAAATAAAGAGACCATAAAATGTAAATAGCCCTCCAGCCCCTTAAGGATGTCTTATCCATACACTCAGGAAAATGGGAGAAATCTTTTCATTAACATTTCTGGGATGGGTGTTGGATGGATGAGAAAACAAGTAAAAGTCCATATCAAATAGTCTGATACTCAACCGCTGCGATGAGATGCCGTTTTTCCTAAAAATCTTATTTCAGAGGCGTTGGGTTAAATGAGAACAAACATTTCAGTTGAATGCATTCAGTTGTACAACTGACTAGTATCCCATCTACCCCTTTAGTCATCCAATCAAGACTGCAATCAAACACATGTATTATTAGGTTAATGACGTTCTCGCCCACCATGGTACTGTAGGATACTACTGCAACCTTGAGTCTACTTCTGAAACATAAAGAGAGTATAAAGTGAGAGGACTTTAATGAGTTAGAGCCACAGTGAGAAGCACCTGACCTGATGTCCTTATGAATAGTAAATACGTTTGGTAATATCATCTCAAAATCTAGCCTGACCTTTCCCGATAAAGCCGCCCCCGTCACGCTCTCCTGTGCGTACATGATTGTGCTTTGGGCTGGAAAAAAAAAAGGCCCAAAAGGGAAATGCATAATCTCTCCTTAAGCATATGCTAATATCCCACAGACACGTCTTCTTCTCTTCTTCTTCTTCTTCTTCTTCTTCTTCTTCTTCACATCTCACAGTTTTATGAGCGAAAGATTGAGAGACATACAGGATGAAGACAGCATATCCCCACTCAGTGTCACAGAAATTGTCAGACAGTGGCATGAATTCATGGCTGCCAAGGGAAGCCAGGCTTCCCCAGATATTTGAGCAATAAAAATATATATATACAATACCGTTCAAAAGTGTGGGGTCACCTGAAGTACTTGCTTTGTGGACTTCACCGGCCTGATGTTGCTTTCCAGGTTTTGTTATGAGACAAACATATGTGTCGTTTTTTGACCCACAAGGTCAAAACAAGAGCCCGAACCAGCAACCTATCAGCCACCCAAATATCACAACACAGGCTGTAATATGGCTTATTTTATTGGCTTAGCTTCCCCAGTGATATTACCCAGGCACCACTACTGCGGACAGAGCAACAGTATAAGATATAGGACCCGAGGAATGGGTATGCAGTGTGATCCTCCGTAACAGAATGCATGGCCAAGGGAAGCCACCGTGGGGAGGGAGAGAGAGAGACAGCTGCTGATGTGTCCATCCTGCCTGCCGTCCTGCCCCACTTGCATCACAATCGATGGCCGCCCCGTACTAATCTGCCTGGCCAATTAATGAGTGCTCCTTACTCGTCTCCATGGCCAATGACTGAGGGCCCAGCGGATCAATGTGAGATATGACTGGTCAGAGTGCAGCATAGCTGAGAACATCTACTTAGCTTAATCGTCTCACACACACACAATAACTATCCCCAGAAATACCGGTCATCTCTTTAAGCATGGTTTACCCTAATAAATTATTGATATTGTGATGTCCTGCCACTTTCATCAGATTACCAGTTGATCTATGTGGGGCTTTGGGCTGTGTTGGCCAGGGGTGAGGGGACAGGGGGTGTTAAATGTGTCAGCTCACTGATCAACTCTAACAATGAGTCACACTGATAAAATAGCCAGTCTAACTGATGGTGTGAAGAAATGAACCATTCATGTTCTGCTAGTTCCGTGACCAAACATCAATGGAGACGAAGACAGAGTGAAATGTCTGAGAATTTACACATTGGAGCAGAAATGGTGAAGAAAAAAAAACACTGGAATTGCAATTAACACCGTGAACCTGATATTAGGGAGTGTTACGCATAGGGGTATGCAGTGCATTCAGGGATTGTGGGCAGGCATACAATTTAGAACAAAAAGACAAAATAATCTATACTGAACCTTTGGCCGATGTTTCTATCACAAACCTACCTCACATCCCAGATTCCACGGCTCTATAGATTGGCACAGAATATGAGCTTGTCAATAGCTAACAGCAGTGAGAGCACGTATCATTCTCGAATGCCCCTTTCATCTTATCCTCGGAATGCTAATCACGATGACAAAGACGGGAATTCCCAGGCGGCAATGCTGCTAACTTTGATGAAACCTTCATGGTTGTTCGACTTTAGTGGAGCGCGTTGGCACGGTAACTGTTCGCACTGTCGTGGATGACAGTCCCAGTCTTCCACATGGCTCCTGTTTGCATCTGAACTCCGTCTATGAGCTAACGGTCTCAGCGTGTGTGTGATGAGTGTGTTATTGCTACACAGCTGTCAAATTCAGAACGTATCAACCCACTCCTCCACAACCCCCTAAAACTCAACACTATCTGATAAATATAATTCTAAAATCCCATGAAGAGCTTCATATCTATTTATCTATTTTCTTTCATTACAGCTTAGTCTGCTGTTTTAAATCTCAACATCAAGATGAAATTACCCAATAAATTATTTTGTTCCCTTTTTCTCCTTTTCTGTTCATCCTTGTACTATTATCTCTTCCTCTGGCATCGTTCTGTTCATCCTTAGAGTATTATCTCTCCTCTGGCATTGTTCTGTTCATCCTTAGAGTATTATCTCTCCTCTGGCCTCGTTCTGTTCATCCTTAGAGTATTATCTCTCCTCTGGCATCGTTCTGTTCATCCTTAGAGTATTATCTCTCCTCTGGCATCGTTCTGTTCATCCTTAGAGTATTATCTCTCCTCTGGCATTGTTCTGTTCATCCTTAGAGTATTATCTCTCCTCTGGCATCGTTCTGTTCATCCTTAGAGTATTATCTCTCCTCTGGCCTCGTTCTGTTCATCCTTAGAGTATTACCTCTCCTCTGGCATCGTGCCAGGTCCAGGCTGAGTATCTGCGCTCTGCAGTGTTAGCGGTTAGATCAAATGGCTCACAGTTCAGGGGGGACTGATATCGGTGTAACAGACAGATCAGCACCACTTTATGCTGCCTTGACTCCCGTGGCAACAGTTCAGTTATGAGGGGGGTTTGTGGGTAATAATGCATGCCAGGGTAGCCCTGGGAAAACATGTTAATTGTATGCTGCTAGCCCTTTGATCTTCGCTATGACAACAAGTGCCAACTAGACAGAACAGTTCAACGTGAGATGTCAAAATGGAATGTCATCGATGTCTGGTTTTTCACCCATAAATAATGATGTTTGTTGAAAACAGCCCACTGCAGTATCAGGGGAACACTTGATCATGATCCACATT
Source organism: Thymallus thymallus (assembly GCA_023634145.1). Lineage (NCBI taxonomy): Eukaryota > Metazoa > Chordata > Actinopteri > Salmoniformes > Salmonidae > Thymallus > Thymallus thymallus. The sequence continues at coordinate 34,456,777 of CM042385.1, read as the reverse complement.
CGGATATTCAATTTGGCACCGAGACAACTTAGACAGTATTGAGAGTATACAAGTAGCGATTCTGTCTGAGTTGAATGCAGTTTGTAATTAAAGTGATTGCTGATAATTTAGAGATGTGGTTAGTCCCACTCTTAAGCCCTTCGTAGTTCTGTAGTGTGTCAGGGGTTCTAATTGGGCAGATACAGAACACAGTAGAAAACACTGAATCTCCAGCAAACTCTATTAAGCCACATTAAGACAGATTAAAGACACCATTGGACAATTTGTCGTCATGGAAACTCTGCCCAGATTTCTGATGACCATTCCTGTTTTAGATTTGTTAACTGGGATTAGCCAAATAATTTTCTCCCCCTCTCCCTCCACCCCTCCCTCCCTCCCTCGGCCCCTCCCTCCCTGTTTATTTTTTAAACCTTCACTTTAATCCCATCACTTACACCAGATGTTGCGGGGAGATAGATCTCTCTGGATGTAAAAGTTAGTTTGTGGCAAGATGAGAAAAGCCTCAACCCTGCCATTAATCTTCTAACTCTAAATGTCTCTCTCCTTCTCATTTCTCTTCTCCATCTTCCTCTCTCTCTCTCTCTCTCTCTCTCTCTCTCTCTCTCTCTCTCTCTCTCTCTCTCTCTCTCTCTCTCTCTCTCTCTCTCTCTCTCTCTCTCCCCCCTCTACAGTAAATTCCTTCTTCTCTTCCTGATTTGCAGTGAAGTTAAAAGAATGGCATGATGTTTCATGCTGGGTTGACTAATTCAGAAAGTGCTAGAGCAGCTAGGGACCTGGTGTAAGGAGGCTGAGCCTCCATGCCTTCGCCTCAACCATGATAATCAAGGTCTTAACAGAACAGTCATGGAATTCACAGAGTGCAGACTAGCGGTGAATAAAAACAGCAGATCAGTAATGACTTCCTAGAGACAGAAGAATAGTCCTGAACTTCTGAAATACTGCAGATTAGTCACCGACTTCAGGTGGATTTCACGCTGGGATAACTCCAGACTTTGCAAGGACAGCAAAGAAGTGTTTACATCAGTAATACTTCATAACAGCTCTAGAAGAGTGAGTGAGTGAGTGAGTGAGTGAGTGAGTGAGTGAGTGAGTGAGTGAGTGAGTGAGTGAGTGAGTGAGTGAGTGAGTGAGTGAGTGAGTGAGTGAGTGAGTGAGTGAGTGAGTGAGTGAGTGAGTGAGTGAGTGAGTGAGTGAGTGAGTGTAATCCCGTCCAATACACCATAATAAGACTATAGGGAACAGCACAGCTGTGGCTCCACTCCTCAGAATACTACCATCAACACACTGTTCATTTTCATTCCACTCATTATGTGGGCCATATTCCTACATACAGTATTTGACCAAATGTACAGCTGTTAGTATACATAAAGCAGTTATGATGATTACCTGACAGGAACAGCTGTAGGCTCATAAATCATAAACAACAAACACTTCATTGAAGAATCCTTACTGTAGACTTCGGATAATGAACTTCGACAAACAAAACAACCCCGGAGAACACTGACCAAAACAAAACAACCCTGGAGAACACTGACCAAAACAAAACAACCCTGGAGAACAATGACCAAAACAACCCTGGAGAACACTGACCAAAACAAAACAACCCTGGAGAACAATGACCAAAACAACCCTGGAGAACACTGACCAAAACAAAACAACCCTGGAGAACACTGACCAAAACAAAACAACCCTGGAGAA